>QJSC01014780.1:0-164257 GCA_003697955.1 Calidris pygmaea | reverse complement strand
CTGAGAGGGTGGTCAGGCACTGGAACAGCCTGCCCAGGGAGGTGGTGGAGTCCCCATCCCTGGAGGTACTTAAGAACCGTGTAGACATGGCACTGCAGGGCATGCTCTAGTGCCCGAGGTTGTTGTGTTGTGTCTGTCTGTGGGTAGGTTTTTTTGTTTTGGTTGGTTTTTTTTTTTGGTTTTTTTTTGTTGGACTGGATGATCTCAAAGGAAGATTCTTCCAACCGTGAAGATTCTGTGATTCTGTGAAACCATGGACATTGGGACACTCCTGACTGTCAGTGGCAGGAGTCCTTGGAAGAGGCAGCTTGTTGGGTGTTATGAGTTCTGCACGCTCAGCAGTTGGTGAGTGGGAACCCAGGTGGGTGTCTGCTTATAGGGCTTTGCAGTGGTGTCTCAGCAAGGACTGAACCAGGAGAACACTGCTTTATAGCTTTTCAGTAGTGCTGGGGTTCATCCTTTCACTGGGCTGCTAACTGCACATTCTCCATGACATCAGACTTTTTTCTCTGAAAATTTAGCACCCCTTTATCCATAGTGAATCAAGCACTGTTGATTTATGTCAAAGATATTGTATGTCCTTAGATTTTTACCCCAAGGTAGAAGGCTGTGGTTGGGGCACATGCTGCTCTGTGAGCTTCTCCCAAGGGCAAACCCAACATGGCTCCTCTTGAAAAGGATCGTGAGGAGACTTGTGTGGGAACAGGCCACCCAGGGCTGTGGCTTTTGGAAATCTGCTGCGCTTTTGTACAGCTCTGAGCGGTGTTACCTTCAGGTCTGGTCACACCAACCCACTTAGAAATTGTTGATAAATTACCTGGCAAAAAATTCTCTGTCCTCGACACCCCGGGGACACCTCTGGTGTCAGAACCAGTTCTCTCCCACTAGCGGGGCAGCAGGGGAGAGTTTCCAAGCAGGGCGCTGCCTTTCCAAGCCCAGCTGAGCTGGATTAGCCAGAACCACCCTGCCAAGAGGCTCTGCGTGTCCCCTCCTCACCCTCCCACCAGCCCGCAGTCCCGCAGCAGCCGCTGGGAGAAGGCGTCCTGCACAGCAATGCTGCCCAGAGCTGCCAAGCGGCTTGTCACCCTCCCCTGCATTACTTTTGTTTGCTTCTCACTGTTACCCTGGTGTGTGCATGCTCCTGGGCACGTAGAGGGATTTCAGCACTGCCAAAAGAGGCTGGCCTACCCTTCTTCCCTAACCAAATTTCCTGTTGCAGAGCAAGCCTGTGTAAGAGCATCCACAGGTCAAGTCATACTGGTGCAATCTAACTTCCCGATTTCACTGGCCCGTAACCAAGAGATCCCAGTCGGGACTGGGAAGACCAACCAGCTGTACCTGGAGAGCAATTCCTCCTTCGGCGCTGTCATTTATGGCTGAGCTGCTCGCATCTTCTCTCAGGACTTGGGGTCTGATCTCTCAGCGAATCAGTTCCACCCCACCAGTGTCACCTCTGCCTGTAACTGCTTGTGACAGGTTTTTCCATCTGCCACATTCCCGCCCAAAAGCCATAGTCATTTGCTCAGGACCTCGGTCAAAACATATTTCATGGGAAATAACAACGGAGGGAAGCTATTCCTTGGTGAGAAGGAGCCTCAAGCAGTTTGAGAGGACTGAAGGGAATCAAAAGACCAAAATTTCTCTTTGGATAAAAACTTAGAGCGTTTTTCTTTCATACACCCGGGGTGGTTTTTCTTCTTTTTCCCCCAAATGAAGGGGTCTAGCTGTCATGGAGACTTTTTGCCCATAGCTGGGATGCCGAGCGTTAGCTCGGGACGTGCGGAGCTGCGACAGTCGCTGTGTTGCAGGTGGTGGGAGCCGGGCGACCCGCAGCCTCCGAGGCCAGCCAAGACTTTCAGGGGCTACCCATCGGCTCCCAGCAGAGCCCCCAGCCCGGAGCTCGTAGCCCGGAGCCGCAGGGAGCCGTGGTTGCCTGTGCTGCTGTGCCCTGGCCGGCAGCCAGCCGGGAGCCTCTCTCGACTTAGCGGGAACCGGCGTATTTCCACAAAACACATTAACCAGAGGTTTGGTTTTTTTTTTTTATCAAATTGCATCTCACAGCAGGAAAATCCCTGAAAGGCTGGCGCGGGGCTGTTTACTCCATCCAGTGTGTGCAACGTGCTGGCTTGGCCGCCGGGGAGGGGACGTGGGGCCAGACGCTCACCGTGGGCAGGGAGCAGCGCGTGGCTTCCCTTCCCTATTTCTTCATGTGCATCCTTTACACAAACCACTCTCAGGCTGCCTGTTCAGATGCAGCTGCTTGAAACTTGCTCTCCAGAGACCGGGACATATGCCGGATTTTTTCTTCCCTTTTGCCGCTCCAGTTTTCTTTTTTTAGAGCTGGTAAATATTTTTGTCTTCCGCTTCACCTGGCTCAAAGGGAAATCCTGACACGATATGGTAAGCCGTAAACTGCATGATCAGCATTACATCTCATGTAATGACTCCCTCTCTGATGCCGTTAGCCAAAATGGGGCTGGGGGAATTTGTCTGCTTTATATTAGGATTTTTATTTTGTGGTGTGTGTTCTTGAAACTTGGTGTGGCTGTTGAGGTGTAACGCAGAACGCAGATTTATGCACACCATAAGAGTCTTCCCGCATTTCTGTCTTCCTTAGGGGTACTGATGTTTGTGTTCTTGAAATAACTTTGGTTGCATCTGCTCAGAGGTCAAGATGATGCCTGAATCGCAGATTCTCGGACAGGCACATTTATATGGGGGTTTGGGTGTGTGTTTACACCACTGCTGCTTGAAACGATGTGTGTCCCATCCTTTGCAAGCCACGTTCTGGGTGTTCTGGACTTCTTCCTGGGGTGATTGCTAACTTAAGTGTCTTCTCATATTTTCCCTTTTGAGGGAAGATTGAAATAGCTTTTAATGTATTTAACAGTATTTAGGCTTGTCCTAAGTTGGCACTGGCTTGCTGATTAGAGGTGTCAACAGATACTGTTCAGGGGTTGTCTGTTTCTGGCCAAGCAGCAATTCTGGGTTAATGCTTGCTCTCTTGGGGGAGGTGTCAAATGATTCGCAGCTGAAAAGGACAAATCCATTCAGCATTTTTGGGGTGTCTTTTTTTTTTTTTTTTTTATAAGATGTTTACATGAGTCACAAAGGCTTGGGCTGCTGTTTGCAGTGGTGATCCCTGGTCACTGTACGGGGACATAGAAGGCACGGGAGAGGAGGCTGGCACTGCCATCCCCTCCAAGGGCACCTCGAGTTCCAAAACCACCTGCTATTTTATGTTTCTGGGGCTTGCAGCTCAGGGTTCAGTCTGTGATAATGATCTGGACCTTGCCCTTTCTCCTGTGTTTGCCTTCACAAGCTGCTCTGCTCAGGTGCTGACCCTGTGCTCATCCCTCCGGCTCTTCCTGCCGGATCCTGCTCCCAGCAGCAGAGGCAAGATCAGGCTCTGACTGCAAACAGGGATGGGACCACTTCTCCCAGCCAGCCTCCCAGGGCTGGGATGTCCCTGAGGGATGAGGGAGCCAGCAGTGACTGCGGGATGAGTGCCCATCCTGCCCTGCCCAGGCAGTGACGGTGCTGCACAGCCGCGTCCCATCCCCGCTGGCAACAAGGCAGGAGGCAAAAAATGAAGTGTTTGGGAATTGCCAAATTCCCTGGCACCCGAGGTTAGGGCATTCAGCTGTGCAGAGTATCCGTCTCTTACACTTACTACTCCCACTGCACAGCGATGGTGCCAGAAGGGCCCCTGCCAACACCTCTGCAAACTCTCCAGTACAAGGCATTGGATGGAGTTTAAAGGAGAAGGAAAGGGAAACTTTATTTTGCTTGTCCCAAAGCCTCAGAGGCTTACAGAGGAAAATGCAGTTTTAAAAAATGATGCAGAGAGGCAAAAGCCCTGAGGTTATTGTTATTTTAAGAAGGCCTGAAAGCAGAGGTGGAGCATGGGGTCCTGTCACTGCCGGTGCCAGCAGGGGCAGCAGGTCCCTACATGCTGGACACCCCGCTTTGCCCATTGCATCTCCTTCCCCGTCCATGCTCTCAGGGCCCACCTGCAGTGTGCTGCGCTGCTGCCAGGCTTGTTTTCCCAGTTACTGTGGGAGCACTTTGTGTGAAATGTTTCTGCTTTCACTACAACTCTCTAGACCTCTTTTTTATTTGCCTATTTAATTCCAGGGCAACCTGAAAGCAAGCTTGGAAGTAACTGCCACTGTCCTGTGAAACCTGGAGTGTTAGATTAGGAGGATTTAAAGCCCACAGACAGGACTTTTGGGGGCAAATGCTGCACAAGGCAGTGCAGACACCGGTGGGGAAGGGGATGCTGGTGGGGTGCCTGCTGGAGGGAAGCTGGGCTGAGACCTGGGCATTCGTCACAGGCGGAAGGTGCAGCGTGGCCCTGGCAGGGCTCAGCCGTCCCAGCAGGAGAGTCCCAAGGATGTGGAGGGGTGAAAATTTTTCCTGCCCCTAGTCTTTAGCAGCACAGTAGCTATGGCAAGCCTGGCTGCCGTCTGTCAAGTCGCTCTGGTGACAAAGCTGCCCTCAGGGAGAGGCACCGGGCTCCGGGGTGCCGCCAGCCCGGGAGCTCGCTCTGCACCCTCTGGCAGCTGAGCTCCAGTGGGGCTCAGGATGGCACAAAGGCCACTCCAGATGAACTCACTTTTGCAGCCAGGCTCAAATCCACGTGGTGGGAAGGCTTCTGCCTTTCCTAAGACAGCCCCTGGACCAGCTGGGGGATCCACGTATCCACCTGTGGGAGCTGATGGGTCTGGTGGGAGGAAGCAAATGGAGGATGTTCTGTAGCTCTTAAAGAGCAGCTACACGCTCACAGCCCAGAGGCTGCAGCTGGCTCCTGCCCGACCTGCAGGACAGTGTGAATGTGGGTAATTGATGTTGGGACGTTTTCAGGTTCTGTGCTCCAGACAGGCTCACTCTGATGGGTACAAGGAGAAGAAAGTGGTCCTGGAGCAGCCCTGGGCTTCCCAGTACAGGGCCAGCAGCTCCCAGTGCCTCTGGACAGCACAGGTCTGAGCCTGCAGATGGGGGGGAAGAGGAGAAAGAGGGGCAATGGCACCTTTCTGGGGACCAGGGATGTGCAGATCTTCCCCATAAACCTGCATCCCTTGGCAGAGCCTGCCTTAGCCTCAGTGCCCAGCTGCACCCGGTGCTCATAGTGCTGGGACCAGCCAGGTCTGCCAAGGACAGCCTGTGGCAGAGCTCTGTGCACGACTTGGGGGGCTCTTTGCCCCCCAGCTCCTGCTGGGAGCCGTGTCAGAGCCTGCTGCCCTGGAGATCATTTTTAGCTTCTTTTGCATTTCTGCCTGCCTGCATTTGTGGCCCATTTATGAGCAGCTGTTCCTCTGCCAGCTTTGTGTCTTCATTTCTGTTCTTCCTGTAACACCCTGGTGCTTTTTGTGGCAGAATTTGGGCTCTGGTGTGCCAGGCTGTGCTCCTGGTCCCCTTCCAGCCTGGTGATCCCCAGCCTCCCCAGGTCCTGGAGCCCATCTTCTCCGCAGGCTGGCTCCCAGATGCAGCTACACAAGTTGTCCAGCTCCTCAGTCTGTCTCGTATGTTTTTCTATAAACATTTTATATCCACTGGGTGCGCCAGGGTAGAAGCCAGTCACTGAGTTGTTTATTGCAAGCTGCCGCTGTGCCACAATAGGAATGAAATTGTTCTCACAGGCTCCGCTAATTCCCCAGCTGCGCCGGGGGGGACAGTCCAAGTCCATCCATGTGCGGGCAAAGGGAACACGCAGGTTGGGGAAGGAATTGCTGGAGGAGCAGAAGAGCACGACTCGGTGTGACAAGAAGACAGGAGCCAACAGGCTGTGGAGGCTTTGGTCAGGGCGTGCTCCCAGGGCAGGAGATGTTCTCCTCACAGGCACCATTTCATGGGCAATTTCAGGACCCGCGATGAGTAAGGGGGGGGTCCTTCACAGTGGGGAACCTGCGACAGAGCAGGCTGAAAAACAGAGGGAGCGCATGACGCTTGGATTTCGGCTGGATGGACCTTCCTGGGAACAGAACTGATTACAGAAAGCAAATATTTCAGCGGTGCCAGCTCCACAGCAGCCCCCTTGTCGCTGTATGTGGTACAGGCACATTCAAAGCAGTTACTGTCCCTTCTGTGAGCCACCATCTAGGCCAGGATTAGTCCCAAACAGCGGCCATCAGTAAAGAAATAAGGAAATCGAAGGTCTCCACTCACCACAAGGATAAATATTGACACAGGGCATTGCTAGAGAGTCTGGCTTCTTTCCATAGTTTCCTGAAGTCCCATGGAAGACATAAGTGTTTAATTTATAAATGCAAACAAGAGTTTTTTTCGTTTTTTCTTGCAACACTCAGTCTGCTGCCACTACCCCAAGTTCCTCTTCCTCGCACGTCTCCTCGTGGTGACATCCTCTTTTTGGTGCAGTTCATACCACTGTGCTGGAGGCCACAGCTCTCTGGAATTGCTGAGTCACTTATTCTGGTGCCTCAGAAAGAGCTTGTTTAATGCAAGTTGTACGAAAGAGAGTGGTTTCCCTGAAACATAAGACAGTTATCAGGCTTTTACAAGTCACTGATTTTTCGTGCCACTGGCAATTTCACAACCATCCCTTTGCATCCAGTGAAACATGCTGTTCGATACCAAGTGGTCTGCTCATAGCTGGAGCCTTTTAGTTTTTATTTTTGTCAAATAGGAGCCTACTTCTAAACGTGGAGTGGAATTACAAACGTGAAAGCTTTTATTCTGAACTATCAGATCCCAATATTTTGATATAGGGAGGCAACGGATTGCGTGACAGAACCAATTTAGCACAACTGGGATGAATGTATCAAACATATTTTAAACAAGAAAGATTTGGTCCATTTGTTTGAACTTAGCTCCAGTAACGATCTTTGCCAACGAGCTTGCTGTTTGTAGTGAGATGTTTCAGCAACGACATTGCTCTTCCTTTATTTCTTCAAACAAAAGCAGATTTTTGCAGAAGTGCCTTTTAAGTTCTGTGTACACCTGCCCAGAATATCTGTCAGAAGCCAAAGACCCAGCCCAGGGGCTTCTCTGCTCTGTGAAGTCTCTTACTCAGCCTGAAGGTACCTTTACAAGTTTGCCTTCCCTGGCAAAAGCATGATTGGGCTACAGAGATGATGAGGGGCTTGGACCATCTCCCTTACAAGGAGAGACTTGGGTCTTTTTAGTCTGGAGAAGAGAAGGCTGAGGGGGGATCTGATCAATGCTTATAAATACTTAAATGGGGGGTGTCAAGAGGATGGGGCCAGTCTTTTTTTAGTGGTGCCCAGGGATGGGACAAGAGGAAATGGGCACCAACTTGAATAGAAGAAGTTCCACCTAAACATGAGGAGGAACTTCTTTGTTGTGAGGGTGGCAGAGCCCTGGAAGAGGCTGCCCAGGGAGGTGGTGGAGTCTTCTTCTCTGGAGACATTCAAACCCACCTGGACATGTTCCTGTGGGACCTGCTCTGGGTGGCCGTGCTTTGGCAGGGGGTTGGACTGGGTGATCTCCAGAGGTCCCTTCCAACCCCATAGCATTCTGTGATCATTCTGTGACTCTTTCATTAATCTTGCCCTTGTAGAGCAGCCGTGAGGCTCTGGGACCTGGCCAGGTTGCTGGAAGAGGAATAAGCTCCCGCGAGATGTTTGTGAGCATGCAGTGATTCCAGGAATCACTCACCTGTCTGAAAAATCCAAAAAAAACCTCATTTGTGAGCAAACCAGATGAGTCAGTGGTGCTTCCGAGTAGAGCTGTAGTGGGGAAGACAGCCATGTGGACAGGAAAAAATCCTTGTGGCTTTGCCCGTTGCTGGTGGGGGGGTGTCTTGCTGCTGATGGCACGGGGCTCCAAGGAGAGGTGGGCACAGGGCACAGCAGCTGGTGGCTGAGCCTGGCCAGCAGGCTTGGGACAGCTCGGAGCACAGGAGTTTGCCCGGGCACCCTCTCGGTTGTGTGCAGGGCTTGCTGGTGAGCCAGAACTGGAATATTTTTAACACCTCCATGGTATTTTTAATACTCTTCCGTGAGCTTGTCATCACTTCATGTAGGAGTTTTTTTGCAACTTAAATCCCATTTGTAGGATAGTTAGCCAGCTGCGAATCGCCTGCCTGTCCCTCCCCAGCTCAGGACGGCGAGGCTCCGGTCCATCACGGGCCGGGGTTTGCCCTGTGTTCCCCACGGCTTGCGAGGGCAGACAAGGTCAGCACAAACCATGGTGTCAACCATGGAGTGCCCAGAGCATCCCTGGCTCTCCCAGCCCAGGCAGGAGGGCAGGAGGTGGGGGCTGGTCCCCCCCTTTGGGGACTCCAGTGCTGCCGGCGGCTTCCTGGAGCCTGGTTGTTGTAAATCCCAAATGTTCACTTTTTTTTCCAGCCTAATTTTCTCAAGAATTGACCCAGTTCTAGCACTCAGGAACTGGCACGGGTCCTACTGGCAAATGTTTCTCATCTGTTTCCAATGATGTGTCCAGTGTGACCTTTTCTGCTTAAGTAGCTTACACAATGAAAATACATGAATGTTAAATCTTAATCTTGCATAACTCTGAAAGCAGGACCATACATTTACCAGCACCAAGGGACTTTTTTCCCCATCCTTTGCAGAAAGTAAGGAGGAAACAGCCAGCACTGTGCAATTGCAGTGCAGGGAGAAACACACCCATAAGCCCCTCATCCCCAGAATTCACAGGGTGCTCCAGGCAACAGGGTTTGTCTTACCCATTTCTGCTGCTTTTTGCTTTGGAAAGATGAAAGGCAAGGGGCTGTTCACCTGGTCAGTGGTTTCCAACCATGGGTAAAGCCCCCAGGACCTTCTGTGGCTGTTTCACAACCAAATGCCTCCTCAGATAGGGACAGTGGTGGGTCATGGGCCTCCTGGTTCCCCACTTCAAAGCTCTCCTTGGCACCCATCAGGACTAACTGGTCTTCCTAGTCTGAGTGCTCTTCCTCACTTTCACCTCTGCTTTCAAAGCTGTGGTCTCACCCAGCACCCAGCAGCTGGTATCTGTTCCAGGAGGTAGTTGCTATAACCAGATGTAGGGGATCACTTTTTATCTTTGGCATAGCGAAAGGTAAAAAGGTTCTGAAATTTTGTTTGCAACTGCCTTGAAAGTTCACACAGTTCAAAAGAGTGAAGGATGGTCATGGTCTTTCCATTGGCACCCACCTTCACAAGATCTGATTGGAGCCAGAACCAAGTATCGATGATGTGACAGGGATGGTGTCACACCTGACAAGTGGTGGTGCCTCCCCCAGCTCAACCCAGGTCTACCCGTGTGCGCCCAGGGAAACGGAGGAACAACTGGCAGGGAGAAAGGGGCCTGATCCGGCCTTTGCTGCTCCACAACGTTCCCATTGACTCCAGCTGGGAAGCAATACCACCTTCATTCGGACATCAGTTCAAACAGTGACACCATAAGTCTTGTACAGGTGCTTGGAGGGCGGTTTTCTTCCTAATGAGAAGAGCTCCTTCCGTTTCTGATGCTGTTTCTCATGTTCTTCGTATCTCTGAGCAGCTCCTCAGTATGCCTAAATATAGGCTGCCCAGAGAATCATAGAATCATAGAATCATCTAGGTTGGAAAAGACCCTTGGGATCATCAAGTCCAACCATCTATCCTACTCTACAAAGTTCTCCCCTACACCATATCCCCCAACACCACATCTAAACGACTCTTAAACACATTCAGGGATGGTGACTCAACCACCTCCCTGGGCAGCCTATTCCAATGCCCAACCACTCTTTCTGTGAAAAATTCTTTCCTAGTGTTCAATCTAAACCTACCCTGTTGGAGCTTGAAGCCATTCCCTCTCGTTCTATCACAAATTACCTGCAAGAAGAGACCAGCACCAACCTCTCTACAGTGTCCTTTCAAGTAGTTGTAGAGAGTGATGAGGTGTCCCCTCAGCCTCCTCTTCCTCAAACTAAACAGTCCCAGCTCCTTCAACCACTCTTCATAAGATTGATTCTCCAGGCCCTGAGCATCCAGGGAGGTGGTGGAGTCTCTGTCTCTGGAGACGTTCAAAACCCGCCTGGACACGTTCCTGTGCAGCCTGCTCTGGGTGGACCTGCTCTGGCAGGGGGTTGGACTAGATGATCTCCAGAAGTCCCTTCCAACCCCATGTGATTCTGTGATTCTGTGGCCATGGGAAGAGCCAGCCCCAGTCACAGCCCGATGCTTGTTGGGGCACGCACACCACAGCTCCACTCTTTCCGAAACATCCCCTTCTGGAGGGGAGTTGCTGCAACCAACTTCCCTTGACTCACGCAAGGCAACCTGGAGATGACCCACCCGTGCCATGGCCCCGCCTGACCCTTTGGCACAGCAACAGGAGTCAGGAGATGTTTTCCCAGTGAGATGTACTGGGTACCAGTGCTCTCACCTGGGGCAAACCAGGTGTGGCTGAAGCCCCTACTCCTCACACAGGCTGGGGGTCCAGCTGGGGCTCCACAGGGTGATGCAGGGAAGGAGGGATGAAGTAAATGGTGACAGGCAAGGCTTAGACAAGGGTCATGTTGCCCAGCTGGGGGACGTGCTGAGCCCAGAGGAGAGGAGCAAGGGGAGGGATGATTTTCCATACTCCCTGCAGAGCCCTGGGAGGCAGGAGCGGCTGGATGGGCTCTGGAGCCAGTGGCACTGGGGGAGGCTGCAGTGGGTGGCCCTGGGGACCACCAGCCTCAGTGACACGGGGTGCCGGGGGCAGCTGTGTCCCGCCACCGCGAGGGGCTGGGACAGCCTCCAGCAGACAGCCTGCGGGGATTATGCCATTTGGTTTTCATTCCAGTGAGTCATTTAAACATTTCAAACATGCCTTTGACCTGCTTGAGCAAAATTATAACAGCAATTAACACCAACACCTCATAAATCCTGGCCAACGGCACTAGCTTAGAAAAGCCTCTGATCATGTGGCAAGTGCCATAAGGTTGCAATGTGGCATCTGACCCCTGAAGAGAACAGACTGGCCTCTTTAAAAACCTCCAAATTTCTACAAAGTGCAGAGTTTTGAGCAGAGCAGCCCCCAGGCTGCTGGAGAGCTCGGCACTCCAGAGGCAGACGGGCTCCCGTGCACTTAGAGGTAAGAGAATTCAGGGGTTTTAAATCTTTCCGCTTAAGTCTCTGTTTATTTTTACTTGCCTTGTGAAACCATGTGAATACATTAAAACTAACTACTGGAAATGGGAAAAGGTTCCTCATGCACAGTTCGTGCACAGCCCTTGGATGCTGTTTCTCGCCAGCTGTGAGTTAGAGCTGCTGCTTTTCCCGGCTGTGCGAGCGGGCTCTCCTTATCATCGCACCCTTGTGCTGAATTATGAGGCTTCCTCAGGCAGAGCCTTATAGCATACAGCCAGGTTTGAACTGACACCAGTTTTATGCCATGTTCGATACGTTAAGAAGTGATTCCAGTCACTTCTTCTAACTGGAACTTCTCCAGACATTCTCATTTCACGCTGAAACAGAAGAATTACCGGTATTGCTTATACTTATGTGATGGATTGTGTGTGTGTGTGTGTATTTAATATTAATTCAAATTGAAGATTAGCTGTTAAAATGGTTGTTTATTTTTAATTACTGCCATGTGTTGCTAGTTAGAATTTCTGGTTAATTTAAATTACCCCCACTCCCCAGCGCAACCCGTCTCCTCTGACTCCCTTGAGCCACTTCTTCAAATGGTGGGGCTTTTGTTGGCCCCAACCCTCACGTATCCCAAGGTCCCTCCGACGTGAAGCTCTGCCTTTCAGCAGACCCCCCCCCCAGTTTTGGCACACCGTAGGTGCTGAGGAGTAAGCAGAGCATGACCTGGGATTCCACCTTTTCTAGCCAAGGCTGCCTGGCCAGTGTAAAGTGAGTTTGCTGTCTGAAAGGAGCATGGTCACGAAGATGTCACCACGCTCTTACACAAGCAGTGGCCTCAAGCTTTCAGAAAGATTGATATCTACATCTAATCTATGTGATATATCTCTCTCCCCCCAATCTCTGTGATCTCTCTCACACACCACCCCCCAATCTGTATATAATCTATACCTATACCTGTATCTATATGTAAAAGTTAAAGAAAAAAAATACATTTATGTATTCTTTTTACCTGTAACCCAGGTGATTTCAGGCATAGGGACGCAGGCTGGGCTGGTGTGTCTGTAGGCAGCGATTCCTACTCACCTTCAGCATGAAATCTGAAGGAAGGAGAAGCTGCCCCCTGGAAACTCTGCTCCTCTCTCACTCTCAGTCCCCATCTTCTCTTCAGCAGACCTGCTCAGGAAGAGAAATTTGTCCCCTTCAAAAACAATCATGACAACTAAGAAGATTTCTCACAAGTATTCCTACCATTTCTTTTTTGCTGGAGGTGAATTAGAAAGGAAATTCTCTCTCTGCAATTTTTTTTTCTTTTCTCGTTAGTCACCAAATCCTGAAACAGGAAAGCCAAAAGTGCTGGTGACAGTTGCATGAGAGCTTGTCTATTGAACAAGGCAGGGCTCAGGCATTCTGTTTTGGTTTGGTTTTTTTTTTTTTTTTTCCAAAGGAAATGTCATTGGTCCGAGATGCTTCCTCCAGCAGGGGGGCCAGTCATTCGGCTGCATCACTCTTTCCACAGAAGGCATGGGGCAGACAGCTTGGTGACTGAAGCACAGGCTGACGTGTGAGAACGTGCTGAGCTAGCCAGAAACTATTTCAAATGAAGGCAAAGTCATCCATGTGTTGCCATCCCCCAAAGTCACAAACTAGAGTCCTCTGGGAAATGATTAATCAGACTTGGTACATGAGTCAAAAAAGCACTTGTTGTCAGTGCTGGCCCTGCCCGGGGAATGCCCTGATTGAGCTGAAGCTTTTCTACTCCCCTTTATTTCCCCAGCCTCCTCGCCCGTGTGCTGCAGGACGGCTCCCCTGAGGCCACGCACCTTCCCGTGGGAACCGCCGACCTCGGAATGGCTCTCGGGTGGCTCTGGGCTCTCTCCGCCGTGCTGGCGTGGGGCTGCCTGCCCTCCTCCTCCTCCTCCTCCTCCTCCCACACCACAGGTAAAGCCCGGCATGCTGTTCGTGTTGCTTCACATGTAACTCGGGTCCTTTATGAAGTTAATCCTTCAACCAGCGCTTTTCTTGTGTGTGTGTGTGTTACAGCGAGGGGCTGGTTTATAAACCTGTACTCAATTATGTAAATGTATCATGTGTTCAGTGGCTATTTTTCTGAATATTTTCAAAAGGAGCAGAAACTGCCTTTGGTGCATAGTGAATATTATGTTTGATATAGAGTTATCAAATATAAACACCATTTGGATATATAAATGCTCCTGAGCGTGGTCCCAGCCAGATGGACTGTATGAGGTGTAAGAAACACAAGGCTTATTCATACTTGGGGAATAATACTTTTTTCTAAAAAAAAAACAACTGCTCTGCAAGTGGTCGTCCATAGCAATGGCACCCTTTGCTTCAACCCCTCAAGCACCTCTTTGCTGCACCCCAGCTCTTTTGGCCTCCAGTAGCTGGGACTTTGCACCCAAAACCTCCTCTCCTTCTTCAGCGGGACAGCAACCAGGTCTGGCCTCCCCGCTGCAGCCGGGGCACAGGGGAGAGGTGACAAAGTGGCCACCGAGACCTCCCTGTCCTGTCAGCCAGCAAAGAGGCGGCTGTCACGCTGGGCAAAGGAGCATTGCCCTTGGAAGAGGCTTCCCAAAAGACGGGAGCTGCCTGCACCTCTCTGACCAGCACGGAGACCCGTGGACGCAGAAGACATCGGGAGCACCTGGCAGACTGCCATTTTTCCACTGGTCAAATAGGCAGAAAATTGCAAAACCTGCTGCCACTTGCATCATCTCGGAATCATGGAATTGTCAGAGTCGGAAGGGACCTTCTAGAGATCCTCCAGTCCAACTCCCCTGACAAAGCAGGGCTGCCCAGAGCACACCACTCAGGATGGCATTCAGGCGGGGCTTGAAGATCTCCAGAGAAGGGGACTCCACACCCTCCCTGGGCAGCCTCTTCCAGGGCTCTGCCACCCTCACCCCAAACAAGTTCTTCCTCACATTGGAGTGCAACTTCCCATGGTCCAGCTTGTGCCCGTTGCCCTTCGTCCTGTCACTGGGAACCACTGAAAAGAGTCCGGCTCCATCCTCCTTCAACCCACCCTTTAGACACTTGTCAGCATTGATAAGGTCTCCCCTCAGCCTTCTCTTCTCCAGGCCCAAGAGCCCCAGCTCTTTCAGCCTTTCCTCATCAGGGAGATGCTCCAATCCCTCCATCATCTCTGTTGTCCTACGCTGGACTCTCCAGCAGTTCCCTGTCCATCTTGAACTGGGGAGCCCAGCACTGGATGCAGGATTCCAGTGGTGGCCTCCCCAGTGCAGAGCAGAGGGGGAGAATGATCTCCCTCAACCTACTGGTCACACCTCCATCCCAGTGCGGCCGTGGGAGGCAATGGGGACGAGCAGGAGGGTCACCAGCAATGCTGCGGTGGTGGAGCCAGGGAGCAGGGCACCGGGAGCGGGGCACCAGGAAATCTGCATCCAGCTCACTGGCACATCGCACCCAACTCACCGCCACGCAGATCAGGCAGAGGAGCTGTTGGGTTTGGGTTTTTTTTTCCCAAGAAACGTTCAGGGGCATCTGTCCTTCAAGAGCAGATAATGAAATAGGGTATTTATGGTCCTGCGTTCTGTGTGAATGATGTAAGGGAGAATGGTTTGTCATGTAATACTGCGAAAATGAGAAAATACAAGAGGCGCTGCTGACATTTAAAAAATAGTCAAATCCCAGATTGCTCACCATAGCCCAAAAAGAAGCTTTTCCATCCCCTCTGAAATCCAGTCAAAATTTATTTTGCAAGAATTGCTGTTTACAGTTGCAATTGTTTTGAAAAAAATATTATTGTTTTGTTCAGGCTCGGGATGGAAACACATTTCAGAGCATTATCATTCCCAGTCAGACATTCTGGTTTTGACCAATCTAATCAGTTTACCACCGGGCCCATGACAAAGCCTAGCAGCTCTCTCTTCCTTGTTCTCCTGGCTGTGAGGCTCGGCATTTATCCCCTCAGGAGGAGATTCCCGGGCACGGGGGAGTGGATCTCCTGCCAGCAGATCGCCTCCTGCTGCAGGAGCCACACACACCAGCCACCATGGCAGGGTTCGACCCCAGGACTTAGTGGGCTGATGGTGTGGAAGCCCTCCCTGGTGCTGGCCCAGTGGGCTCAGCCTGGCCTGGCAGCAGCAGGAACACCCCCTCGCCTTTCCCTCCCTCCTCCGCACAGCTATAAATGGCCATTCTGGCTGAGCCACTCATTCATTTTTTTAGCAGCTGCAGCTCTTGGAACACTGTTCTCACAGACTTGCTGTCCCCCTGCTCTGCTTCTTCCTTTCCCAGAGCCCTTGCACGTTTGTGAAGATCCAGGAGGTGGGTGAGATGCCCTCATCTCCCCCTCTGCTCCCATGTCTGATCATAGAATCACAGAATCACAGAATGGTTTGGGTTGGAAGGAGCCTTAAAAATCATCCAGTTCCAACCCCCCTGCCCTGGGCAGGGACACCTCCCACCAGACCAGGTTGCTCCAAGCCCCATCCAGCCTGGCCTTGAACCCCTCTAGGGATGGGGCAGCCACAGCTTCTCTGGGCAACCTGTCTCACCACCTTCGTAGTGAAAAACTTCTTTCTCATCTAATCTGTATCTCCCCTCTTTCAGTTTAAAACCATTACTTATCATCTTATTGCTTCCCAGCTTTCCTGGAGCCCCTTTAGGGACTGGAAGGGGCTCCAAGGTCTCCCCGGAGCCTTCTCTTCTCCAGGTTTAAAAACCCCGACTCTCTCAGCTTGTCTTCACAGGATGATCACCAAGAGCTCACCTTGAGAACTCCTTGTGCAGCCAGAGCTGCCCGTGCCCTGTTCCCCCTCTTCTTCCCAGGCTGGGAATTCCGTGCCTCTGGAAGCACAGTGGTATCAGTCCCTCATCTCCTGCGGGAACGCGGGGCTGTGGAATACGGGACACAGCTCGGGCAGGGCCATGCCCCATTGCCCCCCGGAGCTGGAGCAAACTCACCCCCCCCTCTGAACTCAGGCTGCATTCCTGGGACTCGCAGCTGGTGGGAGGGAGAGTGCTTTATTTATTGCATAGAAAAATACATAAAATCTAATTTTTCCCCAAATTATTATAGACTATTGTTCCTTGCCCGGCACCTCCCTAACTATATTGCCATGATATCCTACTTTGCCACCTAATGTAACAACAATTCTCCCGCGGAGCTTTACACAATGGGAAAAGTGGGATCTTAGGACTGCTGCCTGCAGTGTGTTTCATTTGGGAGTTTCCTTAGAAGAATAAACCCTCCACCGACATTCTTTGTGATCTCTCCAAGGAGCACATTGAAGTTTGATTTATATCAGTCTTCCACTGAAAGATATTCTCAGGGTCTGCTTTCGAGATGGAGTTATTAAAAAAATAAAAGAAAAAAACGGTGTAAATCCTGATGAAGACATGAAAAAGGTGGCAGAGAAGCCAGTGACCTGGAGGCCAGACTCAATCAGGGAAGTGGTGGCGATGCTGGGCTGACACCGCTAGGAGATGGGCTCCAAATCGCCATGAAAAAAGTGTATCGTGCAGTGAATATGTACAGACCCAAATGGGTAACCTCACCTCTAGACAGTGGAGAAAAATGACCTTAGATGATACAAAAATTGACTGACTTTGAACTAATAAAACTGAATAGCCAAAGAGTTTTTGTAGTGTGACTGACAGCTGCATACAGAGCTGGGCTTTTAGGAAACATGTCTTATTACAGAATTTGTCTATAATATATGCTGACATATTAACATATAATATTAACATATATCAGCACCTTACAATAGCTTAATAAAAGCCAGATGGAATGCAAAAGCACATTTTTGTATAGCTGATAGATGTCCAAAATAAGGATGATTTTAACTCTCTGCTTTCCTGCTTCAATATGTTTTTTGTCTTGTTTTTTCATTAATCTATGATATACTGGAAAGTATTATTTAAAGCAATACAGGTGATTTGTGTCTGTTACAGTTAAGGAACATAAATTTCCCTGACAGCATGCTGTGATCTGTCATGTTGGTGGAGGTGCTGAAAATAATGTTTGCAAGGAGACGCGTCCTGACAGTCAGTAAATATCATGAGTTAAAAGTAAGCAAATATGGCTCTTGAAAGGTCATCCCAGGACAGCAGTTTTGCTTAAAACATCTTGAAAAGGAGTGTCAAAGCTGTGGCATTCTTTGTGCCTTTTCCTTCAGGGTTTTCTCCGAGCATCAGCAAAAACCTGTTTTTTTGAGGGGAGGGCAAGAGTAGAGCTTGCGTGTGTCTGTTGAGACCAGGCTATTAAAGAGCCAGGGCTGGACCCGGCCAGCAGCGCTTCCCTCCACGTCCAGCAGCTGCCACCTCATCAAATTTCACTACTTTTTTGCGTGTTCGTTTTCTTTACATCCACGCTCTGCTTTCCCCCTGGCTTTATTTTCAATTTAGTTGCTCCCCCACAAGACCTCCAGATCACAGATCCCGGACTCTTAGGTGTTCTCGATATCGAGTGGAAACCTCCACCCAACGTACAAACCTTCAATGAATGCACAGTGAAATACAAGTTTGAATACCGCAGCGCTGGTGATAGAGACTGGAAGGTAAGACAAATCACAGTTTAACCCTCTTAAATCCAGGTTATTTTTCCGCCTTTAGTTTCTGCAGGGGTTTATGTTTGCCTTTCAAGCAGGAGCAATACCACAGCGGTTCCAGCTTTCCCTGAAAAAGCCAGATTGTTCCAGTTGTAGGAGTCTTTTGCCAGATGGGAATGTGTTTCGAAATGTAACAGCAACAGCGGTCAGAGAAGGGGCTATTTCTGTCAGAGCGTGTGGTTCTTGCTGCCAAAAATAATCCAATAATATCTGGTAGCATTTCTCATTGCACTTCTCAGAAAGCCTTTACGGTGCTTGAACTGAAACTCAAAATCAACAGAATGGAAAGTGGTGAATAAATAAAAGATCACATTTCTTTAATTATCTTAATGCTCTAACATTACCTTTGTCCAGAAGGGTGTTTCCAATTGCCATTTACTTTTGTCTTTTGGTTGACTCTATGGTTGACTCTAACTCAGTTCTATGATAAAATTGTCCCCTTTCTCACCTTGATGTGTAGCAGGGAAACGGCAGACAGCACAGTACAGGAAGGTTTGTAGGAATCTTTTATGAAACTGCTTAGAAGATGAAAGCTGCTGCAGGTTAGTAAGGTAAATGGTGGGGAGAGGAGAAACCCAGCAGTAGGCTGTTTGGTTGCTGCAAGGTACAGAGGAACACATGAAAAATACCCTAAGGATGTCCCCCAACAACCCAAAATACAGCCTGGTGTCAAAAGAGATATATTTTTTTTTCCCAGTCCTAAAGCAGGAGTGCTAGAGAGCTTGCCAGCTCGAGAGACCAGGGAGAGAGAGAAGGAGCAGTCACGGTGGGTTAACAGTGTTGTGGAGACCAGCCTCCTGCTCTGAACGGTTTCTGCATGTCCTGCATGAGCTGGTCATCCATCGAAACCAAGGCTGCCAGGCTCAGCCACCGTGCCGACGGGGTTTGGCTCAGCCATGGCCCTCTGCTCTGCCCTGGGGAGGCCCCATCTGGAGCACTGGGTCCAGTTCTGGGCTCCCCAGTTCAAGAAGGACAGGGAACTGCTGGAGAGGGGACAGCAGAGGCTACAGAGATGATGAGGGGCCTGGAGCATCTCCCTTACGAGGAGAGGCTGAGCGACTTGGGTCTTTTTAGTGTGGAGAAGAGAAGGCTGAGGGGGATCTGATCAATGATTATAAATACTTAAAGGGTGGGTGTCAGGAGGATGGGGCCAGGCTTTTTTTAGTGGTACCCAGGGACAGGACAAGAGGGAACAGGCACAAACTTGATTATAAGAAGTTCCACCTAAAGATGAGGAGGAACTTCTTTGCTGTGAGGGTGGCAGAGCCCTGGAAGCGGCTGCCCAGGGAGGTGGTGGAGTCTCCTTCTCCGGAGACATTCAAACCCACCTGGACACGTTCCTGTGGGACCTGCTCTGGGTGGAGCTGCTTTGGCAGGAGGTTGGACTAGATGATCTCCAGAGGTCCCTTCCAACCTCATGTGATCCTGTGATTCTTTGAAGCCCACAGAGGTGGAAGAGCCCAGGGCCTCCCACCCCATCTCAGCTACAATTGCAATGGCGAGGGCGTGGAAAGGGGCTCTTCGAACCGCCATTGGTTACGATGCACGTCACACTCCCAGCCATCACAACAGCATGTGATTCTTCTGTGATCATTTCAAGAAGCATTTCAAAAGCACAAAGGGAAAAAAAAAAAAGTGGTTTTAAAAAACACAACAGAATTCCCTAAATCACAAGTAAAATAAGTGTCTTATACAAGGCAGATGCAAAAAGTAGGAAAAAAAATCGCCTCTAGTACCTTGCCAAAACCATGACTTCAGATAAGGTCATGAAGAAGAGACAGTCTGAAAAGAATTCATGGGACATTAGCAGAAGGAAGTCATCAATGTCTATTAGAAACAGATGGAACATCACTGGAACAGGCTGCCCAGGGAAGTGGTGGATTCGCCATCCCCAGAGGTGGGGGCAGACGTGGTGCTGAGGGACATGGGTTAGCTGTAACTTGGCAGCACTTGGTTGATGGTTGGACTTAATGATCTTAAAGGTTTTTCCAACCAAAATGATTCTATGATTCTACGAGCTCAACACGGCCCTTCCCCTCTGGGGCTGCTGACAAAGAGCCCGACTGCGGGCTGTGCCATTGCAGTTCCCGCTGCATGGATAATTCTGTCCTGATTGGGCTAAACAACACCTTCTCTCTCTCATCATTTGTTGTAACTCTTGCCAACCCTTGCGTAAAGTAAGGGGGAGTAAGTCTGAGGAACAAAAATAAAAAGGAAAGCCTTCAGAGGAGGGTGTTCAAAAAGTCCTGCAAAGGGAAAAGGGCAATCGCATGCGGTGGTGAGCCCTCACTGCTGCCTGGATGCCAATCGCAGGAGTTGTGGGGTGCAGGGACAGGGAGACTGGGCAGAGCAGGTGGGACAGGAGTGCTGGAGAAGCACTGGGCAGGACAGCAACGTAAAGAAGCATTACAGCACACCAATGAGCCTGCTGGCAGCTAGAGCAGGAGTGATGGTAGCTAATTCTGCAGCCCACTTAGCGACAAAAGAGGTGCTTATAAAGTCTGTCTTTCAACCAGGTTATTTTTACTAGGAAGCTAAAATTCAGAGTTGGATTTGACCTCAGCAGGACTGCTGAAGTGAGGGTCCAGACACTGCTCGAAGGAACATGTACCGATGACGTGGAGGTGCAAAGTGACTGGATTTATGCTACCTTTCAGGTCCCATTGCCAGGTTAGGAGCAGCCTTCCCTACCCGCTGTGGTTTCGCACTTTGCATGAGCCTGTTGCATGAACCACGGGCTGGCCTGAGGGTTGCTGGATGGATGAGCCATTGCAGGGCTTGCTGAGGTGTAAGGCAGCAGAGCATCTCTGCTTCCACTGGCTGCGGCTGTGGATACGTGGGGGTCATTCCCTCTACCCGTACCCCAGCTCCGCGGGCTTGCCCAGCTTGAGCTTCGCTGCTGAATGAAAAGGTCAGTTGTGCATCTTTCTGCTCTAAATACAGTGGACTGGCTTGTACAAGAAACAGCACTTGGCAGCGAAACCATCTCATAATGATGACTGGCCTTTTCCTTTTTTTGTCTTTCCACCGCAGCACACAATTGTTCAAAGACATGAAATAATATTTCTGCTGGGCCTGACTGCAGTGTTGCTAAATGGCGGTTATTTCCTTCTCATTTGACAGGAAAACTGGAATCAGAGGTTCAGAATTTCCACTGCATCTATCATGACTGGGAATACCTCAAGTGCACTTGGCAACCAGGTCTCCTCGCTCCTCGGGGCGTACGTTATGGACTATATTATTGGTATGTACCAGCAAAACAGAAAAACAGCCAGCCAGCAACCAAGCAAACCTCTCAGGGTACTAAAATGCCACAGAAAATATGCTTTTATTGCTGGCAATGCTGGTACATGATCCACCCAGAATGAGCAGAAATAACACTCCAAGCAACATGTGCCTTGGAAATACCAAATTCCCGCTTTCTTCCTTAAAATCAGGCTTGTGATGACCTTCTACAGGGATTGCCTTCTTCCCTTCCTCCTTTCCCTTTCCCACCCCCATGGCGTGCTTCTGCGCGGTGGCCATCACAAAGCCTTGTGCTTTCCCTTTAGTGGTCACACCTGAGTTACTCTGGCTGCACATTTCCCTTGATCACAGAGCATATATCTGTATCAGATAGGATTTGGCAGGGGGTTACCAAACTCAGTGAACCCTATACAAGGAGCAGGGCTTCTTGGCAACTAACAGTTCTACTCTTCAAATGTATTTTCCTAGCCTTAGCACATCTCATACGAGGAACCATGCTGCCAAAAGGTAGTAATAATGCGTGTTTCCCAGTTGATTCTTTTCTACTGCTGCCTAATGATTCTGTTCCACAAGAAAAACAAAGCGAGACTTAGTGTTTTTGGACAAAAGCAATGCTGTATTTGTGCTTCAGTTCCTCTGCAACTGACTAGTTGGAAATTGTTGGGTTTCATGCCTTTGGGCTATGTGTAGAAAACCATAGCCGCTTTTTAAAAATAGTTTCCACGTAGCTCTTGGAAATAGTCTTCAAAGCAGAAACACTAATTTAAAACCACATGGCTAAATGCAAAGTTCTGCTTGAAAGAAACCATGGAAACTCATGATTTGTTCCAAAAAAATAAAATCCACCAAAAAAAAAAAAACCAACACAAATACCAAAACAAACAACAAACCCACTCTTATTTAACTGCCTGTAACAAAACCAGGTGTTTGGATCTGGGTCCCACTGTATGACGAGAGTGGGTGGGAACGCAGCCACAGTATCTAATCCCTGGGAGTTAATTTTTATAGCACTACCTCATGAAGTTTTCCCCCAAAACATAATGTGGTGTGCAGGGAGACTGTCATTAGGTGTAGAGTATAGAGGCAGGAACCCAGCAGGAGCCTTAAAAGGTGATATGAAACACCTCTTAGTATTTCCAGAATGGGAAATATCCAGCAGCTAAGTTTTGGGGAGTGGCCCCCCAAAACAGGAGGCAGTACGAGAGGACAGGTTTGTGATTGCACATCAGCTAATAATCAACAAACTCCTTCCTCACTCCCACCCCTGGGTTTCCATCACATGCCCATGTAGACGCATGGGGTTTACCTGCAATGACGGTAGCAGCTCATTAACATTCATCACAGCATCACAGAATATTCATGGTTAGAAGGGACCTTTGAGATCATCGAGTCCAACCACAAAAAAAAAAAAACAACAAACCACACCACACACACCCACAGACAGTCAAAAACCAACATCCTCGGGCACTAGAGTATTCCCTGAACTGCTATATCTACACGTTTCTTAAATACCTCCAGGGATGGCGACTCCACCACCTCCCTGGGCAGGCTGTTCCAGTGCCTGACCACCCTCTCAGCAAAGTCATTCTTCCCAAGATCTAATCTAAACCTCCCCTGCTCCAACTTCAGATCATTTCCTCTGCTCCTGTCATGATTCCCTTGGGAGAAGAGGCCAACCCCCACCTCTCTCCACCCTCCTTTCAGGGAGTTGTAGAGGGCAAAGAGGTCTCCCTTCAGCCTCCTCTTCTGCAAACTAAACATGCCCAGTTCCCTCAGCCTCTCCTCATAGGACTTGTTCTCCAGACCCCTCCCCAGCTTGGTGGCTCTCCTCTGGACACGCTCCAGCAGCTCGATGTCCTTCCTGTAGTGAGGAGCTCATTACATTCATGGCACATGTCACCTGCCACAAACCCCTTCACTTTGGCTTGGGAAGGGACCTTTCTGCAGTTCCAGAGTTGGTGGTTGATGGTGCCATAAGCGCCCCATGGAAGGATGGGTGTCTCTGTGAGTCGGGGCCAGATCCTGCCCAGGCTCCCCTCACACAGTGGCACCTTGTTAGGTCTCTTGTGCTCTGGGAACGGGCTTGGGCAGAAACTGTCACAGCCCACACACCAGCCTGGGAAGCCACCTTTCTGTGTTAATTTGTTTTTTTCTCCTCCCCACACTCTTCCCACAGCAAGAAGTCCAGGTGACCAATGCATAATGCTGGGCTAGGGATCACTTGCAAAAGGCAAAGGGTGGGAACGGTGCAGGCGATGCTCCAGACTTAGGTCCAATCTTAAAAAAAAAGGCCTTACCCAAGTAATAACTGCCATTGCTCTGGGTTTTTGGTATTTTTTCTTTTCTTTCTGCTTTCTGTTAGGTACGAGGGGCTGGACCACGCCGTGCAGTGCAATGACTATATTCAGGACCGGGGCATAAACATCGGCTGCACGTTGCAAAACCTGAGCCAGGCAGAATATCAGGATCTGAGCATCTGTGTCAACGGCTCTGCGGCAGCCACCCTGCTGCGGCCGCTGTACGTCACCCTCCGCCTCCACAACCTGGGTAAGGCCGGCAGAAAAGCAGGGGGCTCTGGGGACCACGCACCCGAGGCTCACATCTCGCACGAGGGGGCAGGGGGCTCAAAAAGAATGTGTGCTCTTGTTACCGCGAAACGGCAGATAAAACTTTCTAAGACTCAAAGTTCAGAAAGCAGGCATTCCTTATCACAGCGCCGGGGGCACAGGGGTCGCTCCTCCTGTTGTGCACACCAAATGCTGTTGTCAAATTAAATTTATACGCAACAGGTATACATAGTCAGTGTAATTCCAAGAAAACAGTGGCATATTCGTTACATTTCCAAGAATGTACATATTTACATTTTACATACATTTACATAATATAATAAGCTTTTGGGCATGTGTAGTTGTGCCTTCTGGTGGTCCTCATTTTGAGTGAGGGTCGTCTCTTCCTCAATCCTCATCTTCTTCACCTGTCCTTTGGCTCACTTTTCCTGTTGGGAAAACAGTCTAACTGCTTAATTGCTCATTAAAACTAATGATCTCTCTGCTACCACCTGTGTGTCAGACAATGTCCATATTTATTGCATCCCTGTCTTAGTTCACCATGTTCTCAGGGCCACATCCATCCTTTCTTAGCTTACTAAGTCCTTGAAACCATTTGGGATGGTTGCTAAAATAGCTATATTTCTTCTCTAAAAGAAGAGTCTCTACAGTTTAACCGTTTATAAACAACGTAAAATCTGCCTCAGGTATCACTCTTGTAGATGGGTGGCTGTAACATGTCTCGGGTGGCTTTGCCCCGGGAGAAGGGGCTGTGGCATGTGAACTTTGGTTTCTAGCAGCGCTTGCAGGCGAGCAAGACCACACAGGGCCCACCTCGAGGGGGTCGGTTGGTGTTTCCAAGTGCTGCACTCGGCAGCTGGACAACCTGGGACAGCAAGAGGCTGCTGGGCAGATGGCAGGGCAGCTGTGGGGGTTTTGGCTCTAGCAAAAGGTGGCCCCTTTTACTGGTGCTGGAACTGACACCATGGCTCCACTCCTTTACGCACAGTGGAGGTCTTTGGGCTGTGCTGACCAAACCAAGCTCAGGGCTGGGGAGAATGGAGTGCAAGGTGTGATGGGGTCTGCCAGAGCAAAGGTGGATTTCATACCCATCAGAAGGAAGCAAAGCACAGCGTGGTGTACAACCCACTGCATCTGCTCGCCCTTTATTGTGGGCACTACCAGGCTGATGCATTTACCCACCTGTAAATGTCAGGGGGATAAAGAGCTAGTCCTCCAGTTGAGCCACTGGGCTAATAATCGGGATTTCTGGATTTTATTACAGCAGCCTTCCAATATCTGAAGGGAGCTCCAGGAGAGCTGGGGAGGGACTCTTTGTCAGGGAGTGCAGTGACAGGACAAGGGGGAACGGTTTTAAATTGGAAGAGGGGAGATTGAGATGAGATACCAGAAAGAAATTCTTTGCTGTGAGGGTGGTGAGAGCCTGGAACAGGTTGCCCAGAGAAGCTGTGGCTGCCCCATCCCTGGAGGGGTTCAAGGCCAGGCTGGAGGGGGCTTGGAGCAACCTGGTGTGGTGGGAGGTGTCCCTGCCCAGGGCAGGGGGTGGGACTGGATGATCTTTAAGGTCCCTTCCAAATCTAACCATTCTATGAATTAGTGCTGCCACGTGCATTGTGTGTGGCTTTGGGCATCTGACATCTGACTCTCCCAGGATGCAGAGTGTCAGGCCAAGGCTGCTGCGGTGTCTCGCAGCCCGGCCGGGGCTGCCCTCACAGGATGGGGAAGGCCAGCCCAGCACCACGCTCACCCTCCCCTGGCTCTCAAAACCCCTCCACAGAGCGGGGACCCAGCCCACCAGTTAAGACAGAACAACCACACCACTCCAGCTCCTGCAGCATCACGGCCAAGAGCTCTGAATCCACCTCAGCGGGGAAGAGGGGGCAAGGGTTGGGGGTGATTCACTGACGCCTTTCCCGCGGGAGCCATTTGGTCCCACCTCTTGACCCTCTCTGTTTTTATCTCCCACCCAGCAAAGCCCTCGCCCCCGGAGCAGCTGGTGGTCTCCGTGTCTGCGGTGGAGGAGCTCCAGGTGGCCTGGAGCCCGCCGGCAGGAGGGACGCCGCCCCATTGCCTGGAGTACGAGGTCCAGCTGGCCCAGGAGGAGGGGGAGGCCGAGGCTGCCTGGGCGGTAGGGACAACAAAGGCCGCGCTGCGGGGAGGGGACGGGGGGATGCCGGCCTGATGGCCAGCAGCGGGGAGGCACAACCGACCCATCAGGGTGCACACCCTGCTGCCAACAGGGTGCTCGTTACCCCCTGTGTGGTCGAGGGAGGGGGGATTCTGCCCCTCTGCTCCCCTCTGGGGAGACCCCCCTGCAGTGCTGCCTCCAGCTCCAGGGCCACCATCATCAGAAGAACATGGACCTGTTGGAGCAGATGCAGAGGTGGCCACGGAGATGCTGGGAGGGCTGGAGCCCCTCTGCTGTGAAGGGGGGCTGAGAGAGTTGAGGGGTTCACCCTGGAGAAGAGAAGGCTCTGGGGAGACCTTAGAGCCCCTTCCAGTCCCTAAAGGGGCTCCAGGAGAGATGGGGAGGGACTCTTGATCAGGGAGGGGAGCCATGGGACAAGGGGGGAGGGTTTTACACTGAAAGAGGGGAGATTTAAAGGAGATCTCAGGAAGAACTTCTTTGCTGTGAGGGTGGTGAGACCCTGGCCCAGGTTGCCCAGAGAAGCTGTGGCTGCCCCATCACTGGAGGGGTTCAAGGCCGGGTTGGATGGGGCTTGGAGCAACCTGGTCTGGTGGGAGGTGTCCCTGCCCAGGGCAGGGGGTGGGACTGGATGATCTTTAAGGTCCCTTCCAACCCAAACCATTCTATGATTTGCTGGTGGACAATGCTGTTATGGCACATGTTCCTACCCAACGCCCCGACCATGACTGCAGCATTGTCTTTAGCTGCAGCAGAGTGCAAGTCCCTGAGCCTCCTGCCTGTTACCTCAGGAAGCTGCTATCACAGAAACTTAAAGGTTGTTGTGGCTTGCTTTCCTGAATATGGCGGCACAACTTGTTGAAGTTCAATTTCAACTTCACTCGTTCAAGTGAAACTATAATTCCAATCTCTCTGAGGACGTGGCCTGGCTCACAGCACATCTTCTATGCACGGTGCTTCCTCCTTATGTGATATCCAGGCACAGTTTCGGTAATTTAGCTAATTTAATGATTCCAGAAATTAACAGGCATAAATGCCAACATACATGATTCCCCTTCCCCCTCCCCCCCCATATATGTATTTTCAGTAGATTCATTTCTATAATATCTTATTGGCATTAGCTGGTCCAAAACTATTATGACATCATATAAAACTGCCAAAACACAACCCAAGGGTTTGCAGAGCCTATTCAGAAACATTAGACCATGCCAGAGAGCTACTGGTGGTGGCACATAATTCCTTGACATCTGTCCTCTCTGTTTTGTTTCTCAGTCTGTGTCAATGCAAATGGAGACCGCTTTAACAATTTCCAGAGCGAATAAAAGCCACATTTCCTGTGTTCGTGTCAGGGGAAGAACAAATATTTTCTGTGCTGACCAGGGCTTTTGGAGTGACTGGACGCAGGAGTGTTTCTCTGGTATGGAACCCAAAGTAACCAGTGTTTCTTTTACATCCTTTATAAAGCCTGTTTGGGACCAAGCGCTGATGGCTGCCATGGGCATCTGCTGGTGTCCAGCACTTGGAGATGGGATCCTGGTTTAGTCAAACCCTCACCCTACACCAGCACAGCCATCCCTACAGCTTTGCACCTCCAGTGCACTTCACAGGCAAGCCCCAAAATATTAACGCTTCTGCACCAGGACCTTTCCCCGCTGTGATGGAGGAGGTTCTGCTTTGGGAGAGAGGGCACGTGGTGCTTGGAGTCTCTCACAGGGAACCCTCCCAGATGCCCTACACCACTGATCAGTTCCTTTGCACCCCATGGGGTCTATAGGGCACTAGCTGCGCTGCGAGATGCAGCAAACAGGGAAGAGGCACATGGAGGTGGCTACATCTATATGCAGGACGTACGTTACCCTGAAGGAGTATGTTACCCTATACAGTAACATGTACCTGGCATATATCTGTAACATAAATAAATACGTGTAGGGTAACAAACCTGGAGACACTGCGTTTGCATCTGAGCCCAAGCTTCATAGGAGGTAATAATGACTCGTTCTGGAAGTGAGGGTTTTCTTATTTGCTGCCATTTATCTTTGCAGTGGCCAGAAAAGAGGACAAGCAGCTACATATCCTCATTCCAGTCATTCTGAGTTTGTCCAGTAGCCTCCTAACATTTATGTTGATTGGCCAGTGCAAGAAAAGGTAAGCACCAAGGCAGCTCGTCCGTGCAATGTGCTTTTATGTGGGTGTCTCAGACTACAGTTATAAATAAAACAACATATTAAAGACTAAAAGCCAAACATTAATAGGTGCTCTAAGATTGGGCATTAAACAACAGTTTATTTCAGGAAACAATCTTGTAAGTGTGGCTGTATCTGATGTGAAGTGCCTCACAACAACTCATAAACTCACAGTAGAGACCCAAATCCTGCTCATATGAGCCCAGACTGCTTCTGTTAAGTGCAGCAAAATTACTTGCATGCACAGCAGCATAAATAATCCCATTATCTTGCCCCAAACCAGGCAGGCAGAAAAGATTTATACTGGTTGTGGTAAAGAACGGCCATTTTTATGGGCTAAGGTCTGTCTCTCTTTGCGTTCCCGTCCCAGTTGTTTGCATTCATGTCAATGAATGTGGAGAAAGCAGATGCAGTGGATGAATTTGCCCATATCCAAATTTTTGGTAGAGATGACATTTTCTTCAGATCTGAAGGGTCACTTAGAGAGAATTGATTCCCTGGGACTGACAGGTATTATCTTTTCCTTATGGCCATGTAGTGTAAGCAAGTGGGTAGTTTTTCTAATATGCCTTTTAAGATGTCGCTGATGAGGGGGAACTGGCTAAAGAAATACCTTTGTCTTGCCCCCAGAGATGAACTAACACTTACCTGGTAGTTGAACGCATGGAGTCTGAGACACACACTCCTTCATCTTTGTTTTGTATCTGCCTTTCAAATGTATTCATTCATGAATTTCAAACAAGAAAACTGTGGGAAGCAAGTGCTTCCTGCATTGCCACTGGGATGCGGCGATGTGTGATGGCAATGCTGTAGCGTGTCCCCAGCTGTGTCTCGGTGCTGGGAATAACAGTCTGTGTCCCTTTCAGATCCCCAGCAGGAAAGCCGTTGCATGCACCGGTGGGATGCTAGCTCTGCCTGCGACTGCTGTGCCGCCTGTGTTTGATGGATTGCTCTTACAACATCATCCCAAGGACAGCTGAGAAGCCCTGAGCTTTCTGTAGCCCACAGGGGTCTTCCCTACCTGCTGCCACTTGCGAGGCTGGTTGTTGCAATTCGAGTCCTCAACGAGCCCAGGAAAACATTGGAGGCGTTTTAATCTGACTCTGGAGCAGGCTGTTTCTGATAACAGGACAAGGGAGAAAAAGAACGCAGTGGAAACTACCATGAATAAAGATAGCACGTTGCTCCGCGGGCTTGTTTGGGTTTTTTTTTAAAGTCTCTAGATATCTGTCAACAGGACGCACACTGAAGGGCAGCACCTCATACACACTGTGTTTCCCTGCAGAGCCATCAGGGCAGGGCAATCTCCGAGGGACCAAGCCTGGATCTCCTGCTCTGCAAGACCAGGATGAGCAAAGATGCTCAGCCATTCTCACTCTAGGGGTTTGGGGCTCTTTCAGAAACCAGAAGATTTTGGCACATCCAGAACTGGATAGCAATTGGGCTATAGGTTTTCAGAACTGCCACCCAGGGCAACAGTGACTGCATTAATAACAATGGTTAAAAGAGAAAACTATTGGGAAGAGTCCCATTGAAATTTGCCATTACCGGAAATAACTCCTGGTAAAACTTTGGTGTTCTGCCAGCCTCTTAAACAGTTCAAATGCCTACTGAAAACACACGAGTGCATTGTGAGTCTCCCCCAGGGGAAAAGCAAGGCCACAGCCAGAGCCCACCCTGCTGCCCTGGGTACCTCTGATGACATCTCACCCGCATCACCACGTGGGAACACCGGGCCTGGGCGTTTCGAGTGGGCCAAAAATTCAGTGAAATTCAGTGAAATGGTGTGGCCATCCCAGCCTGTTGGGTGGGTTTAAGCTGGGTTAGAGTTTCTAGTCTAATTTTGTCCAAAAAGAGGTAAGAAGAGGAAGAAGAATTAAAGAGAATGGGTGCAGGTAAGAGGTGGTGAAGGTACAGATGTTCTACCTCTGCAGCTAGAACTCACCCCCAAAAAAGATCAGAGCTATTTCAGTAACCACAAAATATAAAAGTTAGGCTGAAGCCTGCCTAGAAACCTGCCTAGTAACCGAGTGATAAATTAAGTACATCTACGTATGGTATCTGTATGCTGCAGCTTTTCAGGCGTGTTTAAGTATGGAAATCTGGCTTGGCCCCGGCGAGGGGCTCCCCCGACTCACCCTACAGAGGGTCCCCTCTGCAGCAGCAGCAGGACACCCCCCTGGTGTCCCACAGCACCACATCTGCAGCATGTGCAAAATGTAATCCTACTAGGTGGCCAGCTGCTAGACCTTCCTAACATCCTGAACCATGCTAGAGTTTCAGTAGTACGCTTTTTTTCCCTATGTTTATAGAATTACACTAATTATGTATTTCTTTCACACGGTATTTGCATTACAGTGGTTTAATTCATTTGCTGTAGTCCATAATTAATATTTTCAGTAAAGCACTTTCAAAACCCCTCCGTTGGCTTCCTCTGCTCTTATTGTTCCCAGCTCATGTTTGGGTTCCCTGGTGTTTTTACCATCTTAGCCCCACATGTCTGGTGAGGCAGGTCTTTGCCAAACATACAAAGAGAACTCCTTTGCATAACCTTGAGTTTAGGGTCTTTTTTCTGTCTTTGACTGATTAAGTCTTAGAGCCATTTGTTGAAGAATAAAAAGAAACCTTTCCTACAGTTTTTTTCCCTAGAGAATGTCAATACTTGTCAAACATATGAAAGCACGATCCAGTGCTTGCTGCAGGGAAATGCAAAATCAATTTGCGTCTGTCATATTCTAACTGCTTTTGGGAAGCCGCAAAACAGGGAAGGCGAATGCCAAGGTCACCACAGTCTCTGAACTCACAAAATCACCCTCCTTCTCTCACTCAGGTCTATTTTCAAGCTGCCAACAAGAGAACAAATTGAAAACAAATTTACCTTCTATTTCCTCATTATCCATCCTCATATTTTTTCATTTATCTGACTGGCCTCTGGATACAAGATTTTGACTTGTTTCAACCACTATAACCTGCCAATGGCTGAAAAACAGGCTGGCATCTCTCAGGAGCTCTTTGCTTCTCTTGCACTTGAGGAAATGACAAGGTAGAAGAGGTATCTCACCGGCTGAGGCATCCCTGCAGAAATTTTCAGTATCTCGTATGTGCGCTAGAAACTCCATGGCCACTGGGTGTCAGCATCTGTGCTTGGATGCGGAGGAGGAGGAGGAAGAGGAGGAGGAAAGCAGGTGCAGCATTGCTTCCCCCCGAATTCAGCATTTAGTGCTTGAAAATTAAATAGAGGGGACAATGGCTTTCACTGTCAGACAGATGAGTTTTTTCCTTCTTGTACTGCTGAGTGGAGAAGTGTCACACCTTCACTCCATCATTCGGTGCGGGGCTTTTTGCCGCGTAACGTCGCCTCTCGTGGCATCGTGACCACAGAGCCAGCACTGCTGTGCTCACCAGAGCTGCGTCTCCCATGGCATGTGCCAGCCAAAACCAGCCCCTGCCCTCCCTCCCACGCTCCTGCCACCAAGCACCCACAGAAATACCCCTTCGGCTCCAACTGGAGGCTTGGCCGTTGTGTGTCCCTGCCTCACTCTGCCACGAGCTCCTGCATCCTCGAGCCACCGTGGGTCTCAGCACCCATCCCAGAGCCTCTGCAGGTCTCACATCCACTTCTGAGCCACTGCATCTCTAGGGAGTACCTAGGTCTTGAAGGGGCATAAAGCTGCAGAGCCCTTCTGGCTTCAGCTTCCAGAGGTCAAGGCTTTGGGAGTGCAGTAACTAATGATATAATCTAAAATCTAAAATGCTTCATGGGCCATGGCAGGGTTGCAGCTCACTGCCTTGTGTGTCGGGGTACATTTGAGATCACTGTCAAGCTCTTTATGTCTATGTAGAAGCTGAATTTTCTCAGGAGGGTCTGTGGTCCGCATAGCTTCAAGGCAAACAAGTACAGCTGATGCATGTGCTTAACAAAACAATTTGAGGCAACATATTGTGGCTGAGCTGTCTGAACAGCTGAAACGGCTCTGCAAACTGTCTGTGTCAGGATCCTCTTCCCAGAGAACAGAGAGAGGAAACAACCAGCTGAGAAATGACGGCCACCACAAGGCTTGCCCAAAACCGAGTACTCGCCTCCCAGCCACGCTGGGCTGCTGCCTCCTGCGCCGGGTCCCCGTCCAGGCGTGCCAAGGCACTGCTCTGCTCAGGAAACAAAATGCCATCTCAGCAAGTGTCACGTCACCAGACACATTTCAAAAAAGGAAAACGAGCTTAAAAATCATAGAATTGTTTAGGTTGGAAGAGACCTTTAAGATCATCAAGTCCAACTGTCAACCTAGTACTGCCAAATCCACCACTAAACCATGTCCCCCAGCACCACACCTACATGTCTTTTAAATACCTCCAGGGATGGTGATTCAACCACTTCCCTGGGCAGCCTGGTCCTTTCGGTGGAGAAATTTTTTCCTAATATCCAATCTAAACCTCGTCTGGCACAACTTGAGGCCATTTCCTCTTGTCCTAAAACCCTAAACGCGGCCTTGACATTTCCTTTTCTGATGGCTCTGCTCTGGAAACAACCTGCGTGTTGAAGCAGGTCCCACTCTGTGGAGAGCTGAGCGTGGACGTATCCTTAAGCCTGGGGGCTCGCCAGGCGTGGTGGCAGCCCTGCTCCAGTCCCCAGCAATGCATCTCTGACAGCCCCAAGAGCCTGCACATCACCTCTGCCTTCTCTGAGACAACGAAGCCGCACTGCCCTGCCTTTCCTGGAAGCTGCAAAAGGCTCCCTCCAAGTTCCTGCAGCTGCAGTGGGGGGATTTGAGCCATGGTCATCCACAAAGAGTGTTTTTCCTTTCCTTGCCTGGGAAGCTGTGAATGGAGGTGGTAAAGACAGGTCCCATCTCACCAAAGCACCAGGGTCCTGCAGGAGTCATTTTCATTTAGAAAAAAGATCAGGTAATAAACACAAGGGGTTTTTTTACAAGGCAGGGATCACCTTCCTTTAATAAATTCACTTAGTCTAGGTATCTTTAAAAACAAATGAAGGGTGGCAGAATGTTCTTCACCATAATTCACACAGGGGTGGAGAAAACACGCATACCAAACAGAAGCATGATGGTCTTGGGAGAGAAAGCGCTGTATTTCAAGGCTGAAATCTGTAAACACATCTGTCCCTCACCACCCAGGACCAAGGTCAGGCTCGGGGCACTGAAGAGCTATCTGTCTGCCCACATTTGGAAAGAAAGGTTGCACTGGAACTTACGCCAGATAAACTGAAGATGCCCAGTGCCCCATGTGAACATGTGCTGCTGTAAGTGTCCAACCGACCCCAGCTCCATCCTGCTCCGGATCCGCTGCCCATCCACCTGTGTGCCAAGTGCTGCAGAGCCCACACAGCAAGCCTTGTCTGCCACTCCGCTTGTGCAAAACCTCATCTTCAAAAGGCCTACAGCCCCCCAGCTGCCCGTGGACATGCTGACCCCCCTTCCCCAAGCGGAGCTCCTTGCATTACCATTGTACATAGGCACAACCTTGGTACCAGCTGACAGATGCCCAGAGTGTGTTAAGCCATCTGGTGCTTACAGCTTTCTCCACAGAATGGCTGCAGGAAACTTACACAGGAGAAGAAACCAGAGACAACAGATCACAGAATTCTTATGGTTGCAAAGGACCTTTGAGATCATCGAGTCCAACCACAAGGAAAAAAAAAAAGAAAAGAAACCCACACAAACAAACCACAAACAGACAAAAGCCAACAACCTCGGGCACTAGAGCATGCCCTGCAGTGCCATGTCTACACGGTTCTTAAATACCTCCAGGGCTGGGGACTCCACCACCTCCCTGGGCAGGCTGTTCCAGTGCCTGACCACCCTCTCAGCAAAGTCATTCTTCCCGATATCTAATCTAAACCTCCCCTGCCCCAACTTCAGACCATTTCCTCTGCTCCTGTCTCTTGGGAGAAGAAGCCAACCCCCACCTCTCTCCACCCTCCTTTCAGGGAGTTGTAGAGGGCAATGAGGTATCCCCTCAGCCTCCTCTTCTCCAAACTAAGCATGGCCAGATGCAGATCCTGCCTCTCGGTACCCAAACATCCTTTGCACCCTCACAGGGTCTGACAGCAGAGCGTGGGAGAGCCACTGTGCCACCAAGAGGTCCCCATCTGATGCACAGAGCCCAAGAGAGGACAGTCCTTGCCTTTTATCCAGTGATGTTCCAGCTCTTAACTCTTGAACTGGAAATACCTTCCAACATTTGGGACTCTCAAAATTGTCTTGGCTGGTAGCTGCCCAGAAGTTTGTGCCCATGACGCCAATTTATTTAGAAACATTCACACTGAGAAAACAATAACCTTGCCGCCTGGCAGGTTCAGCTGAATCCACTTTTAACAACTGAGAGCTTAAAGGCCAACAACACAATTTATTTTACTGAAGCAAAAGCATGAAGTTCCTGGCTGCACAGTTGGAAACGCAGCCACAAAGTCAAGCATCAAAAAAGTCAGACAGTGCGAGCACAAAGTAGGCTCTCAGCCCTTCCAGCTGCTCCCCAGCGTTTTCTCAGCTACACCAGCTAATGGCAGCCCCACAGGACATTACCTCAACGCTGCGGCTCTCCAGAGGAGACTGAGACAGGCTCCAGTAATACCCAGTGTCCGTGAAAACGCTGTTGTGGCTAAATAAAACTTAAGTGAGTATGTGCCGTCGGGCTTGGGCTAGCCAAGCTGGTTGATTCTGGATGCTTCTGAAAATGTAAATTAAATATTGCTTCAAAAAAAACTGGGGGCTGGCTCAGGGCTGGGAACACACAGACCTCACGATCTCTTGACTTCATGTTGTCCTGCTTGTGGGAGATGCCCTGGCTTGGCATGGCCTCATCTCCCTTCCTCCAGAATTGTGGCATTTTTCGTGGCTTTGCTAGGACTTGGAAAGACCATAGCATAAAAATAGTGTTCTTGCTTCAAGATGTCTGTTCCTCCCAGGCACTGGGCCACGCTGCCAGGGGGGTAGGAGGTGCCACCATGCCAATGGCTGTCCTGGCGCCTGGGCTCTGGCAGCGGGACAGGGGCCGGGCTGGTCCCCACCGCTGCACCCCATGGCATCCATTCCTGCAAGAATGCAAGAGCCGAGCCTTTGGTTGCTGTTACTGCTGTCTCACCAGACCTGGAATATGCCACTCAATAGAAACCTGCTTCTAATTCCTAGTTTATTTCTAGCCCTTTTTGTATGTGAATGTTTTCCTCCAGCATAAATAGCTCCTCTCCTTCCTCAGTAAGAACAAGCACTCCCTGACGTCCTGATGGAGAGCTTTCTTCACCCACCTTTGGATGCTAAGAGGAACAAGCCAAGCTTTCTACTTGCTTCTCATTCCCTTTATGCCTCTGCCTGGGCTTGTGTCCTCTCACTGTGCCTATCACTGGGGCTGCTGCTCAGGCCCAACACACAGTCCCATCTATTTCTTAGGAGTAAAGGTCACAGAATCACAGAATCTTCATGGTTGGAAGGGACCTTTGAGATCATTGAGTCCAACCACAAAAAAACAAACCAAACCAAAAAAAAACCCACCAAAACACCAACCCCCAAACAACCCCAAAAAACCCACAAACAGACACAACCCAACAATCTCGGGCACCAGAGCATGCCCTGAAGTGCCATGTCTGCATGTTTCTGAAACACCTCCAGGGATGGGGACTCCACCACCTCCCTGGGCAGGCTGTTCCAGTGCCTGACCACCCTCTCAGCAAAGTCATTCTTCCCAAGATCTAATCTAAACCTCCCCTGCCCCAACTTCAGACCATTTCCTCTGCTCCTGTCATGATTCCCTTGGGAGAAGAGGCCAACCTCCACCTCTCTCCACCCTCCTTTCAGGGAGTTGTAGAGGGCAATGAGGTCTGGCTAAGGAACACCACAGTTTGTTCACCATGGTTTGCTGCATCCACCTGCTTTGTTGCACGGAGTCAGGAACACATCCCACCACTTTGCTAAATGCCATGGTAGGACAGCCTGGGAGAGGGCACAGGTGGTTTTCCCTGGGAAAGGTTCAAGATAGACTGACTGCTTCTGTGAGGGTTAGCCCGCCTGTGTGCCAGCCTTGTGGCTGCAAAACAGAAGGGGGAGTGCTTAGCTGAAGGGGCTAAACATTGCCATGGCTTCATGGGTGAGTCACTGTGACCCGTGGATCCTCTCTGAAGACATTCTGGGACAGGAATTGTTGGTGCCTATAAGGAAGGAACCCCCAGCACAGCTGAGATCTCTGCTGGGCGTTTGCACTTACCTGTTGCTTTAAGCAGTATCGTGATCTTTGGGAAGGGTGGGCTCCGCAGGAGGGGCACTGAAGTCTTCCTCCCCGAAAAGCCGCAGAAGAGCTGTTCTAGCCTTCAGCCAGGGAAAAGGACCCTGATTAAAATCTTCAGTGGCGTTGATGAGCATCCATCACCAGCACCCGCCTGTCCTTCTGCAGGAGGGGACACAAACATCAGCAGCACACACAAATGTAAAACTGCTCAAATTTTAACAAATGCAAGCAGGCAACAGTCTAACAGGCACAGCCGACAGATCATTTCAGTGTATCAGCAATTTAAATAACTCAAAATGCCACAATTAGATCCTATTAAAAGCATACATTGGATAATTAGGCTGTATTTTAATTAAACATTCGTTTATTCAATTTGTAGAACTAATTACGATTCAAGCAGGGGGAAGTTCAGAAGAGGGGATTTAACGTGCCCCTGTGTGATGCTGCATGATTCATTTTCCATGTCACCGAACCCCCGAGTGCGGGTGTCCCACTGGAGCGACAGAGCAGCAGCCGTTCTCCCAGGAAAACTGCTGGGGAAAACTGCCAGAGCTCTCCCCACGTACCGACCCAGCCTCCTGCTCTCAGCAGAACCCATGATTTTGGGCAGTTTTAAGCAAAACTTTTCAGTGTGTAGCTCATGCGCTTGACTATAAAAGATCTTCTAGTCTGGTTCTTTAATTGGCAAGCGTGCCTTGCTGCATTGATTGTCTGTCTTGTACGTATTTAAAATCACTCACCTGAAGACTCTCCATCTCCATGTCGTTAAGGGATGGCAGCATCCCTGCGCAGCCGAGAGGGGATGACACATCACATAGATATTTTATTGACTTCTGACAGCTTCAGAGCACACGTTTCAGTGTGGGTAAAAGCAAACAAGTAAAAGACCTGAGACTTAAAGCAAAATGAGGGAGAGGCAGAACAGTCAATAATAACTTCACCGTTAAAAATGAAAAAAATAAAAGCATTTTTTTTTTGGTACATGCATCCCCACCACTACATTGTCACTAGAACAGCCCACATTTCCCAGTGACACCTACAGCTGCATTTGATCTCTCCATCACAGGTTTCCTCCCCGGCTGTTCAGCTATTTCCATTTTTCCAAGGGAAGACTGAAGTATGATGACATCTCCTGTTGCTCCCTGAGGGCTCTGGGAGGCATGTGTCTGAGTGTGTGTACATCTGTCCATCTCTGTTCTTTTACTGCACCTGCCCTTGACTTGGTGGTCTTTGTATGTTTTTTTCCCAGGAAAAAGCTTTTGATGCCTTTTTCGCGCCAGTCTGAAATGGAGACAAAGCCAAGCAGTTCTTGGCTTGGCATGGAGCTATCCTAATGATACCGTGACCCAGGGAGGAAACCCATCCAAGAGACATCTGCATCTTTATCACATGATGGACGCTGTTTTTGGAATGCCAGATGAGCATAATTTGTCTGCAAGAACATCAGACACTCTTCCTTATCTCAAAGCTCAACAATATTTCTCAAGAGCTGCTTGTGGTTTTCTTGTTGTCTTTAAAATTTGTTTTCCTTTGGAATTTGGGTCTTCAGACCCAGGACCACCATGCCCCAGCACATCAGATGACGGCAGCCAGCCTGCTGACCTGGAAGGGAAGAGCACTGTCCGCGTTCCATGCCAGTAGGGCTGTCCAGAAGAAAGGCACTGATGGTGGACATGAGCATCTCTACAGAGGAAAAGGCACTAATCTCACTGCTCAGGCTGACCACACACACATCACCTGACGTTACCATCTTTCTTTGAATCATCACTCAGAAAAAAACTATTGCTGACTCACAAGTCATTAAAACAAGGAGAGCCACGCTGAGGTGGGATGTCTTGTGGCTCCTCAGCCTCTGGACTGGGTCACCTTCCAGATGCCACAGCCTCTGGGTAGCTGCTCTTACATTCATGAGCACAGGACTGAAGGAGCAGGCTCTTGTCCTCAAAGGACAGCCTTTGGGGCCCTCAGAGTTCACCACAGCTGACTCCATGGATGCTACAGCCCAGACTTGGCTGTGTGGGGCAAGGTGTCACAGGTGTAGGTGAACCAGTTCAGGTCTGGAAGCCAGGTTCCTCAGACACAAGGCTTTGTGCCTGAGCAAACGTGGTCAGCCTTGTGTCTGGTGAGGAAGGCTGCAAGCCTTTGCAGCTGAGGAAGGTGCCAGTTCAGGGGCTGACCGAGTAGACTCCCCGATGCACATCAAACGGGGTGGTCTGTTTTCCGTTTTCCGTGCATGTTCAAGCCGTCTCCCATCTGGTCCAGGAAACAAAGCAACCAACACACTTCAGCCCACAGCACCACGTCCAAGGAACTATTTTCACTTGTTGAGTCCAAACTCAAACCACCACCACAGCACACACACTATTCATAAGACAGAACCAGTCCTGAGCGAGGTTTGAGGACTCACACATGACTTGCAGTGAGTACTCCCTGCAGGCAGCCTCAGGGCAGGGCTTCTGGAGGCACCACCATGGTTAATGACCAGAGCTCAGGAGAAGAAAAGCTGCAGTGGAGACAACCTCTCTTTGGTTAAGTTGCAGAGAACTAAATCCATTCTTCAAATTGAGGTAATTTAAAAAAATGTCATTTTAAAGAGTTACTCCTGGAGGGAGCAAGGAGAAGAGGGAGAACAGTGTGTCACTGTCTTCGTATTTAACAAGATTTGGGGTTGGAAGTGTTAGGATATCTGCTGACACTAATTTCTGTGATTAAGAAACTGTGGGCCATACTTCAAGTGTGGGAGGAAAAATGAAAGTTATCCTCGTCCTCATTTTCCGTTGTTGTGGTATTTTTTTTGTTCAGGACATGTTTTTCACTCAGGAGAGATTTTAATTGGGGACAGATGAAAGAATGAGAGGGCACATTCCTTTATTTATTTTCTGATAGACCATGAAAAAAAAAAATTAAGAGTGATTAAACCAACAAACTTTCTTTAATAAATTAATAGCAGCATCACAAAACCCTGATGTGTATGACCCAAAGGAAGTTGGGTACGTGACAGTATTTAACCACTCACAGAAATGTTATCACCCGCTGGCCGGGAGAGAACGCAGGCGCTGGAAGGCAGTCCCCTTGTCTGGTTATCTAAACAAGTAACATACACCAGTACGGGTCCAGCTGAGTCACGACGCTCAACGTATTTACAGTTCTGGTGCTGAAATTTTTAAAAACATTTATAAAAATTCTGTAAGTTCTCTGTTCAATTCCCATTATTTACACCCAAATATAGTAGGTTCTCTTTTTGCCCATACAGCAGAACCGGCAAGGGTAAGGCTCCTGTGCGGAGACGATGCCTGCGTGTGGACTTACCCCAAGTTTGAGGACACTGTGGAAAATGAGCTATTCACACATGTGCTAGAAGCTACTGTAATTCAACTTATTGCTAAATGCTTTCAAAGTCTGTGGCTGGCTTTTAAATACACATATATTTGTGTGTGTATATATATATATGTACAAAGACACATATATATATACACACACAGATATACATGTTCGGAAAAGATGTGCTACGAATTCACCCAAGGAAAAAAAAAAAAAAAGAACTTAAAAAGCAATGTGATCTTTTTGATTTTTCTGTCCTGTTTGAGAGAGTCAAATCTCACTCAGGACAAAGGGCAGTCACTGAAGGCACAAGTTTGTGTCTCTGGCCAGTCCTTTTCCTACTGGTTACCAGACTTTTTGGAGAGGCAAGTGGATTCCCGAGCATCCCAGCCTGTGGCAGTATCAGTGGGCTGGCACATGGCGCATCCCTGCCGCACGGCTCCACACAGGGATGCCTCGCCTGCCTGCATGGAAGTACCATGGGTTTTTCCCAGGGGTGAGGGAGAAGATGGGGCCATCAACTTCAAGGCTTCAAGCTGGGAGCAGCTGGCAGCAGATGTAACCCGCACGTTGTGTTTCAGTGGAGGTCTCAGCCAGGTGGTTGCTGCACACAGCAACACAACGGCACAACAGTATGCTAAAGCACTGGCAAAATTTTCCATTTCTTCTACAAGTTAATGTTGGTGGGATGAACACAGCAAGTTTAGATAACAAGCAGTTCATGTTAGTAAAATGCAATTTATCCATGTCTAATGTAAGCTTTTCTGTTCTGAGAATTTTCATAGCCAGAGGCTGTCAGTGATGCTAAAAACATCAATGTTAGACGGGCACTGCAGCATTTGTGTAGCAGTTAATGAAGATGTAAAAACCTTAGGGGTGATATCTGGCATTAGAGAATACTCTACGCAAGGAAAACTGCATGAGAGGCATCACCCCTGAGGCACAGTGCCAGAAAGACACAATGCCTTGGAGGGCTTGCCTACACAAGAACACAGAGGAAAATTAATTCAAATTATACATGGTGTGAATTAAAAGCAGATCACTTAAACTGCATTAAATCCCAATGTGGATGCTTTCATTAAGATGTAAGTGGCGATAATAAGATATACTATAATTTACTTTGGGAGTGAAAGGAAATAAATCAAATTTAAAAGTTAATCCAGATTAATCTTCCATATAGACTAGCTCCAGTTCTGCTTCCTTCCTGTCCCTGCTCATCGTCTGTTTTTGAACCACGTCACTAGCAAATGATTCCAGTCAGATACTCTGCCCAGCTCCTGCCCGAGACAGGAGAAACGAGCTGGGACCCTCGTGTGTGCCTATCTCCTGAGCATCCCCCAGGGCGGTGGATTCTGCACCACGCAGCCCGACCAGCACCACATGCACAGCGGTGCCTGCTTTACACCCAAAGCAGTGTTTTATCATCAGCACTGCAAGTCCGAGGACGCTGAAAAATAAAAGCAAATGATCAACTAAGCTAGGGAAGAAATAGATGTGAGGAGTGAGAAGACAAGAGCTCATACAAAGCCAGAGCAATCTTCTCCGGGTCAACCAAAGACCCTCATCATCCAAGCAATCTGTGAAGGCAGTGCCGTCCACACCAAGCACAGCTTGCTCCATCCCAGAGCTGATGATTACCTACAAGACTAAAGTAGAGCTTTTTATAAATGAGGCACTCCATTTATAAACTGCCTGAAGCAGGTAACTGGGGTGCGCTCTGTTTCTCATGCTTCTTCTCCAAGTGTTCAAGCAATCCCAGCCAGGATGGCAAAGCCACACCAGAACTGCATTCCCCACCTTCCGTAGGGGAGCCAGAGCTTCCTGGGGAATGGAAAGAAAACAGCAGGATTGGAGAGGGAGCCAACATTGAACAGAGGTCCCCTGAAGTGCAAGATTGCCCCAGCAGGGCAGCGAGCCACTGCCCATGCCAGGCCACGTCTGGCCAGGTGCCTGCAGAGCCACTACGCTCTCATCACGCCTCTCTGCCAGGTTTCTGTACAGTCTTTACACGGCACAAATAGGGGTGAGGATTTAAAGTATATATTTACTGTCAACTTGAAAAAGAAAGTTATACTGACCAAGTCTAATAGCATGTATTTGATATATAACTATTAACGTGCCATTCTGGACTCCAGCAAATGCCACCTGAGATAAATATTCAGCATTTTTGTTCATGCACTGGAAGAAGAATTCAAACATTTTGTCCATGACATATGCAAAGTAACTAATAGTTCTGATCTAGTATTAACAGTAAATATAGAACCTTAAACTTCACTGCAGTATATTAATATATATGATTTTAAGTACTGGACTGGAAAGATAACTCTTTTCTTTTTCTTTAAAAAAAAAAAAAAGAAAGCTTTGTTCAGAATGCAATATTTACATTGTCCTTTGACCAACACTTACATTTTTACACAATATATTTTGGCTACAGATACACCGTAGCAAAAGGCTCTGTGAGCCACCTTTACACACAGCTCACTCTTTCACTTACAACATTACAGCTGTTTATGGAGAGCTCTGAAGTCCCTGGTTGCATTTCAAGGCCCTCCTCAACTTCATCTAGTTCCATGCTATTGAATTCGTTGCCATTTCGATAACTAGTTAAAGTCAGATCTTTCCCATATAAAGCTGTTGAAGTAACATTCAGACACTGATTCTGCCGCAGCGCTGATTTTTTACTGGTCTTGTATTGGCAACGGATGTAATTGGAAAAAGCCCTGCGGTAGGTTTTATTGAAGAGTGTGTATACGAGGGGATTGACCCCAGAGCAAACGTACCCCACCCAAACAAACACGTCAAGGAGTTCACTCAAGAGGTCTTTATCGCAGGCTTCCTTGCAAAGGACAGACATGACATTAGTGATGAAAAATGGGCACCACATGATGAGGAACAAAAAGAAGACGATGCCCAGGACCTTAGAGGCTCTTCGCTCGTTGTTGATGGACTGCATAGTTCCTTTCCGAAAAAGCACTGCCTCCTTATTTACAGGAGAGTTCAAGTGAGATGCCCCCTCGTGATTGTGAAGCATTGAAACGTTCTCTGTGTTGTTCTCCTTCTTGAGGCAGTTTACGCTGCTCCTCCTCTGCTTGGGCACCTCTCCACACATGAACACTGTTGCCTGTCTCTGCAGCACCTGGACGGTCAGACAATACGTGATCACCATGATGATGAGAGGGATGAAGAACGCCATGAAGGATCCAATGAGGACGAAGTTCTCATCGTTGAGGACACAGGTCCCATTTACAAACACCCTGGAGTCATCCTGCAAACCAATGACCGGAATGGGCATAGATATCCCTAGAAGAACGAGACCAAAAAAGAGATGGTTACCTGCTGGAGAGAGCTCCAAAGAGGCAGCAGAGATGATGCAGGCCCTGCACACATTCAGCCCACTGCCTAAATCTGTTTGAAAGAGTAGTTACTGCTCCCAGATGGAAGGGAAATCCTCATCTAACAAAGCTCCTGGGAGGGCAGATCCAGGGCATGAACACCCTCTGCCAGGATCAACTGTGGCTTTGCTGTGCTCCACAGCTGACACAGCAAATGCAGTGTAACTCGTTTATCAAGTTCTTTTTCTAGCATTAATTGTGATTTGTGGGTACAGAAAAGGAAAACATTGCTCTGCCCTGTTCCAGCAGGCCACTCCATGCCTGCCAGTCTTGGGGTGTGTGTGTGGGGTGTGAAATCACTGCCATAGGGTAGATAGTAGCAAACTTCAAAGATGAAAATTATCAAAATCTGAAAGAATTACAGCTAAAAAGATTTAAAAGCAAGTTTCTTAAAAATATTAAAATACTCCTGATAGAAAAATGGCCACTTTTGCCATGGTATCATGGACACATGGAAGAAAAGCTCCTGGCTTTCTGGGACCTTATCAACTGTCTTGGTGCAAGCAGAGAGTGGTCTCTGCAAGCTCTGCCTCCCCGGGCACTTCACCCGCAAGCACTGGGAAGGTAAGAAGTACGAGACAGTCCTGCTTGACTCCCTCATTCATGGTCAAGTAGCTGCCCAATTCCAATCCCTCTATCTGCAATACAGGGCTAAAAATGGGAACAACAGACCATGTGAGAGTAGAAAAGGTGTAAGTAAACTGGTAATCAGATTGACGTGACGGTCTGAAATCAGAGCCCCAGCTACAAAACCTCTGCCTGAAAGGAAGGAAACTTTAAGTGATTCAATTATAATAATAACTAGAGCACAGCTTCCAGCTACTCCTCAGCACTAAGCAGAGTAATAAGCCTCAGGAACCACCGCACTTGCCAAGGCAATTTCTCTTGTATCCTGGTGGCACAGCACTTCCTGTGGGCACAGAAAGAAGACAGAATACAGGACTCATGCCAGAGTACTGGATCTCACTTGAATATTTTTCATGCATCCCAGGATCCAAACTTTTTCCCTTGAACTGTGGAGCTCAGCCCTACACCAGGACAGACCCAAAACCTTCCAAAGCAATCTGTCTAGACACAGCCAAACCCAACAAAAGCAACAACATATTTTGGAATATCACAACCTATGTGTATGTGAGAAGATAGAAAAGCCATGGTGGGCCAGATCTAGTTAGACCATCATGGGTTCATCTAGTCCTGTGCCTTTTGCAGGTACGAGAAGTTTTGGGCCATGGTACAAAAGGGGGCAGCTGTCAGCATTATAGCATAGAAAATTCCACAGCAAGAAGTTGCATCCACACCTTGTGTTTAAAATAATCTTTGAGAGACCTATCTTCTGTGAATTCTTGATCTCATTTATAACTCCACAATACTCAGAAGCATTCAGTTCCACAACCTGTTTGTCATGTGAACAAAGTATTTCTTGCTCATTTTAAATGTCCTTTGACTCCCCTCAGTTCCTCTGCTGTGAGAAACAGTGAATAATCACTCTCCGGTCACCTTTTCCACTTCTCAGTGATTTTATAGACCTTTATCATCCCTCCTGTCTGATCTCTCTTTTGGAACTGAAGAATGCTATTCTATTTACTCTCTCCTCGTGCCAAACTCATTTTATGTTTTTGATTATCTTTCTCCATTTCTTTTCAAATTCCTCTCTGTCCTTTTAAAGAAAGGAAAAAAACCTGCACATCCCAGCAGTTAGAGTGGAGCAGAATGTCTGCTGTGCTCCCCTTCCTGCCCTCCAGCCACCTGGCTGCCTGCGAGCACTCGCTCCGCAGACCTGTCTGTGGGGCTGGCCCTGCCCTTCCTCAGCTCCTTCACCCAAGAAATAACCAATGCTGGAGCCACTCTTGTGTCTGGATTGTTTTTTTGGGGTTGCTGTGAGCAGCACAGGTCCTAGAAAAAATCCTATGGGACTCTGAGTTTCTGAACAGAAAGATTAGCATGCTAAAGAGATTAACCAGGGCATTTTTCCCATTCCAGCTAAATGTTTTCCACAATTCCGGAGAATACATCTGCAATTTGTCATTACCATAAAATTACCATTTGCTAGTAATCTAGGGAAAGAATTTCTTCTGAAAAGTAATGATTATAAATGCCTTCTGTGATTATAGCATATGTTTTCTTAACCCAAATGATAGTTCCAGGATTTGGTCTTCTTTCCCTCTACATGCTCATGTTTATCAGCTTACCCTTGGAAAGGCAGTTGCCTCCTCTCTAATTCTTAACCCCTGTCTCCTTGTCACCTTGAGTGTGATCAAACCACAGATATTTGGGAAGTCCTGGGAGGTGGACAGAGCAGTCTTTACACAAAGAAGAAATCTGAATCAATGGCATTACACTGGGATTATATTTGCATGGGTAATTTTATGTTTTAGAGCCCTCTATAACACATGCCCTTTGAAATAAAACTCCAAAACGAATAACAGTTCATTCATGAAGTCATCATCATTGAATTTAGTGTTACTGCTTTAGCCAAGGGAAATGAGATGAGGTTTCAGGATATCTTCATGGTCACACATATTAAGTACATTTGGGAAGAATAACCTGGTTCTGGGATATGATGAATATACAAATCAAGAGCACTGATGGCAGCCTAAAACTCTGCATGAGCATGAGAGAGCTCAGCACTGATGACAGGGAATGAGGAGGTAGCTGCTGGAATGGAAAATCGTCCCTCACATCTCCATAACAAAATGGGACTTCAAACTGAGAAAGCACAGAAGAGAGAGAGCAACAGGTCTTTCCTCCAATCCAGGAAAACCCCATCGTTAACAGCCATAGGAAGAAAGATGTCCTCGGAGGAGCTGCCAACACACCTTCATCCAGCAGCCAGCCTACAGCACTGCTGAATGGGCAGCACCACCCTCATCTCAAGTGCTTCCTTCTGCCTCACGCTTGTCTTTGTAACACATTCTTTAATATGAGATTTATCACTGATCCACCCCACAATCCAGCCATAAAGGGAACGAAGTCTGTTACACAACTTGGGCAGCAGAGACTAACTCTACACCACCCCAGGAGTGAGAAGTGAAGTATGGAAGGTCTCAGAAACCCCAGAGGGGCTTCCTTCATGGGGAATTATTGCAAAATTGCTACTGCCACAATCCCAAATGCACAAATACCTGCTTGTAGACACAGCTCACACCCTGGCCCTGATTTCAATAGGGTTACCCTATTGATCAGTACGTGCTTACCATGTGCCTACCATGCATTCCCATGGCACCTGAGTACGGGTAAATACCAATGCCTGTCTTGAGTTCAGCTGTTTGAGCAAGCAAGGAGAAGACATCCAGCTCCACTTGACTCAAGCAACCCACAGTACTAACACTGTGGTTGTAGCTGTTCATAATGTAAGAATTAAGGTCAGTTGGTCAGAGGAAGACAACCTCACTACACCAACACAAGGACAGTGAGTGTCAAAGCAGGCAAGAGGCTCCAAAGCCTACTGCTGCCCAGCCCTACTGCTTTTCAGCTCTTCAAGCCCTGCTGCAGAGCATTTATTGGGCTTTTGCCTTGTACCCGCACTGACAAACTCTTCATCAAAAAATGTCAGGCCGATTTAGTGAGCTGAGGTCTCCAGCCCCAGAGGCATTTTCCAGTTGTGTCAAATAACCCTTTCTAACTAAGGCAGCAGCGAATTCCCAAGGAGAGGTGGTGGTGTTCCAAAAACATGCAAGATAGAAGCTTTGGAAGCTTATTGCATATCACACTTTGCTCTCCAGAATAAATTGGTCCTCTTGCTTGATGTTTGAGCAGTGACTAGGGCAACTGCTTTTGCCCCAGTAAGAAGAGAAAAGCAGCCAGCAAGCCATAAAGGAGAGATGGGGTTGAAGCGTTCCTCAGGGGTCAGTGCTGGGACCAGCACTGTTTAACATCTTTGTTGATGACATCAGCAGTGGGATTGAAGGCACCCTCAGCAAGCTTGCCGACGACACCAAGCTGTGTGGTGTGGTTGGCACACTGGAGGGAAGGGATGCTGGAGAGGTGGGTTCCTGCAAACCTCATGAGGTTCCACGAGGCCAAGTACAAGGTCTTGTATCTGTGTCACAGCAATCCCAAGAACAACTCCAGGCTGAGTGGAGAATGGAGGGAGAGCAGCACTGAGGAGAAGAACTTGGGAGTGCTCATAAATGAGAAGCTCCACATATGCCGGCAATGTGCGCTGGCAGCTCAGAAAGCCCCCCCGCACCCTGGGCTGCATCCCCAGCAGCGTGGCCAGCAGGGCAAGGGGGGGATTCTGCCCCTCTGCTCCACTCCGGGGAACCCCCCCGCAGTGCTGCCTCCAGCTCTGGGGCCACCAACAGCAGAAGGACATGGACCTATCGGAGAGCAACCAGAGGAGGCCATGGAGATGCTGGGAGGGCTGGAGCCCCTCTGCTGTGAGGACAGGCTGAGAGAGTTGGGGGGGTTCAGCTTAGAGAAGAGTAGGCTCCGGGGAGACCTTAGAGCCCCTTCCAGTCCCTCAAGGGGCTCCAGGAGAGATGGGGAGGGACTCTGGATCAGGGAGGGGAGCCATAGGATGAGGAGGAAGGCTTTTAAATTGAAAGAGGGGAGATTTAGATGAGATACCAGAAAGAAATTCTTTGCTGTGAGGGTGGTGAGGCACTGGCCCAGGTTGCCCAGGGAAGCTGTGGCTGCCCCATCCCTGGAGGGGTTCAAGGCCAGGCTGGATGGGGCTTGGAGCAACCTGGTCTGGTGGGAGGTGTCCCTGCCCAGGGCAGGGGTGGGACTGGGTGATCTTCAGGGTTCTTTCCAACTGTAACCATTCTGTAATTCCATGATTCTATGAACTGGGTCCCTCCCAGACAACATTGGCAGCTCTCTGCACACTTCTGCCAGGCAGCAGCTTGAGCAGGACATCCCTTTTCACCACAGCAGTTCACAAGGGAGAAGACTCATGTGATTTCTTCTCTTCTCCCCTCCTTTAGATTCTGTCCGACAGAGCAGTGGAAAGAAAGACAGAGATCCTCTGGATTACAAATCCATTTACAGTTGTTGTCCTAACTGCTTCTTGTCAGCTTTAAAGATGTTCTTAAGCAAGCATAATGGTTCACCAAATGGGGCTGAGATGATGCTGTGGACACAGAGTAACAGATGCTGTTCACAGATTCTCAATTAATAAAATGAAACCCAAATGACTATAAATACGGCTTTGTAAAACATTTACTAGCTTGCTCCAAAGAAAAAAAAAAACAAAACAAACCGGTTAAAAAGTCCATATTGACATTCACAGAATTGAGACTTAAATGAAAAACAGTAATGTTTTTGTGTCTAATATCTTGTTTTCTTCTGTGGAAGCCCATGAGACATGAGATTATGGGAAAGATGGAGTCTTTGATGATTATTCCTACTATTCCTAGTAAGAAAGGAAGTAATTTCCATTCTTTCTCACAGCATTCTTATACAAGAAGTTATTTCATTTCTCCAGGGACAACAACCTCACTAAAGAAAACAGATTCCTGCCTGTGGGTTTACTCTGTCTTTCCATGTGTGGGATTCTCCAGGAATCACACGAGGAGCCACGTTCTGCTGCAGGGAACACCAGGGATCGCTTCTCCTGGTGTCAGTGCTGGATTCAAAGTCCACTGTAGTCCATGACAAGGGCTCTGCTGATGCAGGTGGGCTTTGGACCTCACTACCACCCTCCTGGCATTTACACATAATTAAAAAAAAAAAACAAACCACGCTTGTGCTGCCACAAAAGCAGTCCACGCTGCAAAACAAAGAACATTGCTGTCCATGCTGAACATTGCATGTTTAAATCCATATCTTTAACCTCATATTTATTATTATACAAAAAAACCGTGAATTACAGCTTTAAGAGGTCTTGACCTGAATGTTAGCAGCCTCTGTAACTATGCTTTAACATTAAAGTCTGTTCATGGAAATAGGAACTGACTCCACTAACTCGCTCAGAAAAGGGAAAAGAAAAGTAAAACAAATCTGTTTGGCTTCTTAACAGAAGTGTCTCTGAAAGTGCCTGCACATTTCTCAAATAATATCTAACAGACAGCAAGAACTAAACCCGAACAGACAGTAGCCTCCTGACTTGCATTGTGAAAGAAAAGGTGCCGGTTTCAGGAAGCAAAGCTCTTCAGAGTCAAATTGAAGAACGTGGGCTTTTGAAGTGTTCAAAACCACAAAAATTCCATATATTCCCCCTGTGTCAGGAGACTAATTGCAGCGCATTTCATGTGCTAACACGGCAACAATGCACCTTCAGGGCTGGATTAGGTCTAGTTTTATCTAACTGTTCTAATAAAGCAGCAGTGCCAGCCTTGTATTGCTTTAAAGTCAACAATAAAAGGGGGCTGAACTTTGAAGGATCTGCCCGCAACAAGCACAACTGCAAAGAGAGGAATGTAATCACCGACTGAGCCCAAACAAGCTGCTGACCTTTACTTAAACCTTGCAAGAGCACTGAACCACCCGAGCCCAGATGGAAAACCAGCACACGCCGGCAAAAGAGAGAAGAAATTATTTTCCCTCCTGCCCTTCTGTTTGGGTAGATGAGCTCTCTTGCTCAGCCACATGTTTCCAAGGGTGCATTTGATCACGAGGTATGGGGTCCTGGCCTTCCCTTAGAAATCACACAGGGATGCCTGAGCTGCGGCTCAGGATCAGTAACCTCAAACAGGAGACACCCAACGCTCCCTCTCCCCCGGGAACGTATATGGTGGGATGGTCAATCCATCATCTGTGCAAAGCACTTCACAGACCATCGCCACCTGCTGCCGTCCCAGGCAAAACATTTCACTGATGTCTGGTGACAACATCAAACCAATCCAGGCATCCATGCCTGAAATCCCAAGGTAGTCCCCTTGCTAGGAACTCAGCTTGTTGTCAGCTGCTATGGTCTTCCTCATCCGTATAACTCTTGCTGATGCGCTAGGGACATCAGTGCCCCTCTTGGGAATCGAGACTCAAAACTCTCAACAACTCAAACACTCAAGCAAAAGAACATCTTTAGAGAAAATAACCTTGTAGTCAATTAAAACAAATCACAGAATCCCATGGGGTTGGAAGGGACCTCTGGAGATCATCTAGTCCAACCCCCTGCCAGAGCAGGTCCACCCAGAGCAGGTTGCACAGGAACGTGTCCAGGCGGGTTTGAATGTCTCCAGAGAAGGAGACTCCACCACCACTTCCCTGGGCAGCCTCTTCCAAGGCTCTGCCACCCTCACAGGAAAGAAGTTCCTCCTCATGTTTAGGTGGGACTTCTTATATTCAAGTTTGTGCCTATTTGCTGTTGTCCTATCCCTGGGCACCACTGAAAAAAGACTGGCCTCCTCCTCTTGACACCCATCCTTTAAGGGAACCCAAAATGGGAAAGAAGAGGAAGATGAAACCTTAGTGTCATGCTCTAGACCATAAAGCAAGGGTTTCTCTGTCTCACCCAAGACCAGAAGATAGGCCTGAAAATTTTTTATGAGCACAAACCTGATCTACTGCTCCACCAGAAGCAAGTAGTAGCCTAGCTTGTGATGCTAATGCCACCTCTGTGCCCACTTGAGGCTAGCAAAAGCTATCAGGATCACCACCGCTGCAGCGCCTCTGCCTACAGAAATTATAAACTACAACCCTCATGCTCTTGAGGGAAGAATTTCAGTCAAACATACACTGTCAGACATCAAACGTTAAACAAAAAACACAAACAAACATGAACACAAATTTCTCTCAAATCTGGAGAGAAACTAATGCCACCGTCTCTTTGGCTTTATTAACATGCAACCATTTTTCTCAGCCACAGCATTACCGCCCTACCAAAGCAGAACTTTGTACACTTTTTTTTCTAAGACAGGAATTTGTACACTTTTCCAGGAGGTGAAGGGTGCCTGTCTCATTTTTGCTTTGCTGGCAAGAGTTGCCTTACCACTGCTTCCTCATCTCCAAGTGATGAGCCACAAACAGAACCAGGCTGCTCGGGGGGAAAGGTTTGAGTAAAATCCCAGTAACACATTTTGACCTTCCATCTGCTGTCTTTTAGATTAGCAGTGCTTTTATTACCATTTTTTTCCATGAAGTGTGTGTGAAGGTTGGTTTGCACAAGGCTGCAGAGAGATTGATGGGGGCGTGCTCCTCTCCCAAAGCATCGTCTCTCGGGAGGAACCGCTGCCCAGCACTGAGCAGGGGGTGCTCAGGACCAAGCGTGTCTCATGGGGAAAAAACAAACGGCTTGCTGAGAAAGTCACTGATCCCCGAGACACACTCATGGGCAAAAGTGCAACCCCAAACATGCTCTAAAATCATGGCCTGAAGGAGGCTATGTGTATTACTTCAGTCCCCCTTTACCTCCATGCATAACCTGTTCTCAGCTTCTAAGGAGACTACAATTCCTTCTAATATCAGTGGGGCCGCTCCAAGCACGTTCCTCAGACTGAGTATCATTTCCCATGGGGATTATCCCCAGTGAGAGAAGGAAGCCTTAACTGATAGCTGGAGGCTCTTTAAGGACATCTTTAGCACAACCTGCCCAGCCTGCGGGAGAGAGGAACACTTGGGACAGGAGAAAAAAGCTGTGAAATATAAGATAGCTTAATCTGAGATGAGCTTTTACTGAGCCTTGCAGCACATGTCTTTCATACTTCTAGAAATAGATCTCAATAAAACAATGAAGTAGTACGAAAGTTAAATAGGGATGTAAAATTCCTTTTAAAGTTGAATGGTTTATTATATATATAAACCCTGGATATCTGTCTGAAATCATTAGTGAGTCAGAGAGGGAATGAAAAGAAAAAAGTCCAATTTTAACACATATCCATTTACATGGTATATCCAATATGGTATTACCATAATTCAACACCACGTTCCTTTTTTTTTGTTACTTATTCTTTTTTCCATCAAACAAATAAATGATGCGGGGTGTGCTTTTGGCACTGATACAAAGAGCAGAATGTAAAGGATGGCCTTACCTCAGTCACTTACCAAGTAAATTGAATTTACACTGCTACTAAGGACGTAAAACTGTGAGGTGGGAAATTGGTAGCACGTGTAATTTTGAACAAACCTTGAACTTTCTGGGAAGCAGAAGAAAACCCCTTTTGTTATGGCAGGCACACAGCTGGGCCACGAGGAGCTTCAGAATTAAAACGTTTTACTTATTTTCATATCAGAAGCAATGTGTCTGCACCCTTCCACATCACCAAAGCTCTTTCATTCACATTTCCAAAGTGATATTTCTTTTATATTACTACTACCCATTACTTTCTCCTGTACTAGACGGCGTGCATTTAGAGTTTAAATGGCTCCTCACCGCTCCTGCCGAGAGCTGCGTGGGGATCTCCTCTCCTGGCCAGGGTGGCCCAAGGCCACCTTCCTCAGAGCGGGATACAGCGAGTCCCTGAGATGGTTAAGTTCACACGTTACTAGTGAAAAACTTTGCATTTGCAATTGTGCAAATCTGAAGTCTTGAAACAACAGCAAGATTCTGCCAGCAAGCTCACATCTAGAATTTATTATCATTTTCAATTGTGCGGATGTTTCTGCTGCCTACATTTCTATTTCCAGCCTCAGCACGGTGCTACCACAAAACTTCACAGCACTCACTTTTTCTCTAACTGAACACAAAAAGTCTTGCTCAGGTTACTTTTGCTAAAACACAGGACAACTTGGCTGTGATGTACTTTAATCTGGAAGAAAGAGGGTTTTGGAAAAGACCCATTCATAAAGCAATTTTCCACAGAGAGGAGGACACTGTTATGTTCCCCTGCTTAAAAACCTAATCATAGGTTTAGGCTTGTGCAACCTGCCAAATTCATAGCTCAACGAGCAAAGAACCTCTATTATATATTTCGTTGTCAGCATTAACATTTCAGGAAAATGGAATGCAAAAGCTACTAAATTAAGATAAATTACATGCTTTTTACTTCCTATTTTAAATTCTGATTCAGGAACTGAATTCAGGATTATTTACATGGGAAGCATTTAGAAGTTTCTTCAGTCCAATTGAAGCAGGATTTAGGAAACGCAAACTGACCAGCCTGCACTTAAGTGCTGCTTTGAATTCAATACTTAATCACGTACAGAAATGCACAAATTGTTTTGTGATTCTTAATAGTGAAGGGAGAGTGAATTTACTTAACCTAATCCATCCTCCTGAGAATTGCCTGGGATTTCCTCAGGCCTTTCCAAGTGACGAGTAGGTAAGAGCTGAAGACAGCAGCAATACACTTTGGGTGAGTTCTTCTCTCTCAGTCCATGTTCAGTTTATTCCCGTGTCTGTTCTAAATTCATTTATGAACTAAAAATAGTTAGGCTAAAATAAACTAGAAACATACCAAGAGTACTTTTTCTTCTCCGTTTAATGCAACATTCTGGAGAAAGCCTGGGTAAATGGGTGAGCCCTATCACATGCACTGGGAAGGGTGGAAATCCAACAGCATTTCAGTGCCCTGAACAGATTCTCTGGGGAGTATTGATTCCGCCTTTATGGTCAAAAAAAGGAATGCAAGCAAAGACTTCCCTGGGCCAGCTGTATCCGCATCAAAGAGAACAAACAGAACCTGAAGAAAGCCCAGACATGCTGCACACCCTCTCAGCTACAATGTCAGCAGAGGAGGGCACGTGGGGACACTGCCACACATCCTCAGTCAGGGAGAGAACCACTGCCTAGGGCTGGTCCCCAAAAGCATCATGCACTGCCCACGTCCCACTGCAGAGCTGCTCACAGATTCTTCTGAAAGACTTCTGGAAGCTGGAGAATAAATGCAGCACCCCTTACCTTACTGAGGGCTGGCAAGCCAAGTGCCTGCAAAATAAAAGTGCCATTCCATCTCCTTTCCAAAGAGATATCCTAAAAGATATTTCTTTTAGTGCTCATTATTTCACCTCTTTCACTTCCTATTACTCGTTAGACATCACCCAAGAAAGCTGGGCAGGGGTGAAGTGTTTGCACTCTACAGCAGCACGAAGTCCCCTTGCTTATCCTGGCTTAGGTTTCGTAGTTCTTGGTGGACAAGCTGAGCCCATAAAGTTCCTATTTTCAGCATCCTCAGCCCATTCCCCACCCAGTAACTCCAGGTAGAGGTAGGTCTATGGCTGTCTTTACATCTACTTGGTCAGGCCCCAGCTTTGCGTAGGAGCCTGCTTACTCAGTGAACCATGTATGAAGGTCTTGTCACTCTACTTTACTCCTTGGACCCATAGTCCAAACCACAACGTGGCACTCAAGGCGCTTGTGCAGGCAGTAACACCCAGCACTGGCCAAAATTTCGAAGGATATGTCTGCAACAGGCAAGGCAGCACAGGCAAAAATCTTCAGGTCAGCTGCAGACAGTCTTATCTCGCAGGTTCTTGTTATATTAATGAGGAGAGAAGGTGCATTTCCCTTTTTTTTTTTTTTTTTTTTTGCTTTTTTTCCATAGCCTTTTTCCAGGGCAAGCTTCTTCAAAAGTGGCCCCTGCAGCACCCAGCCATCCAGAATCATATTCCACTTCTAAAGCAGGTAAAACCAAAGAAAAGTTCAAGCACCTGAAAGATGCTTTTCCTTGCAGTATAGCGCTAAAAGTGACAACCGCTTTAAAAAAGTAAAGTTAAATGTTAAATCTTTGTAAGGCTGCATTTTATTCAAGCAAAAAAAGGCAGTACAGCAGAGAGAAGTGGTCATACGATTCTTCTGATCCTGCCTCAAATGTCCCTTTCATGGAGCACATTGAAAGAATTCCCCCAAAAATATTTTCCTTCACATAATTCCTGGTATTATGGAATCATCTTGTTACCATTTTTCCTTTTCTTCCTTACTTTACTGATCCTTTACTTATCGCTTTTTATCACAGTGATTCGGAAGTGTCTTCTTTTGTGTCTACCCCCCATTTAATACGACTTTAAACCCGCTAGCTCAGCACCAGAGGCAATCCAGCTGTGGCAGAGCATAACACAGGCGATAAAGCCTGGGCAGGAGCACTAAATCCCTCGCTGTTTGCCTGCCCTCGGTCCTGGGCTGCTGCTCTTCTGCCGCTACCGGCATCTGAGGGAGTTTCGCCGCAGCCACCGCAGTGTCCACGCATCAGCGCTACCGGCTGAGGTTTGCTCCCCGGCCCTTGGCTGACGCTGCTCCCTGCTTGGCTCTCACGGCAGTTTCACAGCCCCGTTTGCCTGTGTTACCATCGTTATCGGCATCTCGATGCCCACACAGCAGCCATGCTTCAGCGCTGGATGTGGTGGGATTCTGGAAAACGACTGCTTATATTGGTCACCGACCAAGCGCAATGAAAGACTTCTGTTTCCCAGTAATCATAGAATCATAGAATGGTTAGAGTTGGAAGGGACCTTAAAGATCATCCACTTCCAACCCCCTGCCCTGGGCAGGGACACCTCCCACCAGACCAGGTTGCTCCAAGCCCCATCCAGCCTGGCCTTGAACCCCTCCAGGATGGGGCAGCCACAGCTTCTCGGGGCAACCTGTCCCAGTGCCTCACCACCCTCACAGCAAAGAATTTCTTTCTGGTATCTCATCCAAATCTCCCCTCTTCCAATTTAAAACCGTTCCCCCTTGTCCTGTCACTGCACTCCCTGACAAAGAGTCCCTCCCCAGCTCTCCTGGAGCTCCCTTCAGATATTGGGAGGCTGCTCTAAGGTCTCCCCGGAGCCTTCTCTTCTCCAGGCTGAACAACCCCAGCTCTCTCAGCCTGTCCTCATAGGGGAGGTGCTCCATCCCTCTGAGCATCTTCGTGGCCCTCCGCTGGACCCTGATTATATAATAAATAATCATTTATTATACTCAGGCATGCAGGCCAGGTAAATTAATTTGAGTATCCTCTTAAAAAAATCCAAAATGAAAATTGGAGCAACACTATTATTCATTAAGACACAGTTAAGATCGTGAGCCGCATTTGCTTACCTATGGATATGGTCCAAACTGCAGCAATTTTCATAATAGCCTTGGTGCGGGAATTGAAGCGGCTGTGCTCAATGGGATTGCGTATTGCTACATACCGATCAAGAGAGATGGCACAGAGATGCATAATAGATGCAGTTGAAAAGAGCACATCTAGGGAAATCCATATAGGGCACAACTGTTTAGGCAAAGGCCAAGCATAATCTGAAACATAGAGAGAAAAGAAATGAAAGGAAAAAAGAAAAGGAAATAATTTGGGAAGCTAGGCCATCATTTCTGAGAAACCGTTGGGATATTTTAATTCTACAATACCAGTAAGGGGCACGTGCACGAGGAGCGAACAAAGAAACCTCTCCAGACACTCCATAAACCCGTAGCCAGTTCCCACACATCTGGTTTCAATGAGCAGTAGCTGAAGGCAAAGGAACATCAATTTGGCAGTGCCTCCGAGTCACCATTCTAGCTCCATTCCTCGCTCTTAACCATTCCCCCATATCCTTACCAAATCGAACGTTACATTCATTTCTAATTGCCTCGTCATACTCTTTGCATGGATTGCTCAGCACTTTGTTGCATTAACTTTACTCCAACCCTTCCTAAAGCTCTCCTGGTAGGTACTTCTCAGTTTCTCTCTGCTGACGAGAAGGGCAGCAGTTAGTTTTTCTACACAGTCTAACAACTAGCTAAATGACACTACTTCACCTTAAATATTCTTCGCAGGCAGTGTGCCTTAACTACAGAGGAATACTTGCCTCCTTACAGAGCAGCTGGGATTGAGGGGCTGAAATCTGAAAACTGTTTTGAAGTTAGACAGAGCTGAGTATTATTCTTCACAGAAACAAGTATGCCAGCAAACCGAGCAGACTAGACAGCTACATCTGGCAGCAGCTGGCACATAGCTAATTTGGGTGCCTGCATTTATTAATCAGTTTACTCAGCACTGAAGTATGGCTTGAGAATAAAAGTGACCCAGAAAGATCCTCACAGGGCACTGGTATTTAAATTGAAGCTCAGAGAAATTGATTTGTGAATGATACTCCCATGCTAATGCCCAGAATGGATTGTGTGAGATCAATAACGTGTCCTGCCAAGCTCTGGGCTTCTAACACACTTATCAAAACAGATCAACAGTGGCTATAGCAGCTGAGAACATGAGAGACTTCAAAATAGCTGAATAATGAGATATGCTTGTGTCTTCATTCAGAACATGGATATCGCTCAAAGTTTACCCCAAGGATCAGAAACATCACTCTGCCAAATCAATGTTACATTAAGAACAATAAAGCTCTGTCCCTCAAATGGAAAGGGAAACGTTAGTCTCAGAAAGTTTTGAAACAAATTACCCAGCCAAGAGACACCCAGGATACCTTCCACGCAGAAACCCGAGACGAACTGAACCAGAACAAATTATTACCAATTGTCCCAGCGAAGTCCGGGAACCCTTCAAAAAGAGCAGGGCAGGATGAGATGGACAATTTGGCTCATTTCACCAGTGGGAAACCCACACAAGAAACATGAAGCAACTCATGAAACCCACACAACAAGACCTCAGCTCTGGGGAGATAAACCATTCATTCCAGTACATTTGCACCACCCCTACTAGCTGGACTGTAAGTGGGCTCAACTCCAAAGCAGCAAGCACTGAAGAGGTCCTCATCAAAAAGAATAGGTAAAGCACTTTGTATCTGGAGCTTCTTTACTTGAAAAGGCACCTCTGCTGTACAAATGAATTGAACTCGGTTAAATTATGACTCAGCCCCTTTATAAAGCTAAGATCAAATCCTGTGCCTGCTCTCTCGTTCACGCTGTGCAATAGCTGAGCTGCCCTCAGCCTGCGACGGAGCTCGGAGCTCCAGCTAAGCACCCCTCTGATCTGCTGGCTCTCTGACGGTGGCTCAGCGAAAGGGACCCAGGGAAGAAGAGGTCTGATCTCCTCCGAGTGGTACCTGTGCTCTCTGTACAGCCCCAGGCTTCTGCTGCCAGCCCAACCTAAAACGCATCCTCACGCTTTTTCCCCCCCGAGTTGGCAGAGCCAGCTTTCCCCGTTCAGGCTGAAGCCAGCTGTGAGCACGAGACCTGGGGGAAAGCACCAGGGAGCGCACCCCGATAGATGGAGCGGTCCCCTGGGAACAGGCGTGGGGCGATGGCGACTGTGTCCGGAGGGACGGGGATGGGCACGGGGAGGGCTGAATCTCCCTGTCTCCAGAAAGGGGCACCAGGGCCAGCAGGTTCCCAGTGCACGGGAGCATCTCCGGTCTGATCTATTGGCGCTGCAGTGGGTACGGGCTGGCTCTTGACATTTGCTAGACCTGGAAGAGGTTTCTACAGCAACCACCTTTTCAGCACTATTGAATGAGGAATAGCCTTGCTTCTTCCTCCGAGCTACCCGAACGCTTCCCACGACTGATTCCCCTGGAACAGCTTCTGCTGTTGATGTGAGCTAGGAGACGGCGTCACAGCCAAACAATTAGCAGAAGCAGAAGTGACAGTCAACGTTCGTAGCCGTGGTGTGAGGTTAGTAGGTGTCACCCGCTCTCAGCCCTGGCACTGCAGGAACCACAGGCACCAGCAGATCACAGGTCACGCTGCCCAGAATTACTGTCGGGCAAACTGTCAGGATGGCTTTAAAGACAGAAGCGATACGAGAACCCTCCTAATGGCTAATCCTTTTAGTCTTTACTGTCCCGAGGCGCTCCCTTCTGCTTCTGGCTGAAAAGGCACTTATATGAGGAGACATTTTACTTTCTCAGGAAGTTTCCTAAAATGATCTGCAATAATAAAATGTCACTCTGGAAATTTATAGAAAGGCAGCTCGTAACGCACCACTATACCTCGATAGGAAGGGCATAATATATATGCTATCACAAAATGCAATTACTTTTAAGTAAGCATGGTGTGTGCATTTGAAAAACACCTACACAGCCTCCAAAGCCAGTAATCTGTGCAAAAAGAAAAGGAATTTATCCTAATTCTGTTTCAAATAAATGTACAAAACATAAGAAATGTGCCCTGTGACCGTGCCAAGACGCAAACAAGGATTAAAAACCCAATTCTGTTAATGATGTTATACTTTTAAAACAATCTTATCCTCAGAAATACCCTGTCTGCAGAAGGTAACATTTCTCTAATTTGTTCTATTTTCTCTCATTTCATACACAAAGAATAGCAATTACCATATATTTAGAAGTGCAGATGACTGACTGAAATGAATTCTCGGACCCCAACGCTTCTAAGCTTTGGTAATTGCATTTCCAATGGAAATCTCAGTCCAAATTTGGCTCCAGAAAGAATGAAACAGTACTAAACACCTGGGTAAGCGAAAACCAGATTCTCTGTAAGAAACTCGAATTAATCTGTGCCTTTAAAATCAGTCATATATTTAATGCACTGGCTGGTAGATCAGACAGGAGAGTGCTGAAGGGAACGAGATGAATCCAGCAGGTCAGAACAAAAGGCGATATTTCTTTACCCCGCGTGTAACCAAACTGCAGATTTTTTTGCCTCCAGACATTGTGCGGATGCTAGGAGTTTCTGCTGGACAAATTCGTGGAGAAAAGCGTGTAGAAGATTATTGCAATGATATTACTTTTAGATCAGTGTTAGGTTTTGGCTCTGATCAGGATAAAAACACTTTGTATGAAATCCTGGAAGGAAATTTCTGCAGAATGCCTGAGAATGCTGAATAGCAGCACCTGGAACCCGAGATGCTGTCGTTCTTCATGGGAAAAAGCGGGTGAAATGCCCATATTTAACCAGAGGTCCTGGTCCATAGGTGGGACTTCATCTCCTGCGCTGGGATGAAAAAGCAAACCGCAGTTCCTGCGTGTCACTGAGCAGCTGAGATGGGCACAAACTGTTGGCAGCAAAACACAGAAGCTCAAAAGCATTTTGGCAAAATCGCAGATCATCTCCGTGTGTAGCTAATTTGCTGTCGGATGAGAGTTCCCTTCGATTTTTTTGTTCTTTCCATCAAGAAAGATGGCAACAATGAAATTTAATCATTTTTGTCAGAGGTTTTATGCATTTGTGTTAAAAAATATTGTGTAACACTGTTATTATGATTCTTGTGTTGTTCACTGCACAGGAGTCAAAAAATTACCAGCTACTGCAGCAGGAGGTGACTGAACAATCCAAAACACAGCAAATGGAAGCAAAATTAATTATGTGGAATGGTAAAAGAGAATTACTCCAGATTGTAGGAGAATGGCTGAACTGGAAAAAAAAAAAAAAAAAAAAAGCCCCAGAACCTGTGGCCAAAAAGAACCATGGGGCTGCAGAATAGATGGAGGCTGATACAAACCCCTTCCTTCTCCCCAAAGCCTCAAAGAAAACCTCACGAGCTTTGCCCAGCTTTTTGTGCTGAGCTGCAACAGTCAGGAGGTGTGCGTACACACACAGACAAACACACCCCACACTACAAACGGACTGGCTCACTATATTTACATTTTAAAAAATGAATACTGCTTGTACATATTTACTACTTCTATAGCTCAATCTACCCCAGGATACCTCCTGGGAATATGCAGTGTAACGCTCGCGACAAATCGGGAAAAATAGTGACAAAATACCTGCTTATGTGACAATATAGCCAAGAGTTACGTAAAATTCATCCCTGTGGCTTCAGAAATTTTTTATGGCAAGCTCACAGTAAGCTGCAGCAATCATTTCTTTTCCAACCATAAACAGGAATTTGGAAAAGGCTTCAGAACACATTTGTTGTGTTTAGCCAGCGCTTTATATCTATCGAGATGGATAAAAGGGTAAAAACTACCCTTCAAAATCACACAGGAAGAATAAGGGAGTATTTTGCCTTTCAGGCTCAGGATGACGTCTTATATTTATGTACAGACACACACACATATCTATAATGTATATATACATATCTATAATGTATATATATAACATATCTATAATGTATATATACATATGCATATATATAGAAAAAAACAGAGCTAAGAGATGCATAATAAGAACTAGAGATGCTTATCTGTTCAAATACAGCTTCTTTTAAATGTTGTTTGTTGGCTTGGCCAAAAACTAAGCCACATGGAATATTTCTCCTTTTGGGGTTCTGATATTTACTGTATTTCCGTTCCGCTTTAACTACTCGCAGGCCTTGAACGAATTGAACTCAAAATGGTAGGGAATCTTTATGTTTGAATGACTTCACCCCAGTACAAAGCACAACGTCCCAGCAGTTAACAGGGTAACACAGCGCCTGCTGGCAGCACCCCCCGGCCACCCTCCGGGTCTGCTCCAGGCCATACACCGAACCCACTGCTCTGGGGAGCGCTCGGACCCTCGGAAACGACAAAAATCCCCTGAGAAATAAGGATACGGCCTTTGGAAACGAGCAGAAGAGTGACATTGTCAATACCGGAGCCAGCTCAGGTCTCCTTGCTCTAACGCCGAGCAGCACGCAGGCAACGGGAAACTGCAACCCCAAAGACATACCCAAAAGCTGGCACTTTCTGGTAGATTTTCCACCTTTTGAAGATTCTTCCACACGTTCCAGGGAAATCCACTGCTGTGGGCTGTGGAAAATAGCCTACCCCTGCCAGCTAAGAGTCTTTTTACCCTCATTGCCTCACATACACGTTAACCTATTGCAGCTGAAGCATGTTACACTAACCAGACTTTCCAGGATTCACTTTAAAGTTTCATAGCTGCCACAGGCTTTACAAAAATAGAAAGCGATTACATACAGTTTTAACATTACTGCATTGCATTATTCCCAAGGGAATGAAAGAATTTAAATGATTCTCGTCTCTCTCTTTCCGAGGAAGTCAAGTATTTCTTTGCCCGAAATACCACATCAGTAAAGTGTAAAGCTATGTATTTCTCTTTTGGCTAATTTATTTCCTTCAGAATTACACAGGCAAATGACTCAGAGACACCCGTGTCACCCTGAGAGTCGCACAACTGAGGGTGTTGAAAATCTCCCTCCGAGTAATCTCCAAGTACAGAATGTCTTGCTTGCCCCCCGCAGCCATCACCAGCGTGTCCCCAGAAGTGCCCACGCCTGCAGCCTCGCTCCCCGGCTAGAGGAGCAGCTGGTCTCAAGGGCAGCACCGCCAACGTTCCTGATTTTATCATCAATGGAGTGGAATCTAATGTTTTTCTGACATATTGAACTCCTGGGTGCTGGGTTACATGAGATACTTGAGTTTACCTTTAAGTTTCTAGCCTGCATTTTTCTGGAGGGGAAAAAAGGCTCTCCTAAAGCAAACTGGATCCCTGAAATAGCAGATATTCAAGCACAGCCAAGCACATAATCTACGTACAAAGGATGAAGATGACTTTTAGGAGAAGGACTCTATTCTTGAGTGCTGCACGTCCAAGTTCTTGAGGGCTCAGCAACAGATTCTCAGCAGAGGAACGGGCTCTTGGGTGATACGATGTCAAAGAGGGTAAAAGAGGCCACCAAGTGAGAAAAGGAGGGCGACAGAATCACAGAATCACATGGGGTTGGAAGGGACCTCTGGAGATCATCTAGTCCTACCCCCCCACCACAGCAGGTCCACCCAGAGCAGGTTGCACAGGAACCTGTCCAGGTGGGTTTGGAATGTCTCCAGAGATGGAGACTCCACCACCTAACACCTGACACTGTGTCCCAACACGGTGTGGTGAGACCACTGCTGGCACCCTGCCCTCCACTCCAACCTTTCTGCCTGGAAGACGCTATTTTGCCATAGTGTAACACCACACAAAGGCTTTACTTGAGCCTGTGCCACCGATCACATCCGAGCAGGGCTGTGCCACCATTCCTGAGCTTCGGTTTTCCTCTGGGCGACACATTTTTCACTCCCTGAAGCCATTACAGAATCACAGAATCCCAGGATGGTTAGAGTTGGAAGGGACCTTAAAGCCCATCCAGTCCCACCCCCTGCCCTGGGCAGGGACACCTCCCACCAGACCAGGTTGCTCCAAGCCCCATCCAGCCTGGCCTTGAACCCCTCCAGGGATGGGGCAGCCACAGCTTCTCTGGACAACCTGTCACAGAGCCTCACCACCCTCTCAGCAAAGAATTTCTTTCTGGTATCCCATCTCCATCTCCCCTCTTCCAATTTAAAACCGTTCCCCCTTGTCCTGTCACTGCACTCCCTGACAAAGAGTCCCTCCCCAGCTCTCCTGGAGCCACTGGGATGGCACAAGTGGCCCCGGGCAGGGGCAGCAGGCGATGGGCACAGGACAGTGGGGTCTCCTTTGCAAACCCCCCACCATTGAGAGAAACCCCAGCGGAGCCAATGTACCTCCAAAGACCTTTTGGTTCTTACCTCACAAATTATAGTGATTAATTGATGTGACTGTATTTTATTGCAAATTAAACAATTGCACCCATTATGCTGTTTTGAGAATTTTGAGTAACTGTGTTAGATTTTGCTTTCTATCCAGTACAGCAATGACTTGCAGCCTTGACAGGACTTGTAAGAAAGAAGCAAATTTAAAGCCAGAATTGAGGTAATTATCTGATCCAGGGAAAGGTTTCTTGTATATGATTTAAGCCATATTTTAAACGCAAGGAGCCAGCTTTATCACACACTATACTTAAAACAACCCTGCTAATAAAATGAGATGTTTCTAAGAAGAAAGAATGCTGTGGACATCCCAAAGGTGGCATCTCTTCTCTGAGGGAAATATCAAATTATTCCGGTGCCGTCTGTCATTCCATGAATCCATATGTTACATTCATCTTTTAACTTATTGGCGGAGCCTAAAACTATGTTTGAATCAGTAGAAAGATTTCTGGGCTCAGTAATGTTCTTTGCTTGTAGTTCAAGCATCTGTAGCTGTATCTGGAGTTTTTACGTTGAGTCATACAGACAGTTAACGGGGCAATGGTACAATTAATTGAATTGTATCACCAACTTTGTATAGAGGGTTCCTTGCAGCATTTTAACTCCAACCGAGATATGATCTCTTCACAAAATTCTGAGATATAACTTCTTCATAATGCTTTATCTTGACTAAACCACAGTCTAACAAAATACTCACACCAGTAGAGACTCTTTTTTTACCAATTGCAGGACAGTGGCCTCTCCTTTCATTTCCTTCATGCAGGTTATGGATCAGCCTTCACCCATTATTTAAACAACTAATCAACAGTGGAACCAACACCCCATTGGAAAACAAGCCCATGACCAAACACAAATGAATACCTTCTAAATGTAAAAATATAACTATTTTCTAAAAAACTGTTTCATAACAAAGTGCACAAACATGTGACAACAACAGGTGGTTTTCCCTATTTTTGATGAAATTGAAAAAGAGCCGTTATCACAAGAAATAGCTGCCAAAACATACAGATCGTTTGAGAAAACTAAAATTCAGAACTGAAAATGATGTGGCATTATTCAGACTACGGCTGGCTGCTGAGTAGTTACCTCAGCTGGAACAAAGCAGCCACCTCCACAAACCCTGGGTTTCTAAGGTGAAATAAAGCTTAGACTCTGGTTCTACCCTGGCACTGGCTCTGGGGCTACTGAGAGGACACAGAACCATACAGAGGGGATTTTTTTAGGTCTTCGAATTGATTTCAGCATAACTCTAGCAACTCAGACGTCCGTGCCATCCTGACAGCTATCTGGGAGCCCACCTGGCGTTAATCCTCCTTCCCAGCTCAGGCTCCCTCCTGGCAGCGCAGCCAAACAAACGGGCCTCCGAATCCCAATAAAACATCTGGTTTCAGGAAGAGACATAATAAGGATTTCCTTCATTTGATGTAAAGGGTTCCGTATTCAGAGAGCATAGGTCTGTTGTCTTTAACTAGCCAATGCTTTTACTAAATATTCCGGGGAGATGGCCAATTTAGTTAGAATTGACCTACTTACTCTAAACCAACTTCTGCAAATCACTGGTATTAACTCTGAGTGCACAGATGCCGAAGTTTTCAGGAGTTTTGTTAGCCTGGTATACCTGGCATGCCTGGTCTGTATTTCTTTCCCCCTCTGTGTGTGGAAATAAAGAATTGCATCTCGGGATATAGTGTGAGGCCACAGCAGACGTACAGTTGGAGAAGCGGCCATGGTTTTGCCTCCCTCTTGCTCACGGGCTGCGGGATGGGACCAGGACACAGCAACCACTCTGGTCCCACGCAGCATGAGGTTACACCAATGGGAGGTGCAACCCACACTTGAGTGCTTTGATGAATTTAGGGATATCGAAGGAGTTCAATGAGTCAGCTCTCCTTCTTACTATCCAGTGCACCCCACCCAGCAGTAGGAGAGCTATTAGGGAGAGCGGGTCAATTGTCTGGCTGAAATTCATGCCAGCGTGAGTCACAGTTTGCTTGTCTGATAAGGTTAAAAGCCAGTACAAGCAGTCGGGGAGACTGACAACGGCAAGAAATCACTTCAAGCAAGGGAAATAAGCCATATTTTGGTCATGCTTACAGATGCTTACTTCCATTTCTGATATTTCTCAGAGCAAAGGACTTGCAAAATCACTCCCTGTTTAGCTTCCTCCAAGCTGATGGGCATCTCTGATTCTTCGTGATTAGAAATGCCGGCATGAGGGTGCTCCACAGACGCCCCTGTAAAAAGAAATTATTTGAGGGGTGCTAAGAAGCCGAGAAATTCTGCTTCGTATCCTTGAGTGCCATCCACTGTCCTCCCATCACCAAATACCTTAGATGCAAACCTCCCACTTGCCGAGCGTTTCTGCCACCCTGCCCAGGCTGCTTCTGACCAAGGACCAGCGCATCTTCTGTTACAGGAGAAGTGTCAGGCTGGGGTTTGTCACACGGGAAACCCTCACTGTGGGAGCCTGAAAGGTGACAGAACAGCAACTTCATTGGCTTTCTCAGGGCAATAATTTGCTGTGAACACGATTACACTAATCTCAAGGAAATCTGCAAACGTGTGAGCAAGCACCACTCTTTTATAGAAGTTTAATGGTGACCATGAGCCAACTCAGAACAGTAATCTGTGCACGTGCAGCCTGCCCCAATTAAAAGGCAATGCAATGAAGAATTGCTCTCCTTCCCTGAAAGAGGAGTGGAACAGAATTCATCCAGTATGCAAACACGACTCAGATATTTAATTAAATAATTCTAATAAGAATCTGGAAAATGCTTGTATTGTTAATCAATTCTATACAGGAACAACCCACAGAACTAACTCCCAGATTCCTCCCAGTTATCCACCAGAATTCCTGGTGGATATGACCCAGACTTACACTTTGAGGAATTTTGCTGATAACTTTCTTTTAACTGAGGAATAGGATGTAGGAATGAGGAGAAGCAAACAAGTGCAGCTAAACTAGGCCAAGTTACTTAACTGCTTGAGCTCTTCTCAAATCTTGCACAATACTTGAAAAATAACGTCTCAGTAGCTGTTATCTTCCAGTACAATGTTTGAAATTCTGAAGCCCCCTTCCCTCTGCAGTCAACCTTAAATTCCTAGCCATCCTTCCCCACTTCTTCCCCCTGTTATCCCATGACACTTAATGTTTCCCCATTTTCCCAGGCCATAGGAACCCCAGAGGCTCCTTTCACAGGCCTGGAAAATAATTTTCCTCAGCAGGACTAGGTCTGGAAGCTTCGTGGGCAGGTTAGCTGGACTACATGGTGCCTGCCAGCAAGCTGGATTCTCCACCAGATGCACAGGAGGTTTTCCTTGACATCCCAGACACCTGTGGGACCCGCGAGCAGAGAGCCCCTGGCATGATCTGTTCTACTTCCATCCCCGCAGGAGAGCATGAGCTTTCACAGAATTATGGAATTGTCAGAGTTGGAAGGGACCTTCTAGAGATGCTCCAGTCCAACCCCCCTCCCAAAGCAGGGTTGCCCAGAGCACATCACTCAGGAGCATCCAGGCGGGGCTTGAAGATCTCCAGAGAAGGGGACTCCACACCCTCCCTGGGCAGCCTCTTCCAGGGCTCTGCCACCCTCACCCCAAACAAGTTCTTCCTCAGATCCGAGTGGAACTTCCCATGGTCCAGCTTGTGCCCGTTGCCCCTCGTCCTCTCACTGGGAAACACTGAAAAGAGTCCGGCTCCATCCTCCTCCAACCCACCCTTTAGACACTTGTCAGCATTAATAAGGTCTCCCCTCAGCCTTCTCTTCTCCAGGCTCAAGAGCCCCAGCTCTCTCAGCCTTTCCTCATCAGGGAGATGCTCCAAGCCCTCCATCATCTTTGTTGCCCTACGCTGGACTCTCTCCAGCAGTTCCCTGTCTCTCTTGAACTGGGGAGCCCAGAACTGGACGCAGGATTCCAGTGGTGGCCTCCCCAGTGCAGAGCAGAGGGGGAGAATGACCTCCCTCCACCTACTGGCCACACTCGTCCCTCTGCAGCCCAGGATCCCTTTGGCCCTCTTGGCCACAAGGGCACATTGCTGGCTCAAATGCTCGTGTTTAATGAAACCTCTCTGTGGGGAAGTATGGACAGAATCACAGCCTGGGGTTGTCTCTACATTAATCCTCAGAGGGAAGAAGGCTTTGGACTTCACCTTGGCACATTGCAGTATTTCTTCCTTGCTTGTCTGCAGAGCCTGCAGGCTAATGCTGTCCTCAGCCCAGGAGCAGCCAGTGCCACGGACAAGAGACTCAGCCCCTGCCCTCTCAGGGGATTTGGTTCCTTCAGCCTAGGAACCCAGGTGGGAGCCTGGCACTGGGAGAGGACTGCTTGGTCCACGGGCAGGTCACCCCGTCACCAGCATCCCAGCGCCCGGAGCAGCCCTGGGAGAGCTGGCTCTGGGAAGCTGCTCCTGGGTGAAGCTGCACCGTCCTTCTGAGGAACACGGGGCTCCTGGGTTTGAATCAGCCCTTTACTCCTGGCCACCAGTTTGTTATCCGGTGCAACAGCCCAACTCGTCAAACCACATAATACCATGTCAAGGATTTGCATTATTGGAAGTATTTTGTACACAACTTGTTACTAATTAAAACTGCTCACTGCTAACACTACTATAAAAGTCTTGAAGCTTGAATAAGATTTAATCTTAGATTATGGTGCTTTCCTACTGCAGCAGTTACAGCCTATAAAATGCCAAGTTGCCATCAAACCGCTGCCTGAGGACATGTAAGAGTCAACTCAGCACTGCTTTCTTTACAGACCCAATGATTGAGAGACACGTTAGACCAAGGCAACACAGGTACCTTCACCCTCGTACCCTGGAACCCAGGGGACATCCCTTGGCTAGGAAAAAAAAGCAAACAAACAGGCAGCAACATCAATCCTGCCTGGCTTTATGTCCTTCGTTGACAAACGATGCAGTTGTGAATCCGGAGCAGGTCTGTGTAGAAAACAGCAACGCAGGATGAAGTGATACCAGAGGCAAAGTGAAACTTAACATCTGGCCACCACCTGGGTATACTTGTACTCCTTCATTTTTGAGTTTGGCAGAAATTGTGGGCCTATTGTGAGTTCCATTAACACAAAGTAGAGGTTTAATTTAATATGGATAAATGAAGTGTGGGTGTACTGATACATTAGAAGGAATACTATTACCCAGAAAATTATAGTGGTCTCATTTGGTGGAAAAGGAAACTAAAGAAATGATATTTAGTTAAGCTATACCATTGGGGTTTTTGATAGACTTGTTTTTGCTTTGTAATCAAGTGCAACGTTTTTTTATTGCCATGGTTATACTATTATTACAGTGTAATCTTGCACTTGATTACAAATCAAACCCGGGGTTAACTATGATAATAAAATAATGTGTTCACATAATAATCTAGCAAAACGTAATAAAATAAGTGTTGCCACAGATTTAACAAATGTACATGAGTAATATGGGTGTCATGGTAGAACTAGTTACTCCCAAGACACAAGAGGTACTTATCCCAGTATGGGCTAGAGAAAGCTTGGAGAAATCATTATGAAAAGTAGATAAAATAAAATGTAAAGGGTATTTTTAAAGGACTTCATCTTGGAAGGTTTTTTTCCTGTGTTCTTGCTTGTCAACATCAACTCACCCTACCAAGCAAATCATCTTGTTCTGTTGTTGTGCACCTTGGATGGAGACAGCCAGCTAGATTGTACCAGAAAAGTAGACTCACAACTTCTGGCTTCTGCTGCATTCAAATGCAATCTCTCTTTCCATTCATTTCAGATCATCTAATCAGAAGGAATCAATAAAAGCTTAAATGTCAAATTCAAAATTTTACTCAACAAATTCAAAATTTACATAGGGGAGTAAGAAGATGTTACCATTCAGAACAAATGTGCGGACGTTACGGACAGAGCTCTGCTGCCTCCCAAAACCAGCCATCAATATTCATAGGTGTCAGAGACACATTTACAGTCTTTTGCATCCCAGCAGGTGCCAAATAGGCATAGTAAAAGCCTGTCATACAATTTCCATATCTCAACAGAACCAAGACCTTTTTCTACAGCTGCTGCCTCTCATTGGGGATGGAAATGGACTTCTATAAAAACAAGCAAAACACCCAAAACTTACCTAAAATAAACACTCTGCAAAAAAAAAAAATTATACCTCAGGAGGTGGAAACGGATTGGTCAGGGTAACACCTGCTCTGTCCCGATAACTCCAGCACAGCTGGAGAAGAGAGCCTGCTGCCAACATGTCGACAGGAGTGGAAATCAAACTGCCCGAAAAATAACAGAGAATCGACAGAATCTTATCGAGCGTCCTGCCTTGCCCATACAATCTCGTGCCTAAGAAATGGTAGAAAAACGAGGTATTTCATGTTTGGGCATTACTCATTGAACTTTGTAGCCCTGAACTTTTTCCACCTAGGAACCAAGACAGCATCTCAGAGGAGAGATTCACTCACTGCTGTCACTCTGCTTATCAGAGTTCCTGCAGGAATAATAAAGTTTTCCAACAACAAGACTTATTACAGCCAGAAAACAGAGAGGGTTGGGAAAATGGAATATGTATTTCAAACTAATGCGTGAAACCAAATGTTGATACAGCACATATTGGTAATCACAGCCTAGGCTCTGTGACAGGCTCAGGAACAAATTCCCCCCATCTCATTAGCATCTGTAATGACAATTTTGGCAGAAAAGCTAGTGAGGATCCATTCTGATTCTCTTGTGAGTTGTCCATTCAGAAGAGGGTTGTATTGCGTCAATGAGGCAGCGTGCAAATTAGTGCAAGGCAGAGCAACTGGCATGTGGCTGCACTTCCATCAATGTAATTTCCATTTAATTACCACCCAAGCAGATGAATCACATCAGAGCCTCTTTCGCAGCATGTGCTGATAAAACACAAAGTGGGAACTTAATGCTACTCTTACCGTTAGGTCTAAGGGAAGCGAACGAACCTACAAGGATATTTGTGCATATTTTAATGACTATTAGACAACTCTAGCACCAGAATTTCAAGGGATATGTCATGTGAATTGGATAGAGACATTAAAATCCTAATTTGCTGAGTAGAATTTAATGATATCAATTCAACAGACAGATGTGAAAGGAAGTAGAAGAAAAATTTAAGTTAATTCTGAGTTAATTGACCCAATCCTGGAAACATTCATAATTCAAACTAATGTATTACACTGGTATATTTGTCTTACAATATATCTAAGTGCTTCTCAGAGATTTCACCTTGCTTCTCTGTATTTCTCCCCATCTCGTGTAAAGCAGCTGTCTATATATTTATTGGCCTGCATAATGGCAGTGATTATCCCATACCTATGAGCTCAGAGGCTGGGTTGCCCATCACATGCACCTTTTCTAAAAACGCAGTAGTCTGTTTCTCAGGGCCTTGGCACATCACCATCACTTGGGTTGAGCCCTTAGGCAATAAATTACAATATCATTGTATTAATCACATACAGAACATGAAGGTTGAAATGAAACCATACTTATTTTCACAAAATGTTGCCCATAACACAACACAGTAAAAGCAACAAATACGGTGGGATGTACACAAACATACCAAACAGCAAAACGCTGACATGAGGCATCTATCTGCATGCAACAACAGGCTTCTTGAGCCAATCCAGGGCCTAATTTCCAAGCAGAACAAGGGTGAAAGAGTTTTTCAATTACACGTTAAATCAAGACGAGTACAGAAATACAGCTGACCATCCTCGGAGTCCTTCTGCATTTCCCCTTGTGTTCTCCAATATCTGCAGCTGCAGCCAGCACAGGAAAATGAGCCATATGTTAATCTTTACAACAGACTGCAAGTAGGACCGTGCCTGGAAATTATAACTGCTCGTTGGCAAGTGCTGAGAAACATGTGCCACTAACTAGTTCCTCATCCCAATTTCACTCTGCTGGGGTGAGTGAGAAGAGATAGCAAGTTCTCAGCATGAGATAATACATCCTAGATATTTGGTGTGTTAAAGTGTTGCTAGATTTAGCTGTAGGCATCTTCTAGGAGGGGAAGCAAAGGGAAGCATGGGTAAGAGAAAACAGAAGTAAAAGTAACAAGCAGTACAGGGTGTTCAGGATGGACAGAATGGATGAAGCCATTGAGATGCATTCCTCTGTCACTGCTCAGGCCAGGCTGCTGTGCTCACATCTGTGCTTTAACCTCCAGGTCACACATATGATGCTTCTAAATGGAGAATACTTTATTTCCCACTTTCCTAAGTTAATTTAATGTTTGAGTAAAGATTAGGAGGGGTAGCTATCCTTTCCACTCTGCTATTCCATGGAATTCACTACTCCTCTCTTCTGTTTTTCCTCTTTTTTTTGAAAAAGAAAAGAAAAAGAAAAGATGACACTGTTTACAAAAATCAATAGAAGTAAATGCCAGTTCACAGGCAGCATCCCTGCTCACTGAGCATATGCTTCTTGAGCACCAGGCTTCGTGGTGTGGCTGGAGAGGCAGGTGCACATTTAACTGGACTTTTCTCCAGATGGTCAACAGTCTGTGAGAATGAGGGGGGCCCGAGCTGCAGCTGAAGCCAAACTCAGGGGAGTTTTGCAAAGGGGCACCTAGGCTGGGAGTAGCATCCGTATCTAAGATAAAGTCCCTGTAAGGAGCTACCACAGGCAAATACACACGTAGAATGACATAGACTAAAATGAACTCAAGCTTGGTAAAATGTCTGCAATTCTGGTTAAATCCTTTCTCTTTACTTTAAACTTTAATTTTAAGAACAGAGGATTAAACATACCTAAGGAAGACTGGGCGGCCGTGTCTCACATGGCCCCAACGCCCGGAGGTGGTGCTGTTCTTCCTTTCAGATGAGGCTAAATCTATCTGTGGGAAACACATTAGCTGTCTTCATTTTACTTGTTATCTCGGTGATCCACCTGGCACCTTTATAAAGCAGCAAATTTATCTCTGGAACAGTTTATCGTCATAGGGTCTTTCTTTTTATATATAACAATTCTGCTTCTCTCATTGTCTTGTATCAATTTCTGGTTAGCTGCAAAGCATGTAAGTTTATATTTCTTTTCAACAAAACTCATAAAAGTTAATTACAACGAGGCAATGCACTTACAAAGCTACTTCTGGGTCTAACAGGCTACTGTCATAAAAAGTAAACAAAGATTCATGCATTTTAAAGCACATTTAGCCTCATTGATCTAGAAGGAAATCAGGCATGAGAAGATTGCACTGACAGCACTAAAGCTGCTGCTGTATTTGAAGCGACACCAAGTGCTCCTGTAAAACAGACATGTAGCTGTACACACTCCAGGTTTTGGGGGCTTTACATGCCTGTGAATTCTAAAACCCGTTGCATCTTCCAAAAAAAATTAGCTAAGGGATGAAATAAAAAATATAATTGGATCTAAATCTTTATTTGCATTAAATAACAGTGTTTAAATTTGCGCCATTCAAAATCATTCTAATGAGTCATACTTGAATATAAAAGATTTATTTTGGATGAGCAATTCTCAATTACACTGGGCAGGCAAGACATGCCTGTCCAATTTAGTGTCTAAAATATGAAAAATAGCTCCCTGATTGGATGCAGCACTCAAACTGTGGGTAAATTAGAAAACTATAAGGCCATATGTTCAACTAGTGTTAAGTAGGAGTTCATCCAGTGAAATCATCTCGAGTATTTTAACATTTCCCTTCACTTCTCAGGAGCTTGGGAGGAGGACAAAGGTGGACCCTGTGATTTTTTCTGCCACATTTGTAGAGGCTGCATCCAAGGAAACATCTTCAGGAGATGCCTGGATGACATTTTACATGGTTACTGCTTTACCATGGACTGCTCCCATGGAGTGTGTTAGGGTGAGACCACATCTCCAGTTGAGCTGCGGAGCTGGAAGTGGTGCAAAAAACCTGCCTCCACTTCACAAGTGCCCACTCAGGCTTCGCTACAGAAACCTGCTCTGCAACCTGCTGCCCTTGCCAACTCGCTCCTGGCTTTATTTCAGACCGCAGCCTTAAATGGTCTAGAGAAAATGGGCCTAACTGATGTAGGGATGACTTCTTGTGCCCTGGTAGGGCTGTGAGAGAGCAAATGCTGATAACAGCTTCCCCTGACTAAAACTGTAAAGGTAAAGCAGCCCGGTTTATTGACTTTTGAAGGAAAGCTGCAAAGCACATTTACTTCTTACAAAGTACAAAGGTACATGGAGACTCTGCCTTTTTCACTCTGCAACGTTAGGATCTCCTATTTAAAAACTGCTTCTTGCAAATAAGTTGAGGTTGGCAAAGAGATGAATTTTTTGATTTTGTAATGAGGTGCTCAGAGATTTGTCACAGCTTTCTGCTGCTACACACTGACACATACGGATCCTGGCTTCGGCATCCCAACAGCAGGCAGACCTGGAAGGAAACGGGCACTGGGAGATGTAGGATCTCACAAACAATGTCTTACAAACCAATGTCTTGGTAGCAAACAACAGGACACAGCGAGTCAGAAAGTCCTTTTCACTCCTCTATTCCTGTGGGATCAGGAAACTCCTTACATTCTCTTTGTGATTTCATTTTGCTGTTTGGATTATGTTGCTTAGCAAAGTATGATCTCTTTCTCTAAGGTGAATTTACTTCCTCTGCCTTTCAAAAATTTTTAGGTTTTTAACCAAAACCGATGAAATAAACAAAAAAACCCTCAAGAGTCTCAGCCAACCCAGAAGAGAGGGGTCTGCCCCTTTTCCAGCAGGAAACACGGAGCAAAGGGAAGCGCCCTGGGGAGAAGCAGCCTCACAAAGCTGATGTAAAGGTGATCCCAAGGAACTTTTAATCCCAAACCACATTAACCAAGTGAATGCCCACTGAAACACAGGTGAGGATCTGGCCCTCGCAGGCCAGGAGCACATTTCAGCACTGAGCTGAATGTTCCACACTGCATTAAGTTATCTTACTCAAACAAGCACCAGCACATTTCTCTTAGCTATATGTACCCTAAAGTTGAACAGGAGAGCGGCTCATGCTTTGTGTGAGGATGCTGAAACCTAATAAAGAGCAATGCCCCAAAGGCAGCTGGGTTGCAGTGGCAGGAAAGATTTGCTTAGGCTCAGAGGAGAGGAGCAAAACATGTGGGACCCTTCCAGCTGAAGGATGCTGCCATAGTCGTGCCAAGAGCTACAGTCATGGGCAGGCAAGAGGAGTGTAAAGAGGGCTGGGGGAGGCAGAGAAGCACTCTGGCAAAAGCCTGAGCCTCTCCAAACTTGCTGCCAATGAGTCCCACTGACTTGTGCATGGTCAGGGTCTCCCCCGGTGCATTCTGTAGGCAGCCATTCCCTAGGTCCATCTGTAAGCACAGGGGAGAAATCACATGGTGTTGCTCACCTGCACCCTGCTGCCACAGATCAACACCAAGGAGGCAGTAACACATTTTGAAAATAAAATCTAGGGTGTTTTTTAGCATTCCCCTTTTTCATTTTTCTACACTTAGGGGAAAAAAAAAAAAAAAAAAAAAAGACATCTCTTTTCTATTTGACAGGTCACCTTTTTCCATCTCAGAAATACAGATTCATGCTTCCATGCAGCATTTTCCAGATTAGCACAACCAATTTCGTTCGGGCCTTTCTGCAAGAGGCTCCATCCACAAAAAAACCCCTGTCAAACCCACAGGGCAAACGATGAGTCTCTGCAGCTTCCCTCACAATCTGTGAAAATCGGGGCCACAAGCACATTTTCCTGCAGAAGGCCAGGGTTAGCCTGGCAGTGCTGTAATGTGCAAAGACTGGCAAGTGGTGCCTGCACAGCTTGATCATGCCTGACACCCACCCAGGATGTGGGCACAGCACTTGGGGTGTGGGCACAGCCCCCAGACTCTGCTCTTGAGCTCACACCAAGGGCTCTCTCTTCCTCTTGGCCGCTCCAGAGGGGTGTTATTTAATTAAATCTAACACAAGCTGATTCAAAGGGTGTGCAACCAATAGATGCTCTAGTAGCCATGCAGCCTTCTCCATGACCAGCCCTCGCAATGAAAGCTACCAGAAGCAGAAGCTGTTGGAGGCTTTTCTGCCATGTTCATCCGTGCTGGACCGAGCACCCTGAGCTCCGCGTTCAGCAGCCTCAGATACCAGGCGAAAGGCTCCATTAACCCAGGGCAGGCAAAGCAGCTGTTTTGTTTGGGTTTTGGTTTTTTTTTTAGGTTGGAAGAGACCCTTGGGATCATCAAGTCCAACCATCAACCCCACTCTACAAAGTTCTCCCCTACACCATATCCCCCAACACCACATCTAAACGGCTCTTAAACACATCCAGGGATGGCGACTCAACCACCTCCCTGGGCAGCCTATTCCAGTGTCTGACCACTCTTTCTGTGAAAAATTCTTTCCTAATGTCCAGTCTAAACCTACCCTGTTGGAGCTTGAAGCCATTCCCCCCCGTTCTGTCATTAATTACCTGTGAGAAGAGACCAGCACCAACCTCTCTACAGCGTCCTTTCAGCTAGCTGTAGAGAGTGATGAGGTGTCCCCTCAGCCTCCTCTTCCTCAAACTAAACAGTCCCAGCTCCTTCAACCACTCTTCATAAGATTGATTCTCCAGGCCCTTCACCACCTTCGTTGCCCTCCTCTGCACCCGCTCCAGCACCTCCAGATCTCTCTTGGATTGAGGTGCCCAGAACTGGACACAACACTGCAGGTCTGGCCTCCCCAGTGCCGAGTACAGGGGGACAATCACCTCCCTACTTCTGCTGGTCCCACTATTTCTAATCCAAGCCAGGATGCCATTGGCTTTCTTGGCCACCTGGGCACACTGCCGGCTCATATTCAGCCGCTTGTCAATGAGAACCCCCAGGTCCTGTTCTGCCAGGCAGCTCCAGCCACACTTCCCCAAGCCTGTAGGGATGCAGGGGGTTGGTGGGGCCCAAGTGCAGGACCTGGCACTTGTTGAGCTGGTTGCTCAACAGCAAGAGGTTAGGAGGAATGAAAAATCACGCTTACAAATGCAAGACGTTAATTGTCCTCTGGTGTTTTCTCCTAGAGCTGGCACATGGACAGGATCCCCTTGTCAATGGGAATGAGCATGGATGGGCAATAAAGAACCCCTCTGCCTCCACTGAGCAGTAGGCTGAAGCCAGAGCTGGATGATACACAGGCAGCGTGGAGCGGAGAAATAACAAGAAAGAGGCAGGTGGTAAAAAAATCAAATATTAACAGTTCCATCTCTGTATCTGACAGCAGAAACTGGTCCTCAGAGTTCTTAACAGAGTTCTTAACATGCTCCAAATTAGTCATAAGGACCTGGCACAAAACTGCCAGGCCCTACTCACAACAGGTAAGAACGGTGCCATTCAAACTCTCCCTTAAAGCTGGTGCTGATTTACTCTGGGGAAAAGCCTCTTTGCAGCAGCAAACCCTTTACTACATCATCCGGAGCTCAGCAGTACGGGAAGCACAATTAGAGACCTAAGGCAAGTGGTTCTCTGATCTCCTCCTGGAAAAAGAGACCAGACTTGCCACGTGTAAGCGAATGCAAACAATCCCGAAGGGATGGGGAACAGCTCACCCGTGAGCTGGTGCACTCTGGAGCTCAGGCAGAGCCGTCTTCATCGCTGCCAGAGACGAATTTCCTTCCTCAGAGGAAGGCTCTTGCTGACCGCGGGCACCGGCCCCTCTTTCCCACAGGCTCCCACCCGGGCTTCCCAGCGCCGGAGCGGCTCGTGCTGTTTGAGCACGCGGCAGGACAGCACTTGAGTTTCCCAGCAGCGTTACAGGGCTGGAAATTTGTTTTCATTCTGCTTTAGAACAAACACAAGAACTTTTGAAGACTTTTGCAAGAACAATGTTAAAAAAAAAAAAACAACCACATTTTCAAGACAGAACTTTACTTCGCAGCTTGAAATATATAGTCTGATACGCCCCAGTGATTATTATGTTACTGGCTAAACTTTTAATTTTTGCACAACAGATCATCATGAAGCTGGCAGAATGGGGACTTGGACTCCCACAGGCTGCAAAAATACTTCACCAGCGAGAAGAATCAACCCATTCCTCTTCCAGCTTCCCAGGAGGAGCACTGTAGACATGGAGACACTGCTACAGAGATTTCAGTTTTGGCAACACACCACATTTTAATCAAAAATGTATTTAGACAAAAAGCGCTCTGAGCAGTCGTGCCACGACACACTCGCTCAGGATGCTACATGTCCCAGAGCAGTGGCTGCAACACGGGGTGCCAATAGTGTGTGGCACAAGGGAGTCCAGGTCCCACCAGCCACGGGGGAGCAGCGACACCGTCGCTGAGCTCAGCTTCACTGAGCACAGCATTCATTTCCAGAGCGTGTAACGAATAGTAACAGCATTCGTTTCCAGAAGGAAAGCACAGGGTAGTACACCTTGTGGAACATGACCTTCATGTCCATAGCCGAAGTTAATGAAGCCTTGCCGAGAGCCCAGGAGGGACACCTGTGCATTCATCATAGCCAGTTAATAACACCCAGGTCACTTGTCCTACCTCGGGTAACAGATGGCAGTGCAGGTGAGATGGGTATCAAAACTCACCGCGGCGGCTGGCTGATGGTTACGGCTGGTCACACCTACGCACCATTGCCCCATGAGGCTTGCTCTGACTTTGGCCCCTGCCCGTCGCAGCCAGCAAAGCCCTGGGCTGGGCTGGGGTTTGGTGTGGCTGCGCGCCCACACGGGCTGCAGCAGAGACTGGGATGGTCCTGGCAGACAAACACAGCAGGAATCTCCACCACTCTTCGCTGTGAGGGTGGTGAGAGCCTGGAACAGGTTGCCCAGAGAAGCTGTGGCTGCCCCATCCCTGGAGGGGTTCAAGGCCACGTTGGAGGGGGCTTTGAGCAACCTGGTCTGGTGGGAGGTGTCCCTGCCCAGGGCAGGGGGTTGGAACTGGATGATCTTTAAGGTCCCTTCCAACCCAAACCATTCTATGATTCTATGACACGAGGAGCTGCCCGCGATCCTTTCTTGTGGGGCACAGGATCTCCAAGGATGCAATGCAGACAATACCCAGGGGGGCACAACCAGCAAGCCCTGCCTGCTCCTCTCCCTTCCAATATTCTGAAATACATCCCTGGCTGTTGTGTCCTGCTTGCCATGATAATGCTGCAAATTTACTCGCTGCTGTGGCCACACAGAGGCCTGCTAAGGAAGGGACAGATTTGTCCTGAGGGAGAGAAAAGAGCTTCCATACAGAAGATTTACAGTGGGTCCCATGCAATTTTTTAGGAGGAATTTACAATGCAAGCCAAGGTTTTACTAAAATCTGAATTTTTATGGGGCCAGTTCCTATTATATTAAAAGCCAGAAGCTTTCTAAATCTGTCCATGCAGCTGCAGCACAGACAGAAAAAACGGCTCAGTTACTGATAAAGGACATTACCATCTGCCCAAAGAAGCGATGGCAGGTCAAATGCTAAAGACTGTTATAATTTAATCTACTAGAAGAAAGACATATCCTGCGGATGTTAGAAGTGATGCAAAAGTACCGTCCAGAGGAGCTAACTGAACTCTGCAGCACTTCTAGCTCTACCCATCTTTAGATTTTGAATTGTTCAGAAGTCAAATCCAACCCAAAGCAACGCTTTAGCACATTTAAAACAACCCTCCTAATTGACAACAGTCCTTCTGCAGGCAGCAGAGACTTCCCTGACTTGCTCCCTTGAATTTATACAATTTATTTATGGATTGTTCCCTTACTTGCAATCCTTGAAACCAAAATCCATGCATTCTCAAAAGGAGAAACCTGGCAGAACAAAAGCCAAGATATAAGCTTGACTGAGAAGCTTTTCACTGTCTGCTTCCTAGAGCAGAACCTCCTTTCCATCAGCGTTGTCTCCGTGTCCCGTTTCACACAGCACGGCAGCAGCTCATCACGGACAAGGTGGAAACCACCCTTCTCCAGTTTTATGGGCTGCTCATTTTTGATCCTTCTCCCACTCAACCCAATGAGGACAAAAACATCAGGAGGGCTTAGGAAGGAGTGTATGAAGAAGCCGCTTCAGTCAAATGAATGTTCCCAGACAATAGGAACAATCAATAGAGATGTTGCCAGTGACATGTTATTTCACTGAAAATAAAAACAAATTTAAGCCCCATGTCACTCTATCAGGAGGTGGCTGTGCCCACACAACCAACTTTTGTCCCTTAACTGCACCCATGGTTTGTCATCAGTTGTGCTTCCTCTATACTCCTAGTCCACCCAATATTCTTAATTCTCTTTGGACTGTTGCATGACCTCTTGGAGAGGAAGACAACAAAAAAATAAAAATCAAAGATGTCATCAACCCACCTTCACCAAGGGCTAAGCCTTTTTTTTTTTTTTTTTTTTTTTAATTTTTTTATTTTGCCAAGCTACTACAAGAGTGCAGTGTCTTGTCTTCCAGAAGAGCGTCCAGCATTTTTTTCTATGGACCTTAAATGAAAAAATGGAAGACACAGAAAGAAAGATTCATCCTAATTTCATATGAAGTATTTATCTTTATGGAGAATATTGCACTAAAGTCATACACAACCTGTCTGTTGAGAAAGTCCTGGGTATAAGGCTGCTTCTTCAATCAACAAGTGGAACTACAACAGTTAGAAAAAAATCCAGCTCATACCAGTGCCATTCTGCAAATATCAAATTTGATTTCTCATCTCTCATAACAAAAGAATACAAAGACCTTGAGGACATTTTCAGACAAGACATCAATAAAAAGACATGTCAAAATAATGAGAAAGAATAACAAAAGCCTAGAAAAGTCAAATTCCTGTGACAATTTTTAGAAACAATTCTGCCTTAATAAGAGCCGCAAGAAGATGACTCTGAAGTACCATGGAGCACTGTGGTCTTTATTTCAAAGTGCTTTGCACTGCTCAGACGATGACACTTTCCCCACTAGTCCGGCTTTCAGTCTTTTATCGTGCAAAGTCCAACATTAAAAATTTAACCAAAAAATAAAATATATAAAATAAAAGGCCAAAAAAAGGTATGGATTAGCTCAGATGAGATCAGAAATGAAATTAAGAAGAAATTTAGGTGCATGGATGTCCCGGTTTGAGTGACTCAGGATTAATTTCTCTTTCAGTAATTTATTTTTCAGTAAGGTCTCCTCCTATCCTAGGAAAACTGCACTTTTAGAAGTCTCTGGTGTCTCCTGTGCCAATTTCAGCTCTTCAGCTGAAATTTGACTCTCACTTGACCAGAAGCCATCAGTTTTCCACCAACACAAGCTAAAGCTACACAGGGTCCAAACATGATCCAGCAGAGTGTCATCATAAGGCGCGATATATTCAGGGGCTCTGGGAAATCCTGCAAGTTAACAATTAGCTGCCTCAAAATATTTTACAACCTGGGTCCCATATTCAACAGGATACGGAAAGTATCCAAGAGGATATTTAGTATTCCCCGCCTCACTCTAAACACAATTTAATCCTGGTAGAAGAAGAGAAGCTTTCACATGGATTCAGGGCACACCATCCAGAGCTTTCTTTCCCGACAGCAACACAGACGTGCCACAACTTAATCCCATTTGTCACATTAGGAAAACAGGCAGTTGTTCATGTGGAGAAAATTCAGCAGCAGGATATTCAATATCTGAATTAAAGTTTTCTATGCATTTAATAAACTGGAAAGAGGGTGAACAATGAGGCTGGGTGTTTTTAGATTTCACAGAATTATTTAGGTTAGCTGAGGTTACAAAAGAGCTGTGGGTACTTCAAAAGAGAATAAATGCTGTTGGATGAGCACATAGCTTAGCAGCCAATGGATTTTACTGATGGCAAAAGATAACAAACTAATACACGCCGTTGGATATAAGTTTCATTGTACATATCCCAAGTATGAAGTGTCACTGGAGAGCAAAAAAGGCCCATCTCTGAGTTTATGACACTGGAGACTGTGCAAGCAGCTTAGGTGTTTTCATTCATTCACACCCTCACACAAGAAGAAACTGTAGTGGTTACTCTGTACAAACAGAAAAGTCACGCATTTAAAATTAACATGCATGAAAAATAATTTCTGAAAATAATGCAACTGCCGTCTGGAACTCGGTGCAGACAAGATGCGCCTAAGGCCATCAGTTGGCAAGATTTTTAAAATTACCATTTCTAGATAGCTGAATATCATATCACAAAGTGCTAAACAAGACCTTGAGACACACGGATAACCAGGGATATAATTCTCCTAATAGAGGGCACAAGTCAAATATCAGTCAATACAGCCTAGGAAGAAACACCCCCCGGAGAGAGCTTTTCTGTAACAGTCTGGCACCGGAAAATCCATCGCTTTGCTCCGTCCCCTGTCAGAGACAAAGCGTTAGTCTGGTTGGACCTCGAGTCTGATTTGGTCTGGCAGCTATACTCCAGACTCACTCTCCAGGGTTTTCCATTCATTAAGACCTTAGTCTATATTTTAGATAACAGTAACCATTCATATTTTGCTACTGCCTTTCTTATTTTTATCGCAGCTGGTGGTAGGCTCAGGGTCCCTGTAACTCTGTTGTATTTTGGGGGTTGTTTTTTTTTTTTTTTCACATCATTCCCACTCTCCTTTCATTGTTGTCTCTTCTGAAGGCAAGCACATCTCACCGGCACCTCCTCCCATGCCTGCAGCTGTCTCCAGTGCTCCTGGACCATGGTCAGAGCCCTCCTGCCCAGAGCAGAGCATCACCCGCTCTCTGAGCATCACCCACACCAGCACCGTTTGCCTCTGGGGATCAGAGAACTGAGGCCCATCCGCTTTCTGAAAATTTCCTTATAAATACGCCTAAACTGCTGCCAAAATGCAGTGTCCTCAGGGCAGAGGTGGGTGTTTCAAGGCTGGGGGAGGCTCAGCCTGCTCTGGCTCACACCACAGCTGGGCTGGCAGCCCACAGCTTTTATCCTCACCTCCGGGGTTTGCTGCAGGCACTTGCCTTGTCTTCACTGCTCTTAGGCCACTCCCTGGCTTTGCTTTCTCTTCTCCTTCAGCTGCTCTCCAAGGATCCTGGTTATAAGCCATAAAAACCTTCTTTTCCCTCTGCTCCTTCTCACCATCCCATCTCGCTGATCAGAGGCCACACACAGATACAGGAACCGGTCCTGCTCCGTGCCAGCTCCTTTTGAGCAAAGGTACCTCTGGCATCATTTGTCAGGGCATTACTTTAACAAGGTGAGATTCCACCTTTCCCCTGACTGTAATCATGCTAATACTTAATATCAATCTTATAAATATTTAAAGCCTCACTACAGTTTTGAGAGATGCAATTAGGAAGTATTTGTGTAGCCCTAGGAGAGCCCAAATGCTAAACCTGATAAATATTCATGTTAAAAGAGCTCCTTGAGCTTCCCCTGGGCCGGGAGATGCCGCCAGTGCTCTCTGGGGATGCAGCCTTCGTGACATTGTGCGAGTTTTCACTCTTTTGCTCAAGATGATGTTTCTGGGCTCCATTGCCGTGCCACCAGCCCCGGGGCTCTGCCCATCAGCCAGGCTGGGAGAGCTCCAGAATCCTAGAACATCTAAGTGGGCAATGAAGGGCAACAAAGCTGGTGAGGGTGGAGAGTAAGTCTTACGAGGAGAGGCTGAGGGAGCTGGGGTTGTTCAGTCTGAAGAAGAGGAGGCTGAGGGGAGACCTTCTCATGCTCTATAACTACCTGAAGGGGGAGTGTAGAGAAGCAGGGGTCAGTCTCGTCTCCCAAGTCACAGGAGATAGGACAAGGGAAAATGGCCTCAAGTTGTGCCAGGGGAGGTTTAGATGGGATATTAGGAAACGTTTCTTCACGGAAAGGGTTATCCAGCATTGGAATGGGCTGCCCCGGGGAAGTGGTTGAGGCACCATCCCTGGAGGTGTTCAAAAGACAGGTTGACGTGGTCCTCAGGAATATGGTTTAGTGGTGTGCTTTTTTGGTTTTGTGGTGTTGTTTTTTTGTTTGTTTTGCTTTGCTTTTGGGTTTTTTTGTAGTTTTTTTGTTTTGTTTTTTGTTTGTTTGTTGTGTGGTTTGTTTGTGGTTTGTTTTTTTTTCTCTCAGAGTTATGTTGATGGTTGGACTAGATGATCTTTAAGATCCCTTCCAACCTAGACGATTCTATGATTCTGTGAATCTAAATTTCACCTGACCCCATCAGGAGCAGAGCTGAGCAGTTACTACAAGCAGTAACACAGACAGTTAAACCAGCTGGGAGAGGAAAAGGACACCCTCGGCCCCCCCCGAGGTGCGCAAATGCCCATCCAGCAGCCCAGCACCGGTGGGACGATGCTGCCCCTGCACAATGTGGGAGGACAACGCCAGAGGCGGGTGACGGGTCAGGGATAAAACATCCACTGCAGGTCACAGATTGAGGGTTTACCATTTTCCCAGACCATTGATGGATTTTGAGCAGGTTTAAAATAAGGCAGGGCGATCTCACCAGTTCACTCCGCCAGTCACAAGGCAATGACTATGGTAGATAATAGTGAGCTACAGACTAAGCCAGGAGTTTGTCAGAAGGGGAAGACTGTTAATTAATCCATGTGGACTGACGCATACACGTGACTGCAGTCACTTAACTCACAACCACAAATACACTGAAAGAGTTAAGGAACCTCCAATATAAGAAACATCACCTCTCATTTTGTCTGTGAGACAAAATTTTGTCTTTTTTTTTTGTCTCATTCTTTGTCTCAAAATTTTGTCTTCTTTTTTTTTTTTTTTTGAGAATGAAGGGCCAAACAACAACTGTGTTTAACTCTTTGTAGCCTTCCCACGCACCACTTGAGCCCAGGTGGCTGTGGCTGCTCGGCAGCACTAAATACTGACTAGTACCTTGAGAGTCATCCTTAGAAATCAGTAGGGGGAAAAAATTAAATTAAAAAAATAAAAGCCTCCCCCAAAATAACGACAGACCAGATGGTCCCAGCTGTTGAAGAAGCACATTGCTCCCTGCTGCATCTTCAGAAAACACCCATCATCGTGAAGGTGTGCAACACGCCCTGGCACTGCCAAAGGTCTGCAACACCCCAGGCACCCTCCCTCTGTCCTTTCAGGTGTTGGCTGTGCCCAGGAATGGACTCAGCAGCACCTTGTCCTTGTCCTACCTGACCAGGTCTCTCTGCAGGACATCCACTGCTGACAGCAAGTGCCGCCCTGGGGCAGGGGAAAGGAGAGGCAGAACAGGCTGTTCGCGACAGCAGGAGAACAAACAGCCAAGTCTGCGCAAGTGCTCAGCGCATCTCTGTCAGCACATGATAATGATGATAATTATCAATAATAACAATAATCTGGATGTAAAGCTGCTCCAGCAGTTGGGGGTAATGGATGCTGAATCTCATACCAGCCTTCTGGAAGCTGTGTCAGGCCGCCAGCATTCAGTGGCTTTTGAAACTCAAAGAGAAGAGAGAAGCCTTGGCACCTGGAGGGGCAGGTGAGCGTGGTGGCCCCTTGCTGGCCACACTCGGGCTACTTGCTCACAGCTGTGAACTCGTTTCATTAGAATGAGGAAAGTTCAATATACCATCTGTAACGTCTGCTCAGATCAGCTGATGAGATTTTCTCCCATTCCTTCTCCAGTCCTCCCAGGCAAAGAGCAGCCCTCTCTTTCTTGCCCACAAACACCAGAGACAATGCAAACCCACCACTGCCTGTCCCTAAAATGCTCCGAGCTGAGGAGACAATCTCCATGTGTTCTCAGAAGCTCCATTACATGCAGAATAGCTGATACCCTATCATAGCCGCATTTTTTATTAATCAGAAGTTTCGCTGTTGAGATTAAACATGGTGTTAATTTCTGATTTACTCCCCCCAACGCATGCTTATAAATTAGCATACTAATTTGTTTAGTTCTTTAGGAACTGCATGCCATGGAAAACATTCTAAGTTGTCAAATGCAACTCATCAACTAGTCCAAGACATTTAAGAAAAACTAATTGATAAGTATATCAGAGCGCTGACTAATTGGTGAAAAATCCAGCATGATGCATCCTGCCATCCCTTCCTTTGTAATAAGATTCTTGAATTTACTGACAAGTTGATTTTTCCTTCATTTAATTAAGAAAACCACTGAAAACCAGAAGACTTTGTGGAGAGTGTCTATTCAATTTTGTGGTTATGCTTAAAGTGAAATCTACTTCCTCTACCTCATTAGCCAAAAAGTAAGGAAACAAACCTACTCTGCAAACTAGAATTCATCGCTGGGGCTGAGAGAGCTGATGTGAGAACTTAAAAGCCACTTCATCACTCTTCTATTTATTATATGTATTCTTTAATGTTCCTTTCTGATTACATAAATTAAGAGTGACTTCTACAAATCTGGAAGAGATGCATACGCTTCTCCACACAGCATACGGCAGCTTTTAAAACAGCCCACTGTCATAATATATGGACTACATCAAACGCACAGGGTAAGATACACAGAGTGAAAACGACTGAACATTCACAATCACACCTCCAAGCAGTAACTCATCGGTCCATGGCCAGGAACCCTGTTACACTCAGAGGAATTCTGCTGATGTGCGAACCACTGATACTGGTTTCTGCGCTACCACCTCCAACAGAATATAAAACCTACTATAGCATTCGTATGTTTGGACTCCTGATCTCTAGCTCTTAGAAATCAAGATAAAGTCCACTGTCCTGTTGGCCACTGTGGCATCCAGAGCGCTTGCAGGCTGCTGTAAGGAAAACCGGTTTTCCAAAAACTAAAGCTCCAGGCAAACTAAGCCAGGAAACCCCTGTGTTACACAAGAGGCCAGATTTTGTCCTCAAAACTAGTGTGTGCAGTGGTGCAGAGCTGCTACGTATGACACCAGAGAAGCTAGACTCGGGAATAAGTGATTGTCTCTGGAGGCTGCTGGTTATAACAACAGCATTTGTTGATGGTGCGACTCTGCCAAGAGCCTTTCCAGCTGCTGTCTCATGTGTCTGTAAGAACTGGCCCACCAAGTGGAGTACAATACAGGAGATACCTGCCTGCCCACCCTGCCAAAGCTAGAAATGGGTGTGGGACTCCGAAAAGCCTGGTGACTCCAGCACACGTGAAGCTGAGGAAGACCCAGCTGTATTTGATCCAAGCTGTAAGTAGTGATGAGCAACAGGTTTAACTTGCTTACCCTCTGTGCTCCTGCATGCACATTTCATTTGTATGAACCACCAAATGCTGAGGTTGTTGACATGTCCTGTAATTCTTCCATCCTAAATTATTTTTCTAGATGGCCATAAAAGTGCATCCGCGTGTTATGGTGGGTTTAAAGAGCAGCAATACCCTTGACACAACATCAGTCTTTTTCCTTTGGTCCTCTCTCAGACATACCCAGTCAGTCCATGCCTTTTAGCTTCTGGGTGTCAAACCAAGAGTTTATTTTCAGGATGCATTAGAAAACAATCACTTGGGAAGAGGGGACAGACTTTCTCTACTCCCTCTGGCAGCCTTCTGCCCTTGCTGCTGGAGTGGCACTGCCCTGGCTGCTTACTTCCACAATTAGTAGCTTAAATAACACGGAAAAGTGATTTTACAGGGGTCCTATTCAAATCAAGTTCCCCTGAAGCTCCATTTTCCCCATACAGAGCTTTTCCTCTCCCCCTTGCAAAGCCTGAAGGCAACATGCCAGCCGGGGCTCCCAGCCGGGCCCAGGGCAGCGATGCCAGCACAGCGCGGCAGCATCCTCCCACCCTTCAAATAACACCAGCTAGTCTCACTTCTCACAGGATTCCCACAAATTTTCCATGGATGTGCTGAAATTATTGTTTTTGCCAAAAAAAAAAAAAAAAAAAAAAAAAAATGTTTAGCGGCGTTTGCCTGTGGAGGAGCGTTTGGGCCAACAGCTAATACTGGTGCTCTGGTAGAAAAGATTACAATTCCTCTTCAGATCAATGATATTTACTTGCCTCTAAGTATGCAGCGTAGTTTACACCTTTAAATGACCTTAAGTAATCATTTTCTAGGCAGAACGGAAAATCCATTTCCATTAGTTTCCAAAGACTCAGAAAGTATGGATGTAGGAAGCTCACTTCCATAAATTCACCTTTTTAGAGTCACTGGGTAACCCAGAATTTATGCAAGTGCAGGTCAATCAAATCATTCAGTATTTATATGCTCCCTTTCAAGCTCCAGGGAACTGGAGTAAAATGCTAAAAATAAAATACACATGTTCTAATACGTAGAAGATTTAGAGATGGAACTATTCTGACAGCTCAAAATAAAAAGCTTTATGCATAAGATCTCAATGTACCTAAATCACATATTGATTTAACTCACTGTAGACAAGTTATATAAGCTTTGGAATTATGTATGCTTGATCAATGTGTTTGAGAAATGAATCTCTGACTTAATCATTTAGGCAAGGGAAGAAGTCACATAAATATCCCTACATTTTACTTTATAGGACAGTAAACCAATTTCTAATCAAATCTGCATGTAAACAGCATTATTTGTTTCCAAGAAATATCAATATTAACAATATTTTTCAATGAAAATCTGAAAACAGACTTCAAAAATGATTAAGCGTTATCTATTAAACTCACACACATTATATTGATACATGAGGATACAAACACGATGATCAGAGATACAGAGGCCAACACAATACCCCTTTATAATATCCAGGGATGGAGATTCCCAGCACCACACCAAAAAAAAATTAAAAAAAATAAATTAATCAGGTTCCGAGTCCCAGACAGATGAGAAAGTTGGATGTGTTGGACAGTTTACTCCTTTGAGGCGCTAACAGTGATTCTGCCCTGGAGCACAGGACCCCATCAGCACAAACACACCCGCCCTGGAACAGCTGAGAGGGCAACAAATGCAGATCTCAAAGTGTTTTAGACCAGAGTTCTCAGGCTAGAGACAGGGAAACTGAGGCACAGTGACAGGCACAATGACCCCCCTGAAAGGCACAAGGCCAGCTCAAATATGGAGTGAAGGCTTTTACTTGAATGCCAAATCTACCAGCGCAAACCCGCTCTCTTGCCCCTGTTATTTCTCAAACCCCACTGACACCAGTGGGAGCTCAAGGAAAAATTCTGACCTGGTTCAGAGCTGGGTCAGTCCCAAGCACACTCCTCAGCTTTTCCCTAACCCCTCAGTGTTCTAGCGAATTTTGGGGCAGTCCAACCAAAAGGTAAAAAGCTGATTCACTGCTGCAGCTTCTCTCAGTGGCCTCAGTAATAAAAAAAAACAGATATCAACACCATTCCCCGGTCATTCCCGGCAGCACAGAAACATCGCCCTCACCCAGCAGAGCGTGAACCTCAGCACACACCCGTGGCCGAGTCCACACTGATACTCCCCAAGCTACCAACACATGAAAAAAAATTGGGCAAAGCATTTTGCGACAGCCTCAGGGGATTCCCTGCAAAAGTGGATAGTCAAACAAGGAGGGAAGCCACTTACCGTACAGGACTGCAATGAGGGACACGGGCATGACCAGGATACCCACCAGCATGTCTGCCACCGCCAAGGACATCAGGAAGAAGTTTGTGGCATTCTGCAACTTCTTCTCCAAGGACACAGCCATAATTACCAATATGTTTCCCCCGATAGTCAGCAGGATGACAACCAAGATCAGGAGGGCCGGCCAGTTCTTCTCCCTCACAGACATCCGAGAGACTTCACCCTTCTCAGAGGCATTCAGAGGATCAGATGTAGGCAAACTCTGATTCAGAGTCAAATTGCTGCTTAAGGACCAAGCCATCAGACCACCATGCAAACTAAAATCCAGCGTAACAGACACTGTCGTTAAGCTGAGTAATATTCCAGTGCTACTTAAAGTGCTCATCGTCTGGGACTGGTTTTTCCGTCTCTTAACCGTGCCTCAGAGATGATCCCTTTTCCAAACTGCAGGTCCAAGGCAGATGCCGAACTTCACAAAACCTGAGCCAGAAAATAATTTGATCTTCCATAGTGAAACAAACCTTTCAGAAGTCAGCATGGAGCTCTTCTAGTTCCCTTGGGTGTGGTGGGAGATGACCGCTGACCAGCAACCTCGAGGGAAAGGAGACTTTGCAATCTCCAGCTGGTTTCCAGGTCCACCATTCTGAAAGGGAAAGAAAAAGTATATTTTTCACTGAAATCACAGTACATACAACACCTCCTTTATCCCCATGCAAATCACATTCTTATTCTCTCCCTTCCTGCTGGCTAGGATGTTCTCCAGACTGCAAGTAATTTATCTTATGGGTACAGACGATGCCTACAATTATGGGGGAAGAGAGGGAGAGAATCACATCAGTGTGCTCGGGCTGGTTAGAAGCTGATTATCACTAATTAAATGTTTTGTGAAACCTGCAAAAGCAAGTCTGAAGAGCAAAATATGTTCCAATTGATAGCCACTTCACAGATACTCTGCCGCTGTGTAAAATAGTAATTGCACGAAATCCCAACCAATCCAGACAGCACCACCAAAGCACAATGTGAACCACCTCCTTAAATGGAAGAGTTCGGATATATTTTGCATATTCTGAGATAAAGCACAGGTGTTGTAAAAGCTGTCAGATGTTAACGATTAACTCTCCTATAATAACGAAGACTACAGTTTGGTTTTTGTTGGGAAATAAATGGTGGATAAGACACAATATATGTTAAGTAACATTATACGATACTATGCTGCCAATCTTTCCAAACAGGTAACAAAGAGTTAAAGGAAGAGAGAGAACAACCTTTCATAAAAGCTGCGTAGTTATTTCTGCTCTTCATCTGCATCTGATCACCAGCACGCAGAGGGGCCAGTAAGCCCAGCCCTACCAGCCCGCTGCCCAGCACATCCCAGTATCGCCACCCTCACCATGCACAGCCGGTGGGACGGATTTCCTCAGAGTATCTCAGGTGATTTATGCTTCTTCACAAATTAGTTGACAGTGAGGGCGAGTCGGAGGATGTCCCCTCCTGCCCATGGAAAACAGACCAAGGAGCATCACGCTGCTGCCTCTGGAGGAGCCCATTAGCTTCAGGCATTGACCCAATTCAGCAAATGAAACATATTCTTAACTTCAGGCACTTGCCTACAGCCACTGAGGCTGAGGGCATGTATTCCCAGTCCTGGCTAAGTTACATCCTCAGAGCTCAATCGTTTTTAATGCCTGTGCTGTACAACTGATGGCTTTGCTTGGCGTTTCCCCTACACCGGGGTCAGGATCCCACCATCCATGTGCAGCGCAGGACTAAAGCACAAAAGGAAAGCAGTCAGTAGAACAACAACAACAAACCCCACACGCTGTATGGAAGTTGACCAGTGAGTAGATTAAGATGAATAGCATGTAATTTATGTTGAGCAGATCCCCACCTTTTCGTGTAGCCCACAGGAAAAGAGCTGTCGTATCACTGTTAAATACATAACTAAATAAAAGCCAGATTTTAGCCCTTGAATACACTGTGGCACACACGTGACACAGCAATTTGCTACCCAGGGCTCAAAAGATAGATGTAATGCATGGGATTACATTAAATTTTATGCAACCTAAGAAGCACTCAGAGTCCCATAATAAAATGTTTAACATTCATGGAGGTTTTGGAAACTTACTAATGGGCTTTGTGCACAAAAACATGTCTTAAATGAGCAGTGTGTACAATGAACCCAGATTTGCTTCTGCATTATAGTTAATTACTCCCAAAGGGTCTCTAAACCTCATATTTAGGAAGAAGTTTTGCACTATGTGCACAGAAAATAATTTTGCAGCTGCATATGCAGATGAATTAGCAAGTAGTCACTGGACCATTTATTTTTCCAACTTAGCTGGTTTAAAAAAAAAAAGTCTCTAGAAAGTTTCAAAATACTTCAGAGTGTTGTTTGTTTTTTTTTTTTTTTTCCAAAATACAGCTTTTACTTTAAAGCTGTGAACAAAATTAACCATTTTTCCAAATCCCTTTTCCACAGTGCAAAAAACAGTAGGGCACTCCTCATCATGCACTTTGGCAGGATGAGAAGAACATCCATGCCCAAAGATGAGGACATGGACACAGAGAAGAACACCCAGCCCCTGCTTTACTTCTCCCCAGCTCTGAGATCTTGGAGGGTTCAGAGAAGGTGAGCCTACCACAACTCTCACCATGGATGTAAAGAGCTTGATGTCCCTGGCACGTGCTAGCTGGGGTTGCCAAAGGAATATGGGCAGAGAGATGCCTCAACTTTAGGTCATGAAAAAAACCCACCCCAAAACCAACATAACTGCAAGATAAGATTCCTGAATTAAAAATGTTTAATTTTATAACTGCTCAGGACTCAATTCCAAAATGGTCATTCCCTCTTGCATTTCACAAATGTATTTGCAATAACATTTTCTTCCATGAATGATGTTTGCATCCAAGCATGACATTAAAAAAATCAGTAGCCAGAATTATCACTTGCTTATTCATTAGTTTTAATAATAAAAATAAAATGTATGTTATTTAGCTACCAACGTACAGCAAAGCATGGGGCTTCAAAATTATACTAGTCACCAAATACAACTTGCTTTGAATTCAATTATCCTCAGGAGAAAAATTGGTTTTGTCAGGAAGGTCTGAGAAAGGGAGACTTTAAAATTCATTTGCCTGCTCTAAACAAGCAGTTTTCAAACACACACAGAGACAGACTTTGAGCAAAATGCTTTCTATACAAAGTAAATTCTGCAAATCTGGTACACACCAGCTTCTCAGCAAGAAAATTACATTTTTCTAAAGTCTAACAGATTTTTCAATAATCCCCCCCCCCAAGCCTGTCAGTAGTTAAAGATATACATGTTTTACATGCAAGAGTAAAATTATGCTATGATATTGAGAAACCATTTTTTTTTAATTAGGACTACAATGGTAAAAATGAATCTCTGACTCCAAATTCCATCGTTGCTATTACAAGAAATTATGTCTTTTTTTTTTTTTTTTAAACTTGGCCCATTCATCTATTTCATGGAATGACTCATGACTATTTTTATGCCATTACAGAACTAGGAAAAGAAAATGAAATCACAAAGACACCTAGAAAAACAATTTCCAAGTGCACTTATGGAAATGCCATACCTGCAATAACTGGGTACATATGTACAACATATGTGTAGAAAAAAAAGCCACAACACCGGCAGGAGCTCTGTAGCCCCCAAACTCCTGGTTTAGATTGATCAAAGATGTTGGCACTGCTCTCTCTCTGTATGTCACCTTGTCCCTCACAGTGACCAGAAAGAACTTGGCAGCCCTTGTTCTCGCTGCCACCGTCATCCAGCCCTGGGTGCTACCAGGTCCCCACGGCTGGGAAAATGAGGAAGGAGGAGAGACTGTCTCAGAGCAGAATAGCACCACATTGTCTTGATGCTACCTAAATTCAGCCATCATCAGGTCTGGTATAAACAGTGATGGAGCCTCACATCTCGGCATAAACAGGAAGAAAAACATTACATGGAAGAGAGGTGACCCTTAGGTCTGAGCCGATGCTTCTGGCTCCATCTACTGCATTTCTGTGACAAACCCCATACGAGAGTCCTTATCAAGTCTCATTGACCCCAATTTGTTCTACGTTGCTTTTATTATTGTTTTATTTTCAGTTTTCACTGCCTGGAGAATCATTGTCATTCATCTCAGAATAGCATCAGGTTCTCTAGTGGCAAGAATACCTTGGAGCGGCCGTCAGGATAATGAAGGTTTCAAAACTGTTATAAGTTTTATGCGAGACTATAATGGTGAAAAAAAAAATAATTAAAACAATCAATCTCAGCTGCCTTAAAAACAATAGAGGAAGCATTTTGCATATTCATTTTGCAAAACGATACGTGGGAATTTGACTACAGCAATACTCAAGATTGGGCTCCACCTTCAGAATTAACCATCCCACTGCTTTGTTAATACTTTTATATTATTTTGCATGGATTCTGGCTTGAAGTCATCTGCCTTCTTTTTCACTGCATCCCTCAGTCTCCACAAGGTAAAACTTTATGACTAATTCCTTCAGCTACAGTCTTCTAAGCACATCACTGTACCAGAAAAATCATTCACATTTTATTCATGAATTCTGCATATATTTAAGAAATATCTCCATAGTTTTAAATTAAAACCTGTGCCTACCACAGATTTTTTTTCCAATAGCTAGCTTCAAAGTATACATACTGAATTTTGTGGTCGATCATCAATTCCAGTTCAATCTACTGCTGATAATCCTTAAAATTATAATATGAACATTCAGCAGAGCCAAGTCCTTGTCTATGCCACTCTTGCTTTTTGATAGAGGTAAGCAATGAGTTCTTTGGCCATGGTTTTTCCACCAGTCTTTAAGTCCAGTTTAGAATAATCTGAAGCTAGATAAACATTTTTGTTTCTCTTCTATAAAGAGCACATGAATTATTTAAAGCAAGAGTTTCATATGCCAAAGTTTTCAGATATTCCTTAAGGTTAAGTTGAAGGGAAACAAAACCCACGGTGGTTCGTAAGTCTGTATTGGTGGGGCACTGGGGGGTTCACGTGTCTTTGGGAGTGTTTACCACCATTACTCTTGCTAAAAGATAAAAACCAAACATACCAACCAACCTTTTTTGGAATAAACACAATTATTTCTTCCTTTGAATTAAAAGCATTCGTCTTCAGTTGTTTTACCCTTCAAAGCTCAGAATATTTTTTCCTGGAGAAAATCAGCCACCTGCTGAGAACTCAAGCCGTTCCCCGGCCCCCAGCCAGGATCCTGCCTCTCCTGGACAGACCGCCGAGCTCCTGCGCTCTCATAAATCATTTAATAACTCTCTGGGACTCACAGCCTCAATGTTAACAATATGCATTTGAAATTGGGTGAGAAATCAAGGATTGTCAATTTAGCCCCAAAAAAGAACCCACATCTCAGGCAGACTCAGAGAGGAGAATAATATATTAATTCATGGTGAGTCTTGCCATAAAAAACTAAAGTACTTAATGATCTAACACAATGACTTTCTGCAATTCCCTCCCAGCAAAAAAAAAAAAAAAAAAATAGGCAATATCTGATGGTTTGCAAAGGCACAAAGGTCATATGTGAGTAAAAGAGGCTTTTTTCCTCCAAAACTGTCAGCACTATTCAATTCTCTGGGTTGCACTCACATTTCATTGATAAGCAGATGAAAGCCAACAAGTTGTTAAAATCAAACTTAATTTTAAACCAAAAGTTTTTCCTTCAGCCTTGGCTTTGATGGTAGATGTCCATAAGGGTAAAAATAAATCTGCAGTAAAGTAAACTGAACTGCAAGTACTGCAATTTTTGACAGGAAAACAGTTGCAGATAGTTTACAACTATCTGAGCCAGATAGTCAGCTGATGTAAATTGTTACAGCTCCATGAAGGCCTTTACAAAATGGCAAATAATTTTAAATTATATAATAGCACACGCAGTTTAGGCTCAAGAAGGCAAATTTAAGGCTTCATTCTTCACTCTAAACTCTGTATTTCCTGCATCTTTACTAAATTAGTTTTTTAAGGCATTGCCAAATTCATTTTCATTTTTCTTTGGAACAGACGGTTGCTTTAAAATACATCTTTTCATGACACGCTTGCAAGGGCCCCTTTAGTTTTAGTGACTGAATAAAACTGTATTTTTATATTTAGCAAATTCCGAATTTTAGGCACTTGCAACTCATCTTTCTCCTTTTTGTAGCAGCACAGAAATGCATCCCTATTTCTGCGCAGATCTATTTTTAAATGGTGTGTGAGAATGCAGCACATCCAATGGAGACCACTGAAGTGACTGGGGCTGAAGCACATCAGATACTGAGTTTGATTCAGCACCACATTTGTTTCAGCCCAGAGAAAAGGCATTGAATGGGCTGTATTTGTTGCCCACAGCTGCCTGCTGGTGCTTAGAGAGAAGACAGTGAGACACATCCAAGAGCTGCACAGCAAAACGACAAGAAGCACAGCGATAGATCTAAGGAAATCATGTCTAAAATAGGACAAAAAATAGACAGAAGAAATCACGGTGAGGGTGGTCAGACAAGGGAAGTGGGTCACAAAGAGACTGTGGGATCTCCATTCTTGGAGATGCTCAAAACACAGCTGGGGATTACTCTCTGGCAGCTGATCTGACTTTGGAGTTAGTCTGCTTCAAACATGGGGTTGGACTAGAGACCTTTCACGAGGTCCCTTCCAGCCTCATTTATTCTATGATTGGATCAGGAATGTGCTTCTGAGCAAAGCTGTCCAACCTGGGGGCTTTTTTTTGAGCTCCAGTCCCTGGATACACACCTGATCTTGTCCCTACCACTCAAGCGCAGGATAAGACCAGCACATTCTGTCCCTTTTGTTTCCCCAAGGCCAGAAATAAAGCTGCGTACCCAGGTGGGACAGCACAGGTGAGGACACCAGTTTGCATGACTGGGGACCAGGGTCCTGCCCCTGCCACACCGCAGAGATGCAGGCAGCGATGCCAGCTCCTCCCCTCGGGTCCCCTGGTGGGGTTGCAGGCATCTGAGGAACCCACAGTCCAAGTATATTCTGAAAAGTGGCAGCTGTAGGAAGCCCCAAGTCATTTTAACCACTTGGTAGCATAAGGAAAGCTTCTTGTCTTTTGAAAGCGATACCTGCTCCACCAACACAGGGGCACATTTTCACAATCACTGCAGTGGGAAAAGAAAAATCAAAACCTAACGATTATTCTGCAGATACCCACTTTAAAATTAACTGAAGATACAGTCCAGGGATGTGATTATGCCTAATTTTAAGTATTTAAATACTTTCCAGATCCACTCTTGAACTGGGGACCATACTACCTACAATTTGATTAGGGACTTTCTTTCCAAGGAAGTGTTCAATACTACTTCTACTGTTTTGCAAGAAATTCTGGAAGTTTTCCCAGCAGGTACTGGATATATATCAGTGCAAAAAATACTTAATAAAACCTTAAGGAAGCCTCCCCCAACACATCTTTTTACCACTGTTTTTTAATTCCAACACAGAAAATAACTATTTAATTACTTGCAAACTAAGAAAGAATATTTCACTTTTTCACAGCAAGAGGAAAATGGATTTTCTCAGACACAAGCTCAAGTAATGATATTTTGTAGGGTCATAATAATGAATCACTACCATTCTGTCCAAAACCAAATAGCATTAATTTTCCTCTCCGTATCTTCCCTCACACTGAGTCAGAAAGGCATTAATTTCTTCTCCAGACGTTTCAAGGCAACACAAGCACACAGAAGAGATCTTAATCTACCTTCTGGCAGTAAGACCAGCATCCTGATTTTTTATTGTCCCTTGGTGGAAGAGCACTTGGGAACCTCACAAGAAGATGTAGATACTCTGCCACTCCCTACAATGATAAACTTGCTCTCTCGGCTCCGACATGCAGAAATACCAAAACAGAATAAATTTGAGTTTCATCACATACTGTCCTAACTTCTTGGAGTGATTACACTATAGACGTTCATGTCTTCTATGTGCAAATATAATTCTAAACTACCTTTTTTTTTTTATTTTATTTTTGCTGCGGGGATTTTGTGGTTGTTGGGATTTGGCTGTTTAAATATTTTTTTTTTTTAAATAAGTATTTCCCCAGCAGCTGAAGTTCATCTTTGTAAGAAAACCAGCCACAGCGCATGGAGTTAATCGCGAATTAAAATTGAGATTTTGCCTCATCCTTATTGATAAATAATGGAAAGCATTCAATAACAGCGTTAAAATGTCAACACTTGCTACAGGCATCATGTGCCTTTGCTCCCCAGCACACAGAGGTCTGGGTCTGCAGAATCCCCCAAGGCAGCTCTTGTGGTTGTAAAGACCCCCCCACTTCTGCCACCACTGGGGTGACATTCCCTCCGTTCCTTTTTAATTCAGCCTTACGACAGAGTTACTTGCTGAGGGATGGAGTGTACCCTCAGCAAGTTTGCTGATGACACAACACTGGGAGGGGTGGCTGACACACCAGAAGGCTGTGCTGCCGTTCAGTGAGACCTGGAGAGGCTGGAGAGCTGGGCAGAGACGAATCTGATGAGATTCAACAAGGGCAAGCGTAGGTGCTGCACCTGGGGAGGAATAACCCCCTGCAGCAGGACAGGCTGGGGGTGACCTGCTGGAGAGCAGCTCTGAGGAGAAAGACCTGGGAGTCCTCATGGACAACAGGGTGACCATGATCCAGCAATGGGCCCTTGTGGCCAAGAAGGCCAATGGCATCCTGGGGAGCATCAGGCATCAAGTGTGACCAGCAGGTGGAGGGAGGTCACCCTGCCCCTCTGCTCTGCCCTGGGGAGGCCCCATCTGGAGCACTGGGACCAGTTCTGGGCTCCCCAGATCCAGAAGGACAGGGAATTGCTGGAGAGGGGGACAGCAGAGGGCTACAAAGATGATGAGGGGCCTGGAGCATCTCTCTCATGAGGAGAGGCTGAGGGACTTGGATCTTTTTAGTCTGGAGAAGAGAAGACTGCAGGGGGATCTGATCAACGCCTATAAATACTTAAAGGGTGGGTGTCAGGAGGATGGGGCCAGTCTTTTCTCAGTGGTGCCCAGGGACAGGACAAAAGGTAACAGGCACACACTTGCACATAAGAAGTTCCCTCTAAACATGTAGAGGAACTTCTTTCCTATGAGGCTGGCAGAGCCCTGGAACAGGCTGCCCGGGAAGGTGGTGGAGTCTCCTTTTCAGGTGACATTCAAAGCCCACCTGGACACGTTCCTGTGCAACCTGCTTTGGGTGGACCTGCAGCACAGTGCTCTATCTTCATAATTCTCAGTTACCATATACATGGCATTTGTTACCAGTACGTATGCATGAGTAGGAAAACACATCTACATAAAAAAAATAATCAAGAAGTGATTTATTTTCAAATTATGTTTCTGGGGTAATCTCATCTTCAATAAGAATGAACCTGATATTCTTAAGTTATTGTGTATACTTTGCAATAATAATAGAGAGCAGCAGTCAATCTGGAAAGGAAGAACATGCATATTCATCAGGCCAGATCACGAGCCATGGCATGAACATACACATACCATCACATAAAACACATGTGCCCATTTTTAGGGGAATGGTGGTGATTCATCTACTACTTAATACGGCTGATTTCGTAATCAAGCAAGATGTTGCATGTGTAGCTTCCTTTTCGCTCCAGCTCTCCCAGCCTTCTGAAATCACGCCAGTTTGCTAACATCACTCCTTTTCTAATGAAGAAACTGGGCTGTATTACGCAGTGACATGAGGCACAGCCTGCACCACCCACGATCCAGGGACAATCCCCCCTTTGCTTTCCACAGGGGACCCTGGGCTCAGGCAGTGCCACCCATCCCGCAGGTCCCTCACCAGGACACGGGGGCTCCCCGTGGGGTCACACGCACAAAATCGCTTCTCCCTTAAATTGATTTTCCCAGTAAGAAGCTGAACCTGCAGAACCTTCCAATTCAAAGCTCAGAGAGCTATTTATTTTAAATTATAAGGTGCTTAATAGAGGCCTCCTACCTAATGTGCCGGTGCATTATTAATATATGCCACGGAGCACCCCTCCTGTTGTCAGCGCTGCCCGGGCGTCTTTCAAAAGAATCACAGCATCAGATAAGCCAGTGAAAAGCAAAGCAAAGGGCAAAGCATAATAAAAAGTGTCCCTAATGAACTGACAAACCACTCGGTGCTTTAATAGTATAATTAAATATGTGTTTTCACATACCTGTACCATGTCAGGGAAGAGATTATTGAAATATTCATGAGTTACTCGACTTACCTGCATCTCATTCATAACAACAGTTGATAAGAACAATTACATCAAAAATGTAGCTATTCATAGCAAGAATAGCCAAGGGTTGGTACTGTATGGAATCATGAAGTGATTCCCACCCTTGGCAGCCTCTCACATACCAGAGCTCTGCTCCCACCACCGCACCTCTTCTTCAAGGTCTATGGAGATGCTCTCCTGAGAATCTCTATTGAGATTCTCCCCAGCAGAGAATAGGACCATGAACTGGCTGCTGTATTTTAACTCTTCTTCCAGTTTTACAGGCTCTCACATGGCTATTTAATGTATGAGAAACACGTTGGATCCTAGGAATGTCAGGGAACAAAGGTAAGTTAAGCAATTCCTCAGAGAGATTTTAAAAACAAAAAACAAACAGTTAAAAAAAACCTCAAACCACCACAAAACAAAAACTAACCAGCCACAGACCCAAAAAACACTGCAGAAATGCAAGGCTTGGTTTTGTTTTGGTTTTTTTTCCCCATTTTGAGTGGGTTGTTGTTTTTTCCTTTTCCTTTTTTTTGCCTTGGAATAAATCCACATGGACCTGAAAGGGGTGACTGATAATACACATTCAGAAAGCCAAGACTTCTGTGATCTAAATATATCACAACTGGGTATGTTGGTAAACCAGTACTAAGGGAAAACCTAAAGACAGAAGTAGGTAGAAAATACTTAACAACCATTATTAAAAAAACCAACAAACAAAACAAAAAAACCCCATGGATAAAGGACAACATCAGGCTAAAACAGTCAAAAGAACTAGTCTGTGTGGTGCCTGCATTTAAAGATAGAAAATAATCCACACAATTATAAACCTCTTAGTTTGACCTTAACCAGGCAACATTCCAGAAGAGATTTAAAAGGAAAATTAAAGACATGAAGATACATGGGAAGGGCTACAAAGTGCGACATGAGTTTCCCAGATGTACATTGTAAGAGTCTTGACTTGGCGTCTTGGAATTTTTTTTGTCTGTTCTTTAACACCCCATTCTCTAGGCAAAACAAATGCAGTGGTTCTAATTTACACAGAATTCATTAAACCATTTGATATGGTGTCATCAGAGAAACTATTAGGCAGACTCCAGAGAAAAGGACAAACAGACAAATTGTGAAACTGCCATGGAATTGGCTGCAGAGGAGATGAAAATGGATTAGGGTGAAAAACCAAACCCTGGGAGGCTGGCAAAGTTTGATCTTGATAGTCATTTCACTCCATTTGTTTTTTTTTTTTTGGTTTTTTTTTTTTTTTTAAATGATGCTAAAACAAAACATTTACTTTGGGAATTGAATGTACTGATTCAAAACCAGGATGCAACACCCACATCGGGAAAGGCTGGAACATCACACGGGAGAAGCTGAATGCCTTTGAGGACTGAACTAATAATTAAATATAATAATACAAACTATAAATAACTAGCAGAATTTGGCTGTAAACTGAGAGTTTATCAGTTGGACACAAAGCCATACGTCAGCACGAGAGAGACATGAAAAAGAGACAAATATAATCTAAGCTATATATACACCAAGCAAAGGATTTCTTGTAAAAATAAGGAGGAATTAATGCCAGTGGTACAAGACACTTGAGCCCGAACACCTGTATTTTTATTCACTAACCTTCTATTTTCAAGAAAGATGATTCAAAGAGGAACAAGCCTGTGCATTCACAGGCAGAAGCGTCCTGTCGGCTCCAGGCAGGGGGCCATGGGTATGTTGCACCAAAGATGGGTTGGTGCCCCGAGAAGTTGAGTAAGCAGCGGAGACTGCTGTGCCACATGGACACGGCACGCAGACCGGCACCAGCATGTTCCCAGCCAGCCCAGAGCTGGGCAAAGCTGGGTGGTTGGACTGTGCTCACCCATGGAAACAGCAGAACAAAAAGAGTCATAGAATCATAGTATGGTTTGGGTTGGAAGGGACCTTAAAGATCATCCAGTTCCCACCCCCCTGCCCTGGGCAGGGACACCTCCCACCAGACCAGGTTGCTCCAAGCCCCATCCAGCCTGGCCTTGAACCCCTCCAGGGATGGGGCAGCCACAGCTTCTCTGGGCAACCTGTTCCAGTGCCTCACCACCCTCACAGCAAAGAATTTCTTCCTAGTATCTCATCTCAATCTCCCCTCTTCCAATTTAAAACCATTCCCCCTTCTCTAATTGCTCCACTCCCTGATCAAGAGTTCCTCCTCATCTCTCCTGGAGCCCCTTTAGGTACTGGAAGGCTGCTATAAGTTTTCCCCCAGAGCCTTTTCTTCTCCAGGCTGAACATCCCCCAACTCTCTCAGCCTGTCCTTGCAGCAGAGGTGCTCCATCCCTCTGATCATTTTCATGGCCCTCCACTGGACTCATTCCAATAGGTCCACATGCTTCCTGTGCTGAGGTCTCCAAAGCGGGATGCAGTGCTCCTGGTGGGGTCTCACCAGAGCAGAGTAGAGGGGTAGAATCTCCCCCACTTGCTCAGCTGGCCACGCTGCTGGGGATGCAGCCCAGGATGTGGTTGGTTTTCTGGGCTGCCAGAGCATATTGCTGGTTCATATTGAGCTTTTTGTCCACGAACACCCCCAAGTCCTTCTCCTCAGGGCTGCTTTCCAGCCATTCTCCACCCAAACTGTATTTGTGCCTGAGATTGCCATGACCCAGGTGGAGGACCTTGCACTTGGCCTGGTTGGACTTTGTGTTCTGATTGGCATCCCTTCCCTCCAGCGTGCTGACTGTGCCATACAGCTTAGTGTCATCAGCAAACTTGCTGAGGGTGCACTCAATCCCACTGTCCACATCTCCGACAAAGATGTTAAACAGCACAGGTCCCAGTACTGATCCCTGAGGAACACCACTCACCACTGGCTTCCACTTGGACACTAAGCACAACCCTTTGAGTGCAACCATCCAGCCAGTTCCTTATCCATCAAATCCATGACTTTCCAATTTTGAGACCAGGATGTCACGTGGGACAATGTCTTTCTTGGGATGCACCACTCCTGAGCTTGGAGGAGGTGATCCGTGAAAACCAACCAGCTTTCTTGGGCCCCTCTCCCCTCCAGTACTTTTTCTCATGTTACCCTCCTAAGCAGGTACCTCAAGAGGCCAAAGTCTGCTCTCCTGAAGTCCAGGGTAGCAAGCTTGCTCTGTACCCTCCTCACTGCCCTAAGGATCTTGAATTCTACCATCTCATGATCACTACAGCCAAGGCCACCCTTGAGCTTGACATTCCCCACCAGCCTCTCCTTGCTGGTAAGGTCAAGGTCCAGTACAGCTCCTTTCCTCATTGGCTCCTCATTTGAAGAAGAAAGTTGTCATCAACACATTCCCAGAACTTCCTGAGTTTCTTGTGCCCCACTGTATTGTCCTTCCAACAGATATTGGGGCAGTCAAAGTCCCCCATGAGGACCAGGGTCTGTGAACATGATGCTGCTTCTGTCTGTCTACAGATGGTCTCATCCACTCGGTTGTCCTGATCAGGTGGTCTGTAGCATCACCTGCTCCTGCGTTCCCTTTAATCTGGACCCATAAACTCTCTGTTGGGTCTTCATCCATCCCCAGGTGATGCTGCATGCGCTCCAGCTGGTCATTGACCTAGAGGGCAACACACCCTCCTCATCTCCCCACCCTGTCCTTCCTGAAGGGTCTGTATCCCTCCATTCCATCACTCCAATCATAAGAGCCATCCCACCACGTCTCTGTGATGCCAATAAGATTGTAGCTCTAGAGGCGTGTGCACATCTCTAACTCCTCTTGGTTGTTCCCCACGCTATGTGCATTTGTATAAAGGCACTTCAGCTGGGTGCTCGATGGAGCTGAATTACTGGCTGGAATTCCTTCGTGCTGCTCTTCAGGTGGTCTTCCTTTGAGGTGTTATATCTGTGACTCCCTGTTTACTATCACCTCAGGAGCCCCTGGCTCATCCCTATAAAACTTTGAACATGCTGCAGCATACCCAGAACATCTCAGAGCAACAGGTTGAGGGCCTTTGGTAGTGACCCATCCCTCAGATCTTGGAGCATCATCCTTTGGCTTGTCAAGAGATAGCGGGATGATATCCCCCTCCCCCAACAAGGTTATCATCTGAGTGATCAGAGTCATCTGAGAAAAGACTAAAGGGCTTGGCTTATTTAACTGTACAAGGGAACAATACGTGGGACTCCAACAAAGCGTCCACCACTGCATCCCTCTGTCACCATTGCATTTCTTTCCGTAGGCTCCACTGGGCAGGGTCTTAGTCATGACTCTTGCTTTGAAGAAAAGAGATTATTTACACCAGCAGGTTTGTGATACCTCAGCAAAGCCCTTCATAACACATCTCTGAATTCCAAGTATTCCTCTGCCTTTCTTGGCAAGTTCTGTGTTTGCAAAAAAAGTACATTTTCTTCAGCTACATCGGTCATCTAACAGGTCTGTAGCATCTAAATGATTGCATGGTTCTCTGCATACCACTTTGCTCTCACCCCTCTTCCTCACTCTCACACCGTTAGATGCCTTGCCCTGGTTCTCTCCGTCAGTTTTCACCCGGTTCCTTCCTCACCCGCAGCACCCTGGGGTTGTGACATGCGTTATCCCTCAGCGATGTCACCCACAGCCCCATTGACAGGCACCCAGACCAGCTTCAAGGAGACTGACCCAGAGATTCACCCAAGATGGTGCCACCAGCACCCCTCTCTTGGGCCAGTTTTCATCACAAAATCCAAGATCCCAAGTTTTACCGATTTTCTGTGTTTCCTTCCTTCTCTCTGATCAGCTGCATCTTGCACATGTACACCGGCTCCGTGAAGTCTCCCTTCCCTTTTCAGCATTCAATAGGGACCGTTTAACACTATTTTTAATTTGTTCTAACAACAACAGCTTTTTTGATTAAATCTTATTATCTAGCCTTTAAAAAAAAAAAAATATCTTACAAGCTTGACTTTAAAAAGGAAAACACAGTATTTTGTTTCATTTCTTTAATTCTAGCTTCTTTCTTTTCCTAGGCTTTATTACTGAGACAAGGAAAAAAGGGGCCAGAAATCAAAATGTTTGATCAGCTTTGGGTTTAGTAACAAAGAAAGAAAAAAATAGAAAGAGTGACTATTGGAAGTCTTAAATTACTTTTCTTTTTTCCCCAAAATTGTTCTGGGGAAAACACACTCCAGCATGAATCAAATTTGTTACTGATTTTCTTAACACAATTACATGAATTTGAGCTTTTCCCCCCACTACTTTGCTTATTGTTAGCCAACTTCAGTTAATGCCCTATTTCATACTCATAATTCACTGTTAATTATCCTTCAACTGATGTAGCAACTCTATTACGAACTGTAGCTTTTTTCCCTTCGTTCCCTTTCACCCTTTTGAGAAATATAATAATTAACATCGAACGGTTTTCTGCATGTTCCACCCCTCTAAAAGCAAACAAACCAACCCCCTCGTGCTGTCTGCTTTGTGCCATGAGAGGTCATTTTCATCTGGATGCCTTATTCCAGGTAAATTCTGCATTGTGCTGATGCTTCCAGACGAAGCCAGGGACAGATTCTGAGCTCTTACACTACAGTCAATCACAAATAACTTCAATTAAACAAGAAGGCCCAATTGCCTCTCCGGTCAGAGAGGTCTCAGTGTAGTCACTCTTGATTTAGACTAGAAAACGGGCCAATTGCACTGAAATATCTTCAATGAGATTAGAAGCAGGCTCTTTATTTGGAGAAATAATTTAATTTTCAAAGCATTTGACAATTCTAATAGACATCATCTATGAATAAGTCAGGGCATGTAACATGCCTGAAGCAAGAAGAAAAAGGCTCATTAACTTTGAGAGAACAGACAGATGGGCAGGTTGGGGTAGAGCTCTGACAGCCCCCCAGTTATGCAAGAAGCAAAGAGCGAGGAGTTGGGTGCCACATGCAGGAGTCATATCCATGGGAGCAAATTGCAATGACACAAACTGTCATCTATGACATCAGTAAATGAGTCAGGAAAAAATGGAAAGGAGACAAAGAACGGTTGAAGGAGCTGGGACTGTTTAGTTTGAGGAAGAGGAGGCTGAGGGGACACCTCATCACTCTCTACAACTACTTGAAAGGACACTGTAGAGAGGTTGGTGCTGGTCTCTTCTCACAGGTAATTAGTGACAGAACGAGAGAGAATGGCTTCAAGCTCCAACAGGGTAGGTTTAGATTGAACACTAGGAAAGAATTTTTCACAGAAAGAGTGGTTGGGCATTGGAATAGGCTGCCCAGGGAGGTGGTTGAGTCACCATCCCTGGATGTGTTTAAGAGCCGTTTAGATGTGGTGTTGGGGGATATGGTGTAGGGGAGAAATTTGTAGAGTAGGGTAGATGGTTGGACTCAATGATCCCAAGGGTCTCTTCCAACCTAGACGATTCTATGATTCTATGAAAACATAATGGAAAAGAGTGTAGACGTGAAAGGCAAAGGAGGGCTATGAAAGCTGGCGCAATTTGGATTGACCCGGTTCTCCTACAGGTGAAATCAAGGCTTTGCACACTTGGGATTCTCTCTCAAAGAGGGCGCAGGAGGCGTGGGAGATGCAGCACGGGAGGCAGTCCTGAGGTGGCCGCTGCTGCAAAGGGCAGGCAGATACCGACTGCAGTGAGCAAAATGGTTAGGATCACGGCAAAGAACATGAGAGCAGGAGGCAAGCTCAAGACAAAACCAGGATCGTAACGATGGAGAAAACAGGAAGGTTAAAGACTAACAAAGAAGCTGACAGGGTAAAGACAACCTCTGGTCGCAGTGACAGTCTACGAAGGAAAAATAGCATTTCAAAGTGAAGGAAAACTAGCATTTAGAAAATAGTGGCATCATTCAAACAGGATCCAAAGCAGCCATTTCCTGTTTCAAAGGAATATTTTTCCTACATTTACCTATCATTCATGTGAAAATTGTCAGGTACCCCAGCAGTGTTTTCCAGGCAGGCTGTGGATGACTGCTGGGTTGTGGCCAGAGACCCAGCGAGAGCCATCCCCGTGCCAGCAATGGGTAACGGGGGACCCACTTCTCCTCACACAGGTCATGCCAGCACAAGGATATCATAGGTCAAATGCACTTTTAACAAACTCAACTAAGAAAAAATAATGAAACTATCAAAACAATTTATATATGAATCAGGTAGTGTCTGCATTTTCATGGCTGGAACAAAGGCAACTGAACTCTAATGGAGTCAATTTTCTTTTGCAAGCGATTACTAAATTGCTTTCACTTTGTCAGCAAGGTAATATCCATGTGAAGAGCTCAGAGTTAAGGAAGTAACAAACCATCAGTTGTCAAGCAGGGAAAAACATTTTTTCCCCCTCTGGGTAAAGCATGTTTGAAAGAGAAACACTTGTGTTCCTCTGCTAACAACAAGCCCTTCACAGGAGGGAAATACTCCATCAGAAACAACGGGGCCGGTCCATAGCTCCTGGCTTCTCATCTCTAACATCTCTTGTCACCGCAAACTAGAATAATTTGGGTGCTGGCACCACTGGTAAGTGAATGAGAGTTTTGCCACTGACTCCAGTTAAGCTGCAATTTAATTCCTTTATGTTTAGTTTCACAAAGAGCAAAAGTATGTTTGAATGGCACGTTGCCTTTCCTGACATCTGAAGTCTTTAAGTAAAGAGTGGGTCTCTTGCCAGAGCAGAAGGCCAAACAAACCAACAGTTTGTGACAGAAATGGCTTGAGTTTGTAAGTAGAGCTGTGGCAAAGAGCCAGAGCCACACAGAGAGACGGGCTGAGGCTGGGGAGCCCCGGCAGAGATCTCCCTTTGGGCACAAGGCCTGTTAATTACTTCGTTGATCAGCATGGGAACTAGTACCACACAATCACAGGCAGGCACTCCTGCTCCATCCACAGGAGCCAAACCCACATAAGGCAGGCTGGATTAGCTAATTATGCTGGCCTGATGACCTATTAGCAAACAGGAAAGCCACAGAGAAGAAGCCCAAAGCCCTGATTCCTGTGTCACGGAGTCATGGAATTATTGGAGTTGGAAGGGACCTTCTGGAGATCATCTAGTCAACTCCCCTGCCAAAGCAGGGTTGCCCAGAGCACATCACTCAGGAGCATCCAGGCGGGGCTTGAAGATCTCCAGAGAAGGGGACTCCACACCCTCCCTGGGCAGCCTCTTCCAGGGCTCTGCCACCCTCACCCCAAACAAGGTCTTCCTCACATTGGAGTGGAACTTCCCATGGTCCAGCTTGTGCCCGTTGCCCCTTGTCCTGTCACTGGGAACCACTGGAAAGAGTCTGGCTCCATCCTCCTCCAACCCACCCTTTAGACACTTGTCAGCATTAATAAAGTCTCCCCTCGGCCCTCTCTTCTCCAGGCTCAAGAGTCCCAGCTCTCTCAGCCTTTCCTCATCAGGGAGATGCTCCAATCCCTCCATCAAGGTTGTTGCCCTACACCGGACTCTCTCCAGCAGTTCCCTGTCTCTCTTGAAGTGGGGAGCCCAGCACTGGACGCAGGATTCCAGTTGTGGCCTCCCCAGTGCAGAGCAGAGGGGGAGAATGACCTCCCTCCACCTACTGGCCACACTCTTCCCTCCGCAGCCCAGGATCCCATTGGTCCTCTTGGCCACAAGGGCCCATTGCTGGCTCATGGAGAGTTTACTGTCCACCAGGACCTTCTCCTCAGTAATGCTTTCCAGAAGATCCCCCCCTAACCTATATTGGTGTCTGGCATTCTTCCTCCCCAGGTGCAGGACCCTACATTTGCCCTCATTGAACCAAACAACAAGTGTCATTCCCATTTATTTGGCCACATCCCAGCCAAAGGGAGATCTCCTGCCCTGTATCAGCAGACCGACCTTTGGAGCAGCTGCAGAAATGGGGCTTAGGTACATTTGTGCAACAACGACACGAACATCTCTCAAGTTCTGTGACAGTCAAAGTGCATCCCAGATTTTCATTTTCTAAACCTGCCATCAACTAACACAAAGAAATGATCATGGGAATATTTAAGAACAAGTAGCATCAGGCCAGGTAACTTAAAATATCAGGTAGCTTTACAGCAGGCTGTGTAACCGTTACAAACATGTTTTGATAAGCAGCAGAACTCTAAAAATGAAACAATTACGTTGCTTTCATTAATTAACAGGCAATAATAGACTTACATGTGCAGAAGAGCTAACAAATGTCATCGTATAATTTTTAAATTACACCGGCATCATTTTTCACTCACACATCTGACCCTCAGGGAAGATTTGCATATAGAGGTCAAAGTAGTAGCAAACACATTTCTCAGTTCCCGGTTTTATTACAAAAAAAGCAGCACAAAGAGCAATTAGAAACACTAACTACTCAGTGGGGCCGAGATCAGCCTCATCCCCAGGGGTCAGCAGGAGCACATCCCACCTCACCGAGGCTGCTGTGAGCCTCGGTGCCTGGCTGGTGGCAATCAGTCTGAGGCTGAAATTTTGTGACCTTCAGACTAGGGGACATGGCACAAAGCCCTTCTGCCACCACTACCCGCTACCTCCTTGATGATTTGGGGGAAAAGCCACTGAGCCAGTCACTCTGGCTGATCTGTGAGATACATGGTACCTTGAGTGAACCCTTGAGTGGAGCTTGCAGGCTACTGCATCTCTAAATCCCCAAAGTTAAAAAAAATTCCCTCCCATCAATACAGGATCCTTATGGAAAGATGAGGAAGGCAGGAGGATGCAGGAGCCCATAAGACTGGGCTACATGAACATCTGAACCTTACTGAGGTGAAATTCCTATGTGGAGTGTGACCCAAGCCTTGCTTCCAGTTACAATATACAAATTTCCAGGAGATTGCCCTAGGCAAGCCTAGGCTTTATGTTCCTCTCCAAGATTAACAGACCTCTCAATGTCATTAAAAAATAATATCTTACTCACTTTCTTCTGCAAGTCTGAGCTGTCAAAAAAGCAAGGAGTTCAGTATAGACACTGACACAAAACAGAATGATCTTCTCTGCTGGAAAACCCCTTTGGGCAAGGAGAACGCCAAGGGGCAGTAGACAGCAAAACTGTGCTGGTGGTGATGTGCTACTGCACAGCACTTTGCAAGAGCTTCAGAGAATGCAAGGAGATCCAGCAAAACAGGGTCTGAGCATTATTACAGACCAAGGCAACCGGAACACACACCTAGGAACACCCGTCAGCAATATTGCACCAGAAAAGAGCACTGGAGGAAGGCAGAGATGCTCTCCAAAGCGAGGAGCACCGTACAAGCCGATAGAAACCTCAGGGATGGAGAAGGCAACCAGCAGTGATTAAATACAGCGGGCAGAAATGTCAGTTTACAGCTCCTGACCAAAACTGAGGATTTTGAGCACAGCTGCAGTCCCAGTGTTTATGTGTGGCTGTGAGAGCTGTTGAGATGCAAAATGTTAGAAACCAAATGCCTCTGAAACACTGGAGAAAGTCACTTAAGCACAGCTGATGCAACCCAAGAAATCCTCTTGCAGTAGTTTGTATCAATCAAAAATACCCACAGAACTCAGAAAGGATCCCATTTGAGCCATTGGCAAGTGCAAGGTAAGACGTTATCTGAAACCTCTGCCATGGCCAGTCAAGTCATATGGCTCCACGCTTGCTGAGGACCAAGGGATGGTGTAAGTATTATTACTAGGGCACATGATCTACGTGAACATACATGATTACTATGTGAGGGGTCTGGAGAACAAGTCCTATGAGGAGAGGCTGAGGGAACTGGGCATAGTTTAGTTTGGAGAAGAGGAGGCTGATGGAAGACCTCATTGCCCTCTACAACTCCCTGAAAGGAGGGTGGAGAGAGGTGGGGGTTGGCCTCTTCTCCCAAGGGAATCATGACAGGAGCAGAGGAAATGGTCTGAAGTTGGGGCAGGGGAGGTTTAGATTAGATCTTGGGAAGAATGACTTTCCTGAGAGGGTGGTCAGGCACTGGAACAGCCTGGAGGTGTGGGAGGGAGGTGGTGGAGTCCCCATCCCTGGAGGGATTTAAGAACCGTGTAGACGTGGCACTGCAGGGCATGCTCCAGTGCCCAAGAGTGTTGAGTTGTGTCTGTTTGTGGGGGGGTAAGGTGGGGGTTTTTTGTTTGTTTTGTTTGTTTTTGGGTTTGGTTTTTTTTTTTTGTGGTTGGACTCAATGATCTCAAAGGTCCCTTCCAACCATGAGAATTCTGTAATCCTCAATGTGGGGCACCGAGCCCCACAAAACAAGCAGGTCACTGCCCTGGGCACAGAAGAGAAGAGCTCTGAAAGTAAGGAAATGTGAACTTAATCCTGCTCTCACTTCCCCAGCAAAGCCGTGTGGGAGGACAGACATTGTTCAAGCACAGAACTGAGGAAGAAAGCAGAAAAACATTCAACCTCCAAAAACTAGAGATTGTAACTTCATTGAGGATTCATAAGGCATCACAGCACCAAGCAAAATTTTTTTATTTTTGATGCTTCTGTAGCATTAAATTAATTTAGGAGACTGAAAGACATAATACTCTGTACTTTCTAGATAAAAGCACTATTGTAGTTATTCGGATGTAGAAGGGCTCTATTCTGCCAAAAATACCAGCACCGTGCTGTGGCGCGGGAGCCCTGAGACACTACGAGACCCAGCGCTGAATCAGAGCAGCTGATTCATTCAGTGCTGCGCTTCTCCCCTTGATCCCGCTCCCCACGCCACGGCAGCCCACTGAGAACAAGCAATTTCTGCCACTTATGTGGCAAGTGAGATAAAACCTCTTCATTCGACAGCTGACAGAAAGGGTCACTCCTCACCGAGCTCCAGAAGGGCTGCGGGTGCCAACACCCAGGAGCGCGACTGGGAGGGCAGGGAAGAAAGGCTGGAAGAACAGGGCTTAGCTCGTGAGAACAAGAGATATTTTGGTAGCTTGCTCGTTGTAATAATCTGCATATTTAAAACACAGCAAGAAAAACAAGACCCAGGAAAAGCAAGAGCTTATATCAAAGCCAAATACTCGGTGCAGCTTGCTCCCAGGAGAGAAACAGAGATAGCACCTCACAGGTCCGAATCTTAACATATAACAGGAAAAATACAGAATAAGCTTTTTTTTCCCCCCATAGGAATCGCTGACATACAGGACAAAGCCGGAATTTCACAGGGTTGTTTTTTTTTTTAAAAACAACCTTATAAAGAATTCTGATAAACATCTTAAGATACTTCTTGCTCCCACTTGCTACCATTTATTATCAAATCATTTATTTTAAGCTGCAAAAGCAGAGTCCAGTCCAGAGAGGTAAAAGCAGGGTGAGTTACTCAGATTCCTGCTTTCATATTACTTTGGGAAAAATGAAAACCAGACTAGTGTTGCCAGCTCTCACAGGGTTTCCTCACAAGTCTGTTAGTATCTTGTGTCTTGGGGTTTTAAATCCCAGTCCTTTGAGACACTAGGTCTCACAGTTGCAGAAAAAGATGAAAAATACATCTCCTAAAGGCTTCAAAACCGGAAAGCAAAATACAAGCAAACAATATACATAAAAGCTGGGTGGATTATCTTCTGAATTTTCTCATCTCAGGCACGTGGCTCATGGCTCTAAAAGGCTCTCCATGCCAGTGAATTTGCACTCAAAAACTTCAATGAGAGATTCTTAAAAGCTCTACATTCAGGACAGTTAACATTTTAGGAAAAGGTTCAAGATTTATGTTTGACACCATCCTTTCACCCCAACATTATCTGTAGATGTCCCCAGAATAACACACTCCCCAAAACTAGCATTCAAGTTTGCAGGGTTCCGCAACGTTGCTTTTTCCCAAACCAAACCCACACGTCCCTGCTGTGCCAAACCTCAGGAGACGCTGGGCAGCAGGAAAGGATGCCCTAGGACACTGTACTGTGACCAGGCCAGGGACCTCATCCCTTCCCAGCATGATGTCAGTGGGATCCACAGCCTGGTAAAACCACAGCTGGGACGAGTCAGTCACTGGGATGAGCTACATCAGGGCAAATTTATCCCATAGCACTATGGATGTTTACTCAGATGGGTAACAAACTAGTTTCTAGTGTCATGAGTTGGTGAGTAACCAGAGAGGAGCGTTCACAGCAGGGAGTGAGCCTGGAGCAGGGCCCTGGGCATTCTGGCCTGAGAGTGCTGCTGGTGCCAAGAGACCTCTTTTGCATTAGAAAATATATATATGTATATTTCTTTTTTTTATATATACAGAGCATCACAGAAACTTAACATGAGCCAAAATCTATACAAACTTAGTACACGCACAGTTTGTACAACAAACCTAAATCAGGAATGCTCACAAGCCTTCTGCCTACATACACAGAATCCCATGGGGTTGGAAGGGACCTCTGGAGATCATCCAGTCCAACCCCCTGCCAGAGCAGGGCCACCCAGAGCAGGTTCCACAGGAACATGTCCAGGTGGGGTTTGAATGTCTCCAGAGAAGGAGACTCCACCACCTCCCTGGGCAGCCTCTTCCAGGGCTCTGCCACCCTCACAGCAAAGAAGTTCCTCCTCATGTTTAGATGGAACTTCCTATATTCAAGTTTGTGCCCATTTCCTTTTGTCCTGTCCCTGGGTACCACTGAAAAAAAGACTGCTGGCCCCATCCTCTTGACACCCAGTCTTTCAGTATTTATAAGCATTGAAATTCTCTGTCAGCTGGGCACATTTTCATACAAGTGAGAAGATCCCAGATTGGAACCATTTTGGAGAGGGAATTAATCTCTGCTGCCAGCATCACAACAGAGTTACAAGTGAAAGGTCAAAAAAACTATTACAGGCACACAGGAAAAAGGCAAACCCACACTCCTTAACCTCCTGTCCATTAGTCCCACCAAGCCCAGCCCACTACCCTACCAGCCAGGGGCTGACAAAACACACCAACAGGAACCTTGCTATTTTAACCCATCAGGCTGTGCTGCCTGATTACCTTCTCCCCAGGGGTGAGCAGCTGATTGCATAATATTTTCTTTTCCTACATTTTTATAAAGACAGAAAACAGAGGCTTTTAATGATATGAAATGCACACAAATAATACATAAGCAAAGCTATAATCCTAAACAACTCTTACAGACAAGACAAGGACATGAAAGACTTATAAACATCCCCTTACCTCTTCCCTTGCTTAGATAAATGCTATTTAGAAGATCATTTTATCAATACAGGCAGCATGAAGCATGTTTGCTCTGATGCTCTTCACAGAGAGCTATCAAAAACAAAGCCATATATACCCAGGTGTGCCTGGTGTGATGATTTTTATGAGCTTTAGCCTGATTTTTGAGTAACAGCAGCTGCGCACTTAAGCCTCTTCCTCTCTTCTCCCCAGGCTTCAACACGCCTTGCTTGCAGAGCTGATACAGTGATAGCAGCAAACCATCAGGGAATTCCTCCATGCCAGGAGTAGCCCTTATTTTAGGAGATTTTTGTGTGTGTGTGTACTTGTGAGATCTTCAACAGAATACCAAGCTCTGCACTGTTTTGTGAGGCCTCTAGAACAGACCCTGCCTGGGCCCTACCAGAATGGTTTGCCATTGAAAACCGAGATTTCTTCCCAATTTACTACCATCCAGCTCAAGCTGGAAGGTAATAAACTTTTTTTGTATGAATATATATAAAAAATACATATATGTCTATATATATGCACAAATATACATATATATTAAATCCGTGCATGATTTCTATCCCAATCTATTTGTCAGTAAGAAATAACTAAGTAATATTTCTTTTTCTAAAAAAAAAAAAAACAGGGAGGGGGAAGTAAAGAGACTCAGACTCCTGAGTTTTGGGTATTTCCCCCATCACAAGCTCTGCCTCAAACCCCTCTTGTCTGGGAAAGGACCTTTCTACCTGGGGGAGGGTCTGGGCAGAATTCAGAGCTGAGCACCATCTTCCTACGTGACTGAAAATAGTATCTTCTACCCCTCCTTTTCCCAGTGACAGCTGTATCCTGGGGTACCACTAGGTTCTTTCCAAAACAAACGTGGCACAGCTGCTATGACTTATCTTCAAAACTCACAGCTTAGAGTTACAGACAGAGAATACATATCATAAAATGCATATAACTCCTTGTTCCTGCAGGCTGGAAGAGTTGCCTCAGCTGCAAGGAGGGTGCTGCAAATTGCCTGAAAAGGTCGAAGCAGCATCCCTAGCTGGCTATTTCCATGTTATGTTTCTCTGCAAATTTGGGGGATTATCATTGGTTTTGGCGAGTTCTCCAGCCTCTACAGCAGGAAAAGTTTCCCTTTGCCCTAGGCAGAGGAAAAGGCTTCTGCAAGTGAGGATAAACCAACAGAGAATTGCAGGATTATATTTTTTTTCCAAATTGCCCCTAAAATCTCTGCAGTATCTGTCACAGGTGCACAAGCTTTTATAAAAGAAGAGCCAGTCAAGCAGCAGCTCTTGTGCGTAACTTCCCTCTGGGCCTGGCACGGGCTGTGTGGTTTGGGGGGAGGTCCAGGACCTCGCTCCATGGAACATCATCTCGGATTCTTATCCTGGACCCCCCACCCCTGCCCACCCCACTCCACTGCAGAGGAGACACCTACATCTCTGAAAGGAGACCATGTCCCATCCGTAACAATTTCATTACAGAGAAACAAGGCAGGAAATTGCAGATAAAAGGCACTTTAAGTACACTAGTACTGTTTTAATTCATTTTACTATTAGTAACTTAGTAGTTATTATGTTTTACTTTAGTTTCCTGTGTCTTATCTGCAGAATTTGGGGTTCTTAAAAATGCAGGGAAGGCTGGGAAGGGCACTAGCTGTTACTGTAGACCCTTAGTCCTTCTGACATTAAGCATACCCTTCTCTCCATCTGAGGAGATCAGGCATCGCTCAACAGGCTCCACACCAAGACTGGGATGTCTGAGGTCACGGAGACAATTTCCCACCATGTCAGGGCAATTCAGGGTGTCACTAAACAGAAATGGGGGTTAAGCCATTTATAACCAGTTCAACGGGCTGGGTTGGTCTCAGGGAGGCTATAGGTATTGGAATGTATTTATTAGGGTTTCTCCTTTGTATAAAGGGATGAAACCAGAGGTGTGAAAAAGTAATTGCTAGCTTCTGGAAGTATGAGATGGTTCAGTGCTGCTATGTCCATTTAATGACTAATAAAGTTTTTTTTTTTACTCTCTCCCATGCTCTTGTGCCATAAAGACTGCCTTACGTAATGTCAAGAAAATGAATCTGCTTTATCTTGACACCTCTGATAAATTCTGGCTCTGTAGCAATCCTGTTTACTTGTTTTGCTTGCAAATGGTAAGATGTAATGAAGAGAATATTTATTACTAGAGTTGATTGGGAATTGTTCCACCAAACTTTTTTTCTTGCCAAAGAAATGTGCTATATCAACATAAAAACTTTTTTTTTTTTTGTGGGTAAACAGTTTTGATGCGTTTCTCTACAGAAAGTACAGGGGAAAAATGTTGAGACAATTTCAGTTTTACAGTTTGAAAACAAAAATAATCCTGAAGTTTGAAATTACTTTGTTGTTTTTATGTTTAACGAAGTAGCAGAAAAAAAAGTCATATTTAAAATTACAAAGAAATCAAAGATTTCAAGACATTAAAATGACCCAAATTGACTCAAACTTATTTCTTGTTGAGATTTTTAGTTTACATAGGCCTTTTGACATTTTTACACTTTCTGAAATTTCACACAGGAAAAAATAATTGGACTCCTGAATAACAGTTGTGGGCTAGAAAAGCTGTTTCCTACCTAGCACTAGTTATGTTATTAGGCTAGCAGTGAAAGAGAGAGAGACACCATGTTACTCTCTGGATCTAACAACTTCTTCTATCACGCTAAGATAAAAATGTGTGAACATCAACCACATGGAATACAAGTTCTTTGTTTTTCTTTTCCTAATGAACTGTGCAAAGAATGCAACATAATTATGCCTTCCAAGGAAGCTACTACACTACCAGAGATACTAAAAAAGCTCTGTTCTTTGGCTGGCACCCATCTCTGCAAACGCTGTCACAACAGTCTCCAAACTGTCACTTCAGCAACTGCCCCTCACGGGAAAAACATATTTCTTCTAATTAGACAAAATTCTAACTCCATGTTTGAAGAGTATAATTTGATCTTTTCTCTAGAAACTCATTAACCACTTGAGTTTAATTATTAACATTTGCTTTAAAAATTCACTGAATTAGCTACCAATTGTGTGAGTGAAGCTACTGCCTCAGCGAGAGGATGCTTATTGCTGCAGTACATGGCCATGCCACCAGGGGAGATGCTGTGGTCCATGTCCACCTAAGAAACTTCTCTGAACGTCAGAGAGGTAGCTCCTACCTCTGGGTCTGCCATCGTTGGGCAGGTGAACCCCTTTTCCTCTCCTTTCGAAATCTATCTAGGATGGTCAGGCCATGAATTGTTTGCAGCAGGGACTTCTCCTGCCCTTTCTCCTTCTTCAGTCCCACCATACTTAATAAAGTACCCAGTAAAATAGGACACCGAGGTCATCATTGCAATAGTAACTGCTGCCAAGGAGGAAAGGCGTCAGTACTGAGGGAACGTTCTCCTGATGTTGTGTCTGGTAAAGTCAAGTCCCCAGTAGGAGAAAAAATTAGCGTAAAAATTCATGCCTAGACAGGGCTTACTGCCAGGATTACTCTGCAGGGGCTCCCACAGGGAGCAGCAAGAAACCTCCTGAAAGCTCTTGGTCCTCTGGGATAAAACTGAATGATACTGATTCCTTGATGGAAACCTTTCAAAGAAGTAGAAATCCATGATTTATTCAGCAACCGACAGCGTCGCAAACACTGAATGTGCAGACACGCGCTTCCACTTGGCCTCAGTTATAAAATGCGGTGATTTACAAATCCAGGACACCCAGGACGCGGTGGGGTGATGCAAAGTACAGGAAACTCCCTTTTTTCCAATGAAGAAACATATTGCCAGAAAGCCATTTTCTCATGAAAGCTCTTCAATTTGATTTAAGAAAAAAAAAAAAGGCAAAACTAAATAAAAAACCCACCGTCCAAACCCACCAAAACCCAAACCAACCAAACAAAAAACCACCAAAATCCCAACAAACAAGACCCCCCCTAACCAATTAACTACTTCTTTTGGTTTAAATCAGGAGAGTACATGCGTTCTACAGTTCTCTTACAAATAATCAGACACAACATTCCATGGGGGTTTTTTTGGTCTCATGGGGACCATTTCTCGTAGCATCTCTAGATGAGTACCTCCGTGTTAAGGATTTTCTGAGTCCTTTTAAATTCTGCATCTGGTATTTGCTGCAGAGTTTTGGATATGCAGAAACGTGTGAAACTCCCCAGGAAACTGCAGAGCTCCAGCACCAGCTCTCTGCTATTTGGATACTAACTCCAACATTTGTGCTTCACAGCAAAGGAATGTAACAAAACTTACTTTTTTGTTAGCAGATTTGACACACTTTAAAAAAATCAGTGACATAAAGGAGCCAGCTGAAAAATAAACCTTTCCAAGTTCCCAGTGTCATGTTTTCAGATGAATACACGCATACACTTATGCAAGAACTTCTACGCATAAACGGTAATATCAGTCTGCATGAGACTCAGGTGCTTTTGTTATTTCTGCGTTTGGTAAATTCAGGCGTAACAATTCCTGAAGTCCTTGGGCTTTTAAAACAAGTATGATTGACAGCCTCTAAATGCTCTGCCTTTCACAACAGCCCTGATTGACAGCCCCTTGCTGTATAGCCCAGTCAGCCTAACAATGTCATTGTTCTCTAATAATTACCTGATAATTTTTTTTAATGTGTTGCTGTTAGTTATGGTTCAACTCAGTAAGAGTCCTCAGAACTTCTCAAAAGTTTAACTTGTGTTGGTTTCGGGCTGCCTTTCTGTGAGCCTGATGCCGTGGCAGCTCTGGGACTGTAGATGCTGGTGCCCGAGGTGCGTTGGCTGTCGATCTACCTGTAATTGATGCTTTCCCTGGAAAACAGAAGATAGGAAAGCCCAAACATGTGACAATCTGTGTGTCATTTTGGCACATATCACTCACACAGTTTTTGTACAAAGGGAAATGTTTCTTGACTGAATAGTCCCCGGAGCGTTAAGGACGTAGCTGGTGGTGTGCACACATCCATGGCCGGAGCCCCGCGCAGGGTGCCTGCCCCCAGCTGAGCTCCCTTCTGCTCCTGTCATCACTTCCAAGCTGCTCAGGGTGGCAGCAGGTTTCACTTCTGCCCAACGCAATAATAGAGAGCTTTCTGTCTTAAAGACTGTCTTTCTTACAGAAAGATCATCCTCAGGAACACTCAGCCAGGGGACCGGTTTGTGTGAATCACCAGCAGGAAATCACGACCCAGTAGGGACACTTTTCTGAGTATTTTCTGGGACCTACAAAATAAAATTAACTACATCCTTTTATGTCACGCGAGTCAATCGTAGTGCTGCATACTGGAGTGAAATAAAGGGCCTTGTGACTATTAGTGAATCTTGCTAAAGTAGTTAAAAATTTGCTTATCTGTTGTAAGCTGTTGTGTGACTGTCAACATTCTAAAGTTACCATGTGATTGTTAGACAATGGAGTGACTAGTCTTGCTTATCATAAGAAGAACTAGAAAACAAGATAGAGGGAGCTCAGACAACAAGACTGGAGAAAACCAGCTTGAAGCAAGGCCGGCTACCAAGTCAGCAAGAAAAGGGAGCAAAACAACCTAAGTTCATCTCGGGGACAACTGATGAAGAGGAAGATATGACCACGAGATGAAGTGAATGACCACCAGAGTGACTGTGGTTCCTGAAAACGGTCAATAAATGGCAGTAAAGGCCATGGAGAAACTCACCTCCTGAATATCTAATTAGTTCTAAGAAAGGCGGACTTATGTTAATCATGCAAAACTTTTGTAAATATGTGCCTGTTGGAATTGTGGCTGAGCGGGAGCACCTTGAGGAAAAATCCCGGTGCGACCCCAGTGCTGCAACAAAGGATACCGCTTGATAGTCACATTGGCTATTGAGTCCAGCTTCTTTGTTTCAGGAGAACAGCAACCCTAGTTAGAAAATGCTCACCCCTTTTACCCTGGTACTAGGCATAAATCCAAGCTGGTGTTGTTCTGAAATTCGGGAGTGTTCCTTTTTCATCTCTGTCTCTATTTTCAGATAGGGTGGAAGCAGGCAGGACGGAAAAATGAAAACCCACATTGTCTCAGATTTCCAGCTGAGGAAGACTCAAGAACCTCCTGGATTTTTGCACACCTAGAAAACTGAACTTGGCAGAGAAGTTTGAAGTTGAACCAAATGTTAGTCCCACGTGAAAGTAGTATTAGGAATGAACCTTAGTCTGGGTGCCTAGTTTGCCAGTTACAAACCACAACACCTATTTTGGAAACTTAGGTTTTATCATTTTGTTGAACACACTCAAGAAAAATCAATCTACCTTGCAAGAAAGGTGAAAAAAAAAAAAAAAAAAAGAAAGATTTCTATTAGAGGACTATTAAAAGTATATTATTATATAATCTTAAAAGGACCAATAAAAGAAAAAAGCCCTTGAAGAAGAAAGCACGCTCAGTCTGGGTTTTTCCAAACTTTTCCAGTTCTGCACTGGGGTGCTGAAAATAGTAAGCAGGTTTTGGAAGGAGAAAGCTGAGAGTCCTGGGGCTTTGCTTTTTGAAACCAGAACTGTGGACCTCGAGCACAGTTTTATAGTTCACCTGTTTGGTTGCCTTTTCAAGAACTGGTCTAAAGTTTGGCCTCTGCACCAACTTTTGCTGGGCATCACCAAATATCATCCAGACCCAGGACTTGGATTTGCTTACGTAACACTGGAATATAAAGTTTTTTTGTTCACATTTACTGCAAATGAAAGCAAGTACACAATGCACAGATTGTATAGCCAAATGTGCTTATTCTGTTCATAAACATTTGTTCACACAGATTTAGGGGCTACATTGGGGCCAACTGAACAGTTGGGCCTTTATTCTTTGTTAATTTGCTTTCCAGTACTTCCGAATTTTACCAACGTATTTATAGAATTGGCCATTTCAATAACGTATTAGCTATGGCCCTGACCCTAACCCTCTAATTATCCACAGAGCTAGTTCCATTCTCGGGTACTCTTCCCGTACTGTAAACATACTGGGCATTTTCTAGAAGTTGGTTTTGGGATGACAAATTGCGTACAGAAGGAGAGCGAGGTAAGGAATCGTTGCAGTGACAGTGCACTGTCTCACTGCAGACTGAGGAAACGACTCATTGTGTACCAGATACAAAGCAGAGGACAAAAAATTCAGCCATCTGTAACTTATGCAAAGACCGTGAGCAAGAGCTAAAAATGGCTTCTCACAGATCTGAAGTCTGCATCTCCGGTATCTCTGACCCCTTTTTTCAAGGGCTTTCAGGATGCCTTACTGAGCTCTCAGCCCGCCATCCTGCAATCCTCACCTCCAGCTCAGGGTCAGAGACTCCTGTGACCTTGTGCAATCATCTTGGTATCTCCAAAGTCTGGTTTGGCACCTAAAGCTCTGTTCTTCCACACGAACACGAGCTCTGGTTGCTCACCGAAACAGGTGTCAGAGAATGGAATAACCACCGTACAGGTAACCCCTTTTTGGGGCAGAGGGAGCGTAGGGAGGACCCACGGTTACTGCCTGGGGACCTACCCACCACCAGCACCAAGAAAGAAGTTTCCCAATAGATGAGAGCAACATGCTTCTCTGTCACCTAAGGCACAGCAATGCGTGGGAAACGGCTGCTGAAAAGCCAGCGTTTTCAAACTGGCAGAGATGCTGCTTTGCAGGGAGTAACAGTCTCTTGTGGATCCAGAACTTTTAAAAATCTTTAAAGGAACTGGACTCCTTCTGGTGCTTCAACAAGACTCCCAGACTTTTCCCTAGCCCAGACCGACCCCTGCCAGGCACCTTGTCTCCCGGATCCTGTCCTTCCTACACTTCACAGACATGTGGTTAGTCTTGGGGCAATTCTGCTGCACCGAAGAGTAAGATGAAGAAAGCATTTAATATATTTTTAGGATTAGAAATGAGGAACAGAAGCCACATCAACAGCCAGTTCTTCACAGACCACCAGCTGTCCACAAACAAGCCGAAGAAAATCCTGCATATGGAAGAAGTGTTAGCACCATCTAACAACAGCTCATATCAAACAGCTACAGAACTGCAGTGTGTGTTGTACCAGATATATTGAACTAGGACAAATTAATGCTCAGTTTTGAGGTTTCTTCTCTGCAGTGGGCGGGATAAGCTTTTCCTTCAGCTCTTGCTGTGTTTCAGCTCATTTGCCTCATCCCGCTCCCACCACCTCTACCCTGCAATCCCATAAACCCCAGATGAAACTCCAGAGAACAGTCAATTAGATAAATTTATTATTTCTTACTCAATACAAGTTACTGATTCATCTAAGTTCATTCAATATGTTCATGGTCCTCATAGGAATCTTGATGACCCTCACTTTCACTTCAATTTTAAAACAACAGAGAAATCTTTAGCACTGTTTTATGTTTCATTGTGGGAAAAAATTGAGTACTGTCAGTTAAAGGCAATCTTAAATCTTGACTCAATTACTTTTGTGCTCTCTAATTACTACTTTACCAACAGATACACTTCCAGCATTCATGTTTTCTTACAATTGCATTCTAAAACCAGTAGCTAATGAATCAGAATTTATCTAATACCCATTTTCACTAATTATTTATCAAATCAGCTAAATCAGTTTCATTTAGAATTACAGGCTTAGTTACATAAGATGGATTTTTCTCTCTGTTAAAAATGTTAAGCTGCCTAAAAGTAACTAATATACCAAATTTTAATCTCTGTTCAAGGTCCAAATATGTTATTAATAAGTTATCTTAAATTGGCAAGAACATGCTTAATTCTAGACATATCCTTTTAATGCAAAATTAATTAAACAAGAATAGAAAAAGCGAATTGCATTATTGAATATAACAGACCCTGGGAAGTCACACTAAAGCATTTACCACTCCAGAGACAATGCTGAAACCAGTCTGGTTTTGTATCTTCAGAAATGCTATGAAAGATGAACATACTAATCTTGTCAACAAATGAGACAAAAGTTAAGGTGCCAAAAGAGGCACAGACCTTCAGCTGCCAGAGGTCGGCTCCAGAGTGGGAACACTGCAGGGACCACAGAACGGTCGTGGGGCATCAGAGCCCAGTGGGGGGACCCCCCGTGGTCACACAGCTCTGCCAAGGGGCCAGCTTCCATAACTGGATCCTGAGAACCTTAGAACATTTTTAAAACAGTATGTTTGCATTATTGAAAGAAAATTGCCTTCCCTTGTGACAAACAATATGGGACACTGAGCTCTTCACAGGTGTGCTCCCAGCTTCCAGCACAACACAGCATTTCCCCCAATGACTCCTGCTGCATTTATCACCTGCCCTTACACTTTCCTGTCTTCCACACGTGGGAAGGCAGACTTAAATGACCACAATAACATCTTCTGCTACCATGCCTTTGAAGGAACACCCTTCCACCCTGACAGGTTTCCTAAATCGGAGGCAGCTCTGAAGACAACCAGTGGGTACAGTGCACAACCGGGGAGTGGAGCTCCTCGGCTGGAGAGGTAGCAGCTCCTCCTGTTACTCCAGTAACTCTCCTTCTCACAGAATCACAGAATCTTCATGGTTCGAAGGGACCTTTGAGACCATCAAGTCCAACCACAAGAAAAAAAAAAAACACAACCAAAAAACTCAACAAAACAAGCCCACAGGAAGACACAACCCAACAATCCCAGGCACTAGAGCATGTCCTGAAGTGCCATGTCTACACACTTCTTAAATACCTCCAGGGATGGGGACTCCACCACCTCCCTGGGCAGGCTGTTCCAGTGACTCACCACCCTCTCAGCAAAGTCATTCTTCCCAATATCTAATCTAAACCTCCCCTGCCCCAACTTCAGACCATTTCCTCTGGTCCTGTCATGATTCCCTTGGGAGAAGAGGCCAACCCCCACCTCTCTCCAGCCTCCTTTCAGGGAGTTGCAGAGGGCAATGAGGTCTCCCCTCAGCCTCCTCTTCTCCAAACTAAACATGCCCAGTTCCCTCAGCCTTTCCTCGGATGACTTGTTCTCTAGACCCCCACCCTGCATCACTCCTGCCGAGCAGGATTCCTGCCCCAGGCAAAATCACACCATTTGCTCTTTGCAGATTAGCACTTGACTGCTCGTTCCACATTTCTCTGCTCCTGTTCACCAAGCAAAGCCAAATACTTCAGGTCTTTCAGTCACCCCAAATCCCATCACTATTAACAACAGAAACACACTGCTGGATTTTTGGTTTTGCAGACAATTTTTCTAGCCTGAATTTTTCTAGCCCCTGAATTTTGGGGCATTTCAGCAAAGTGGAAGAGAATGGAGCAATGACATTATTTTTTGTCCCGCTTCCAGACAGAGTGGCAGGGAGCCAGTTCTCAGAATTCTTCTGAGAAGCCAACTGATTCATGCCTGTATCACGTCCCAGCATCCTTGTGAGAAGCTGTCAGAGGGCAGACAAAATAGTACAATTGCCTCACCCACTGCCTAACACCAAGAGAAAAAGCGACTCCGTTTTAATCGTAATCAAAACCAGGGAACCATCATGGAGCAAACAGCCTTCCCTGAAATTCAGGTTGCACCCAGACGTTCACCAGTCAGTTAGTCATTGCTGTAAATCAACGTGACTAATCAGCTCATCCCCACACCTCAATGAAACTCCGATGCTTTTCCATCAGCCCCATTCACCTGACCATTTTTCAAAGTATCCTTAAGACACCAGTACTTTGGTATATCTTCATAGGAAAAAAAATCTACAGGAAGACTGACAGCTAATTTAGCAGGACTCCTTCATTACAAGTGCTTATACAGCAACTCAATTATCCCCGGACTCCCCTTTCAGCCGCACAATGCCTGTACAACACTGGTAAACACACTTATATTCAATTTACAAGTAGATAAGTCAAGACCTACTGTCTTGGCAATAAAATCTGAGAGAAGCAGTAGAGGAAACAACGTGCCCCAGCTGGGCACACCCCTGGCTTCTCACCGCAGGAAACCCGGACCGAGCACACTCAAAGCTTTCAAGCTTTTTGCTCAGCCACGAGAGCAAAGCACAACCTCCTACATAAACTGGAACTATTTGATAACCACTCTGCTTGCCAGACTAGAAGCAGTAAGAGAAAGGCAGAAAATAGAGGGAGATAATAAAAGTGAGATAGTTGGGAATGTATTTCAGCAAACTTTCATGCTTCAGTGCTGGTCTATCAGATACGAGAGGGAAAGCATGACTTTGGGCATGTTTTGGACTGGCTATTCATCATGCCTGACATCTATCACTTGGAAGTAAGCTGTATCACTTCCGCAGCCCAGCTTTTTCTCTTTTTTTATTCTCTCTTTTTTTTTTTTTCTTTCCCCTGCTGGAATATTCACTGTCTAATTAGTCATTGAATTAGTTCACTAATGGGTTCAGTGAAGGCAAGAACTAACGCAAGAGGAGCGCCGGGAACATACAGCCCCACCTTTGCAGGTGGGGTGGGGACACCAGGGCAGGATCGCTCCTTTCAGAGCAGTTCGATGCTCGGTGAGTTGAGCAGAGGAGCTCAACTCCTCTTATGGAACTTCAGTGTATCCTGGATACCACTGCTGTCCTGAGCAGCTGACGTGGAAAGATGTCTTCTACAGCTGCCTGGCAGAGCCTAAGCTGGGTGCCTGAATTTCTGCAGCGTGAATGTCCGAAAACCACGTGATGCCTCACAGACTGCTGTTATTGTGAATTTAAACCAATTGTAATGTCTGAGACAGTTTCTTCGACGCTCATAACTGAATTCAAATTAAAAGCAACTAGCAAGAGACACAAGCCTAAGCATCTCTGCCTGCGGCAGAATAACTGATACATTAACTAAAGAATAATGTGGAACACACCGTACCTCAGGAAATGCATTTGCTCCAGAACACTTTAAGACTGTCAACAATTTGGCTTGGATGTTTACAGCACAGCATACAAAACAAAAGCATTGCAGTGGCACAGTATGCAATAAGACTGGGCTTTAACAGCAATGCTATAGAGCAGAAAGGTACGTGGCCAGCATCTAAAATAAAGAAGTTCCCAGGAGGTCGGAATCCCAAGGGATTAAATTTTATAGTTTAGGTGACGCGAAAAGGTCAGATTTGATCATACTGTCTGATCCTGCTGCTTATAATCTGTTACCACTGTTCCTCACTTCTCCATCCCCTGTGAACACACACAACACGTATGTTACAGGGCTGTCCCCATACCCAGGGGTCCACCACGGGGAGTCCTTCGACCGACAGCTGCCAGCAGAGCTCCAGGGGAACCACATAGGGAACAGAACCTGGGCATGGATGGACAAGAGCTCTGCTGTGAGGGCAGCTCAAGGCTTGGACAAGCAAAACAAATCTACTACTACAAATTGGGGATTTGCTACATCTTTTAATTAATGAAAATCATAGAATCATAGAATCATCTGGGTCGGAAGGGACCTTCAAGGTCATCTAGTCCAACCCCCAAAAAACACTTACAGTAAATTGTTATTTAATATTCCAGGACAAAACTTGCTTGATCTACTTAAAACGACATCAAAGAAAGAACAAATCAAGGCCTGAACAAAAATGGAGTGCATTTTCTATGCAGGAGAATAAAACTTGTTGCTCAATGCAAATGCTACAATTAGAGGTAGGAGGTAGATTCAAAAGACATTAATATAGGCAAAAGTGACATCATCCATAGCTAAAACAGGCACAAGTTATATGGTATGTGAACTATTAAGTTCATGAGAGCATTTTATTACTGACTGCCCCAAGGATACATTTCTCTCTCTAGGAAATTCAATAAATAACTGTTCATCTCAAAGGTTTTATACTTTCCCATGAAAGCCAGGAGTAGCCAATACCAGTGATGTGGTGGTAAACCAGGGAAATCCACCAGTAACCTAATAGAAATCCTCCAATACTTCTTATAAAAATGCCCTGCTAAAACTACTGGCCTCATTGCCACAGAATTTAATGAATACTACATTTTAGATGAATTCAAAAAGCAATTAAACAAAATAACAAGAGAAAAAAAATAATCCACTCAGGGCTATTAAACAAAATAATACCAGATCTGGCTTAGGAAGTCCCTAAGCAGAAATTTCTGGAGCCTGGGAGATTACAGGGGTGAGGGCTGTGAGCTTGTCCTTGGCCCTGTGCTCTTCCCTCGGCAGGTTTTACTGGTCACTGTTAGGAACAGGACAGCAGGCTGGATGGACCTTTGGACTGACCCAGTGGAGACACTCTAATGCCAAGAGCTCAGAAGAGATGGGCAACTCAATAGGATGCTGCTTTAATATGCAGATTTGGTCCTTGTATAGAGTCTAATGAAAATGCATGTCTGCTACTTCAGGGCAGAGCTCACCACAGCTGAGAGCACCAGCACATTTTGGACATTTAAATGACATCTTTTTGCTACTGCATCCAAACTACTTTGCTAAAAATTTCACCAACAGAAATGAGTACATGCAGCAGATGACAATTTGGGGGGGGGAGGGTGGGGTGTTTTTTGTTGTTGTTTTAAAGAAACTAAACAGACCCATTGAAGCCAAAACAAATCAGAGCCCTCAACTATAAAAATCATTTCCCTCCCTCCCCCAGGCCAAATATTTAGTCTCCTGATAAGAGGAAAAAGCTCAAATTCTCCATTTAAATGTAACAAGTAATGCTTGGAGAGCACAGGATGAAGCTCACACTGAATTATAAATCTGTTATGACCAGTGCCCTGGAAAACTGCTTGCTCTGTTCTCGGCACGATTTGACTCCCTCAGCGAGAGCTGGAGGCAGGAGAGCAATCCATACTGCTGGGAGTGGTATTTTTCACTCCTCTACAGTTCAACTCCTTGGAAGCTCCTCTTCCCCATTGGTTACTGTTTTAGTGACCTTGGAAAATGTAGATAGAAAAGCAGAATACTAAAAGGATTATTGCTTTTATTATCCTACTATTGAGAAGCTGATTGAAAACACATATCCTTTCACAGACTACCCTGGGTGTTAGCACTCTCAGCTCTCTTCTCACGAAAGGTCACTGGACAAGATATTAAATGTAAACTGAAGTACTGAGCACTCTTCGTTTCCAGAACAGGTGTCCTCCTCGTGGCAAATGTCATTGCGAGTTGTCCGTCTCTAGTGCAACAGTCCCTTTTTACTTCTTACTGAAACACAAAAGTAACAACATGGCTTTCCATAAGAAATCACCACGGGCTTGCTAAAGAGCCAAAGAATGGTGTGGGTGATGGACAGTTGCATGAGTAGCTGCAACTTCAGCTGCAAGATTTCAGCCAGACGTCTTGTTTGTGGTTGTCCCTATGAACCGCTCCACCAGGCCACAGTGAAGACACGTGTGAGCTGGCTCGGTCCCCTCAAAACTTCCCTGCTGAGTGGCAATACGAAGTCAGAATAACTGTGTGAGAGGCACCTTGTATCTTCACAATGCCAAACGAAGGACATTTTGCAAGGTCTGAAGACAGGGCCTTTTAGTATTTTCCCATGAGAATAGAAGCTGCTTTCTAACGTCATGCCTCATGTAGCTACCAGCTGCTTTGGCAGCAGGTAGGATTTCCTAATATCTCCTCCTACCATGTGGAAATGTCAGGGCATGAACCTGATGTACCTGAACCTGAACATGATGACGCCTAATGTAAAATAGGTTCTCCCAAACCCAGTCAGGGGTCAGACAGGGAGAATATGACCTCGCCTTCTCTAGCTTGTACAAATTACTAGTTACAAAAATCAGAGTATTTAAGAATAGGTTGCAGTGGTCATCTGCCTAAGCACCAACCAGTCTTACCGCATGGGTCACCCGTCTCCTTTAATAGCGTAGTTTTTACTTCATACCTGCTTTGGGTAGCAATGCATATGCCGGAACACCAGGGCAATATGGTGTTTAATTGAGGATAGGAACAGATTGCCAAATGGACCCAAATAACGCACAGCAGCTGAAGCTATTTTCTCTGATGCCATCTAGCTCTACTCTCAATACATCACTGCTGTTATGGCAGAATCCCCCACAAGGTTACAGAGCCCCATGAGTCAGCGTCATCACTCAGAAGAAGACGGGGTGAGGGTCAGATGTTTTCCTGCTGTTATTGGCCCGAGGAAGTGAAGGAGCCCTGCTTGCTGACAGGCCTTACGCAACGGAGATAACCCATCTTTCTGCAGTCGGTTGTGGGTGGCAGGAGAAGCTAAGAATAAACCAGGAAAAGCCTCCGGAAAGGTCTGCTAAGAAGTGAGCCGAAAGATACAGCATGCCTACCCTCATTTTTCCTTAAAACACATCCTTATGCAACTTCTGCTAGATGACTGCAGGTCATAATCACATACTGCAGTTAAAATTACTGATTAACTTACCCAGGATGTGTTAAAACAAGCAGAGGAAAGTAGATGTAAGGAACAACAGTTACATCCTTGTTCATATAGGATGCACCAGAGTTGCCAGGTTTAAGAAAAGAGGTAGGTGCCCCCCCCTTTTGCTCATTACAGGGAGTTATGAAGCAAATTGCAGTATTTTAAATCCTGCTTATCCACAAGCCGGATAAATTAGGATTTATTTTTTTTTAAATAGCTTATCTCAAAAGAGCTACAAAAATATACAAGAATATCCAGGAGAGAAAGCAGATCAGCATTGACCCTCATTCAGAAGGAGAGGCCAATTAGGACGCAGCTGGGCAGTCCCACTCAGGAAGATCCTCAGGAGAAAAGAAAGGAGAGAGGCAACATGGCTGTCTAAGGACAACTGGTCTCCCCAGCAGAGGCTGGGGCAAATCTGCTGCTGCTGTCAATGAGATGCATTTCATGTCCTTACCTGCAAACTGAGGAAGCATGCTATGATCAGACCCAAGAAATTAAAAAAATAAACCTTCTCTTGTGCCAGCTTTAAGCTTCTTGTTAATAAGATCAAGACATTGCCTTGCAAGGCAAAGCTCCATAATTCCGTAAACTTATGAAAGTTTGTGAAAGCCAGGATTGCTGCTTATCTCCTGAATTAATGTTGAAAGTTTGGGGCAGTCTAACCACTAAATTAGTACTTAAATGGTACATACAGGTCAGGATGCAAAAGAACCGTTAACTCTCCTGAGACATGTAAAGCAAGCTTGCTGTCAAGGGCTTCAGGATAAACACAGTAGTCCTGGGTTTGGTCCCACTTACTGTAAGCACAATGGAATTGCAGCAATAGAAAAACTGAGAGAACAAGATTGGAAGCAAGCCCAGGTAATAAAGGGTCATATCAAATGAAAAGCTGACCTTCACTTGGTTTCATCTGAATTTTTGCCAAAGGAAAACTTTCTAATGCCTTTCAAAAGAAAATGTAACATGGAATCTAACCCACATGCTCTCCCAAATCAAAGATCAATAACGTTAATTGTACTGTTTTACATTGTCCCCAAAAACCTGAATATACTGGATCTACTGAAGTACCTAATACCAGCTAGAATCAAGAACAGCACAAGACAAATTTGGAAGAAAAAGTCTCTTCTGGAAGTCACCAGATATTGGCTTCTTGGAATATTATCAAAATACCTAAACAGAAGAAGCTTTTAATTCAATGCTGCAGTAAAGTGTTTAAATGAAATTTATTTCCAGGGAAAAAACCAACCAAGCAAACCTCTGCTCGGCATAAAAAGCAACGGTCTTTGTAATGGAGCAGAAAGGCACAGCCTCATCTCTTCTCTTTTTTTTTTTTTTTTTTTTTTCCAAAGAAATAAAGCTCTGTAAATGCGGATCACATTAGTAATCTGAACTCTCTCGATGCTCCAACTGACCTGGTCCCACCATCGGTAGAGAGCTGGAACAAAGGAAGGGGCAAAAAGGAACCTGTAACTCAGAAGCCCACTTCCAGGCACTGCTGTTGGTACCACAAAAAGCGCTGGTAAACGTTTAGCTCCTCCGCTTCCACAGCAGTGGAACAACAGCTACTCTGAAGTGCATCAACTCTTCAAAAGAGAAGAGCAAAGCCACCCATGCGCACTGCTGAGCACAGGCACAAATGGAGGGAGAGCAATGAGGCCTGACCACCTGCTTCTGGCATCGCTCACTGAGCCGGGAACAGGTCAGAGGAGGTGGTAATGGGCTTATCATACCCAGGACCTGCCCGTTGGCAGAGTAGGGCACTGCCCAGACTCCCTGAAGACTTAAACCTAGACATTTCATGATCTGAAACGTATGTCCACTTTTGGGCCCCTTACCACAAAAAAGACACTGAGGGGCTGGAGCGGGTCCAGAGAAGGGCAACGGAGCTGGTGAGGGGTCTGGAGACCAAGTCTTGTGAGGAGCGGCTGAGGGAGCTGGGGGTGTTCAGCCTGGAGAAAAGGAGGCTGAGGGGAGACCTTCTCGCGCTCTATAACTACCTGAAGGGGGGTGTAGAGAAGCGGGGGTCAGTCTTGCCTCCCAAGTCACAGGAGATAGGACAAGGGGAAATGGCCTCAAGTTGCGCCAGGGTAGGTTTAGATGGGATATGAGGAAACATTTCTTCACCGAAAGGGTTATCCAGCATTGGAATGGGCTGCCCAGGGAAGTGGTTGAGGCACCATCCCTGGAGGTGTTCAAAAGACGGGTTGACATGGTCCTCAGGAATATGGTTTAGTGTTTTTTTCTTTATTGCTTATTTCTTATTTATTTTTTTGTCAGAGTTAGGTTGATGGTTGGAGTAGATGATCTTTAAGGTCCCTTCCAACCTAGATCATTCTATGATTCTATGAAGGCAGGGCCTGTACTTTCTTTTTTTCTGCCCTGCCTCCTCCCCTGCCTGCTCAGTAACATGGCTGGTTCTACCTACTTGGTGATAAAAAAGAAACTGGCAAACCTGTGGGTGTCATTCGGAGGGAGAGACTGTTTCTGTTGCCTGGAAAAGAAAACTGCAAGTGTCCATTGTTTCCCCTTGGGTTTAATAAACAACTCACATACCAGCTAAAGTTTTCAGCATCACTCCACCGAAGCAGGAGGACTGGACCCACCGTTCAAAGGTTTTGCCCCTGCTCCATAGACTTCCAAAACTGTGATGTTGTAAGAAGATTCCCCAACTGATTTCCATATAGATATTCCCTCAGCTGCAAGTGCTTTGGGAAAATCTGAGACTATACATATATCTTTTTAATTTTATTTTTTCTTTTTTAGGACAGAACTAACAACAATTGATCAGCAGACACCACTGTTTGTCCATATTGGCCAGGTCTACCTAAGGCTTTGGCACTTCATTTTAACTCCCAAGTTTTTGAAAGGTGAGCCTCAAACTCCTGCTGCATGTTTCAGTCTGCACAGAAAGTAATCACACAAAAAAGAATAAACTGCAAAGGAATATGGATAGAGTTTTAACAACTACAAAAAAAAAAAAAAACAAACAAAAAAAGGACTCATTTTTTTTAGCCATCATGCTAATATTTGCTGCAAATAATAAGAGCAGAGTCACTGCCCTACGTAGTTGAGACGAGGTGCACAACGTGCTTGGACTTGGCTTCAGAGCACATCAGGAATAGGACACAGGCTGTTTTATGATAAGCATCTTTTGAATTCAAGGAAATTAACCTTTTTTTTTTTCCAAAAATTATCATCCTACATCTGTATTTGAATCCACAAATGGTTCCTGATAGAATAACACGTTGATTAAGTCATCAAACAAAACGCTCGCTGGCACTGGGAGCAGCAAGACAGCAGCTGTTTCTAAGAGCAATTGTACGTCAAGTGAAAAAGCTGGCAAGCTTCGAGTTAACATTTAGCTACCTGACCAGGTTATCTTTTTCAGTGGGAAGAAATGTGGAGTCAGCAGGAATTTTTCTACCCAAAGCACACAGAAGGAGAGGAACCTCGGCCTTTCAATTCACTATTTAATATACTTGATGCAACCCTTATGTTCACAATCTGGAGCTACGCTGAGAAACATAAGTGATCCAAAACCTCCAAGGACCTCAATCGTTACAGAACACGCAGGAGGAACTTGTTGACAACAGCAGCAGCAATTAAAATCTGCTGGCACTTTCAGAGACAAATAGCTCCGCATAAAATTCAGCTGGAGGTGGCTTCCCTTCGTCTTGGTCCCTGAACACTGCTGTCAGGACATCCCAACCTACATCCCCCAGGCAGTGAGCAGGGTGGGTGGTCAACCCTGTAGACGATCGCATGGAGCACACTAGCAGGTTAGGGCAGCTTTTTCTCTCCCAAGAGAAGCATGGAGCAATTCTACTGCAGCCACGGCAGGGAGAAATGCTCCCCCAGGAATAACTGCATGGTTCTTCACAGCTTTTTTACTGCTAGACAGCAACCATGGATTTTTCATGGAAATTTTTCAGTGGTGCCCAGGGACAGGACAAGAGGAAATGGGCACAAACTTGAATAGAAGAAGTTCCACCTAAACATGAGGAGGAACTTCTTTGCTGTGAGGGTGGCAGAGCCCTGGAAGAGGCTGCCCAGGGAGGTGGTGGAGTCTCCTTCTCTGGAGACATTCAAACCCCGCCTGGACACGTTCCTGTGCAACCTGCTCTGGGTGGACCTGCTTTGGCAGGGGGTTGGACTGGATGATCTCCAGAGGTCCCCTCCAACCCCGTACCATTCTGTGATTCTGTTACCCTCTCCAAAATTACAAATCTTCTAGCAATAATAGGTCAGTGCTGTTAAGGGCTTTTTTTTTGTTTCTCCACCAGAAAGTTATTTTATCGTGAATTTTTAGACAAATTCTAACAAATCATTCCCATCCCTGCCAGGAGAGGAAAACCAAATGTTTTCCTTGAGTAGAACTTGCATAACAGCCTCCGCATCCTCTTTAATGCCATTTCTGGAATAAACATATTTTTAAAGTTTGTTCTTTGATGGACTTGTCCAAATAGTACGAATCTCTCAAAAAACACGAGAAGAGTCTAACTTTTGGAGACTCGCTGGTTACCTCTGCTACCAATGTCAGCCCATTTGTCACTGAGTCTGGTCCTACCTGCTTAAGAAGTCTCTCTCAAATTAAACTCTGGCCATTTAGATCTGCTGCTCCCCAAATCTCTAGAGAATCAAGGACTTGACAAAACTTGCCCCAAGCAGAGCACTGGGGCAAAAAATATCCCATCTCTACCTGCATTGACGGAGGATGTGCTGCAGCAGCCTGAGCCTTCATAGGTCTCCCATTACGCGTGAGAAGCCCCTGGGGTCTTCTCCTTGTGTGCAGACCTCTGTGTCCCTACTACAGTGGTGCCCAAAGCATTCTCCAAGATTGGTACCTACCATTTTTTTTTTCAGTCTATAAAACTTAAATATACTTTTCTGGATTTTAAGGGACAATAGTAGTACCTTAAAAATCAAGAGGCTTAAAGACAAGACTATGAAAAGGAAACAAACCATCTTTGCTATAATTTTTTAGATTAAGTCTACAGGAGCTTTATAAGGCTAATGAAAATCTTCTAGATGAACCTTTAGGGCTCATCAGTTTAAACTTATTTTCTTTTTGCTCCCTCCTCACTAATATTGCTCAAAAAACTATGCTGAAAACAGTTGCGAGCAATGTAATCCAGTCTGTGAAAGGTGCCAAAAAGGCTTCTATGCCTACAAGTAACACCACAGCTCCTCAAGGCACATCACTTCTGCTCCTTGTTGTATTTTTCCATGTTTTAAATTTAAATATGCAGTAACCTTTATCACATGAAACCAAAATGGCAAATGTTAGATTTGATACGTGTGCTGCGCCCGACCTGCCTTGCTGTGAACTACTGGAAAAAGTGGTCCCTTGAGATTCCCCAAGTTTGAAACGAGAACCCATGTTACTTGTCTCCCTGCTCCCAGCTCCAAGGGAAGCTCTGCCCCATGTCTTTTTTCCCTATAGCAGCCCACAGCAACCAAGTCAGGTGAGGAAACCCCTGTGGAAGTTTGGCCTAAAATTAGTTAGGGCCACGAAGATGATCAGAGAGACGGAGCACCTCCCCAATGAGGACAGGCTGAGAGAGCTGGGGTTGTTCAGCCTGGAGAAGAGAAGGCTCGGGGAGACCTTAGAGCAGCCTCCCAATATCTGAAGGGAGCTCCAGGAGAGCTGGGGAGGGACTCTTTGTCAGGGAGTGCAGTGACAGGACAAGGGGGAATGGTTTTAAACTGGAAGAGGGGAGACTGAGATGAGATACCAGAAAGAAATTCTTTGCTGTGAGGGTGGTGAGACCCTGGCCCAGGTTGCCCAGAGAAGCTGGGTTCAAGGGTTCAAGGCCAGGCTGGATGGGGCTTGGAGCAACCTGGTCTGGTGGGAGGTGTCCCTGCCCAGGGCAGAGGGGTTTAAACTCCATGATCTTTAAGGTCCCTTCCAACTCTAACCATTCTATGATTCTAAATAACATGGAACTGTGGCTGGGCAGCAGCGAGCATCTCATCAGCACAGCCACAGGAACCCCATCCTTACCCGGATACCTGTGCTTTCAAAGTATTAGATCAAAAGCCACACAGCCAAAAACTTGGGATCAACATTGCAACTGTAGAGCAGCCTACCCTTCACTTTGCTTTTAAGCAGTATTTCACATCAAATTTTATGTTTGTCAGTAAACTTTTCAAAACGGAAAGCAGTATTGTATATTTGTGCAATATCAAGCACCCAGGGATCCCGCTGGTTGGAAGGTACAGAAACTGCACTGTTAAATCTGTGTTCAGGAACACAAATAAGTATTTTCTTGTTTGCAGTGAGAATGAACAAAAATTATAAGGTAAGTGCCTGAAGTTTGAAATTAGATAGAAGTTCTAAGAGTCACCACACATTTCTAATCAGCAGAATGCACAGAAACACCGAGCCACTTATTCTTTATGAGAGAGTGAGAAATGTGGGTGTTTGGGTGAGATTAATGAGAATCAGCCCATCTGGAGTGCAGGGTAGGGGACCAGTGCTATCCCGCAGGCAGCGGTGTGTTCCCAGGGACTGGCAGGCGGGGGGTGCAGGCCAAAACCCACCTATCTGGCCCCCTTTTCCCTTTCAGACAAAAGAGCAGAGACTCGCCTCCATTTCCCAGCTCCAGAGGGAGGACGTACAGAGCTGGGAAGGCACCACTTGCTGCCCAGCAAGGTCTTCCTCACCTCCCAATGGTTTTGGCTGCATGAGGCTGCAGGGAAACTCTCAGAATAACGTCTCTGCTCAATGCCCAGCTCTGCAGCCTCAACGCAAATCACAAAGCATTTCTAATGCAGGACCAGGGAGGAAGATGCAAAACCATCTCCGTCCTGTAGTCGCAGGGAAGAAGAAATGCAGGCAATAATGGAAAGGCATCATCAGTATTATTATGATAAAATGTTTGTAATTACTACCCTGGCAATTTTTCCAAATGGGTTGGCTTAGAGACAGGTCTCTTGCACTGATTACTATATTATTTTCTTTACAAAGGTCTAAGTGGCTGTGTTTTCCAGATGAATAGCCTGAAGCCACTTGGTTCAGAGCTTTAGTCCCCTGAGATTCACCTTGGACAGTAAAGAAATGAGACAGATGAACTCTAAACTATTCTGTGTACGAACCCCGCAGGGTCTGGCTGATGAGAATGCTTTAGGTAAAGTACCTTTCAATTTAAAATAAAGACAGAGACGAACTGGGGCTAGTTAAAAGTTACAAGAAGTCAGAAGCAGCATTTGCTAACAAAGCATTTTAAACCAAGTAAGCCTTCCTAAAGAGAGCCTTGGCTTCACCTCAGCTCACCTCGTCTGGGAGAGCTGCTGCGCCAGGCAAACGTAGGGCAGTTGGGTTGGCGTTGGCACTTTCCCAACCCACCGCAATCCCAGCCACTGCCAGGCTTCTGGGCTGCCCCCTCCCCCTCGCCTGCCCCCGAGAAGCAGCACTGGTTTTATCCAACCATATAGTAATTCATTTGCCCGGCATTTACTGACCAGCACTTACTTTTCCTGGAGAGAGAGCACCCGCAGGCAGGGAGGGAAGCTCTTTGGAGGTGCCGGCACATCTGGTGTGTGGGGAGGCAGCGGGGCCGGCAGGGACCAACGCCGGGAGAGCGTCTCGATCGGACACGGAGCCACCTACACGCAGGTTTCCATCAGCCTTTGCTAACACGGAAAAGGTCCCAGGCAGCACAGCAGGAAACACCAAAGTTCAGCCCCTCTGGCAGCGGTTCCAAGGAGGGTTTGAGGCCGGTGGATGGTGACGAGCTCTGCTGTGACTCAGGGTCTTGCTGCCATGCCTTCAGTGGGCTCCTTCGAAGCACTCTGCACTTATGGGTGGCACTGAGCTGAACTGCTCACCAGGGAGGAAACTCAAATACGCCAGGGAGACCTTTGGGGGAAGAGAGAGATAGAGAGGGAAGAATGAACAATGATGTTCATCCCTGAAATTTAAAGCTATCTGTGGCTTCTACACACCCTATTTCAAACATCCCCATTAAATTAGTCCATTAGATAAAATCCTATTAATTGGATGACTTGGTCAGCTGGGACTTACTCAGAATTTGTTGTGGTTTTACCATCAAACACGGTTCTGGGTAATTCAAATCTCACAACACCGAGGAGAAATTGCCCACAATTAACAGCTTCAGATACGAGCAGCTTTCGTCACACAAACACCAGCAAGAGCTCACGCCACTCTCCATCCAATCCACTTTACTTGTTTATTTAGTCTGATTTACATCTGAATTTCTTCTCTGGGTTCAAGTGACGCAAGCTCGTGCTTGTTTGAATTGCTCCTCTGCAAACACAACAAGCCAGCTCCAGCCATGAAGCTTTAAGCCATCGCTGAAGCTTTTCAGCAATGAGATCCCCAAGCATTAACTTTTGTAATTAAAGTAGCATATCTGACAAATTAGCAGAAGGGAATATAATGGCATATTACTGTGCAACAGGGAGAAGTTCTACCTCCTGTAGTCACCATTGGACTATCAAAGCCAGTATAGCATGACACATGATGTTGCAGCATCCCCAGGCTAGAAAAGTAAGTAATCTGAGTCACCCACAAATAGAAACAAATTCAAAAGGTCATAAAGAGCTGGTCAAGCTCACAAAATTAAATAAATACATTAATTAATTATAAAGTCCATGAAGCAGCAAAGTTGAATTTTGCTATAGTAGCATGACATGCTTTAGGAAACTGCCCTTCAGTAACCCAGCCAAACCTTGGCATGTTTCCATCTCTGCTTGTTCTCCGTGGTTATGTCTACAGCATCATCAGACACCCGTCTGAAACACCAGAAAGACACGAAAAACAGAATGGAGGGACTGAAGAAAAACAAATACTAGTATCTAGCGTGCATACTGTTCTTCTCATTCATGAATCTCAAACTCAGTCAACAGTATCCCTTTGCACGCGTGTACTTTAGCCATTACATGTATCATGGAAGATGGCATGGCTGGAGAGGGGAGTCAGTCCAGCTCGGGAGCCCAGGCCAGGGACGAGCCTGATAGCTTGAGGAACCAAACAGCTCTTGCTCCAAAACATCACTGCTGCACAGCCTAAGAAAATAAAGTGATGAAACTCAACCATGCACCCTACACACTCATGCAGACCCCAGAGCATCGAAGCAGCACCTGCCATGGCTCTCTCTGCCACAGGCTGTACAGCATCCAAGAAAGATGGAGCTCTCTGCCCAGGAGTTCCCTGTCGGTATCTAACAGAATGCATAAGTGCTAAGTGAGTGGGAAGGAGGAGGAAAAGCAGCAGCAGCACAAGGAAGGCCATCATCGGACGCACATTGGTTGCAGCCCACAGAGTCTGCAACACCAAACCAGCCCCAAAGCAGGATCGGCACAGAAACAAGAACATAGTGGAGGCACTGACATCTATAAGCATGGAAAAAAGGGGAAAGTTACTGAATGTAACCGATCTCTCCTAAACCACAGACCTACTGACATGTCAGTACACCAAGTACCAACCCATCCGTGCTCTTGGAAGAGGGGAGAAAGCCAAGCATGAGGCAGAGCAGACTCACACAGTGTGTTCTTGTATAAGACGATCCTGAGGCGGAACAGCCATTGCATGTTCTTGGCTCTGCATCACTGTTTCTAAGTACCACAAAACATCTGGCTTCAGAAAGTCTTTATTGCAACAGAAGTGACTGGCAACTGTCCTTTACCAGGTCATCCTACAAATATGGCACAATTTATACTGCGTACAGATCACAAATCCCAGTGGGGACTTTGCTGTGCTCCTGGTTTGAGGCTGAAGGCACCCACCTTGGAGCCCATCTTGGCGTGTGAGAGGTACCAAGATCAGGCTATGAACAGAGAGCAGGCTGTAGCAGCAGCCTTCAGGCCAGGGTGAGGGACAAGCCCCCCGCCTCCAGCATCAGCAATGCACAGTGCCTCTGCTTCTATCTTTTATAAAATGACCTTTCAGGAATGCAATTTCCAAAGTGACTAGTCTTGCTGGTGACACACAGCTTGGGGAAACAGAGAATTTACAGTGATTAGAATAGATCAGATTTATGGACTAACAAGACAGATGATGCAGTGAAGCGAGGAATGAAATGTAATGAGGCCAAGAAAAAATTAAACACATGCTATATTCCAGCCTAAACAGCAGTGTACAAATAGACAGGAAATACAATCTAAAACAATTCACATAACATTTAGTAGCATTACAGGAAAACCAGAAAAGACCTTGCAGCTCTTACAGACTTGATAATCCAGAATAAAAAAACAACAGGACACCATAAGGCAAGTTAAGAGGTACTGTTAAAACAGCAGTATGAAAGGCACAAGGAGCCTGTCAATCACAGGAGCACTGAAAAATGTGAGACATTGCCAAAGAAATCTCCAGAAGGTTCCAACCCAATCCTGAAAGATTTCACAGATATCAGGTCATTTGGGGAACATGAACATTTTTGCAGAATGAAACCTACAGTTAACATTAGATCATCCTACAGCCCGTAGGATCTTATCACCTTCAGGTATGTGACAGACACATGCAATAGGGAAGATGTCCCCCAAAGTGAAAAGGTGCAGCAGGAATAAAATGGGCTTTGAGGAAAAGACGAATGAGAAGGCAAGAGCTTGAACTTATCTGTGACAAAACCTTGGCGCCCTGGTAATCATGGCTGAACCATATTGGAGAGAATGACATGTCATAGGATACACTGGATTGCCACAGCAATATTGCTGGGGGGAATAGATTGTGAGAGGTTTCAACACAAAGAATTTCTTAATAGATAGGAAGATCCTTAAGACTGCAAAGTGTTCCTTATGCAGGCTTATACTGAAAATATACATGCTCTGAAAACAGTTACATACATGCTTAACTTTATATGTGTTGACTAATTAAAATCAACTGGAATAATCGTGTGCTTCAATTTAACATGTTAAGCACTATAAAAATCAAGTGGATTGGCATGTTGGTATATTTTCATCTCTCTTTGGTTCACTATATATTTTTTGCAGTTGTATTCAGGATAATGGGAATAACTGCAACTCCCAGAAAGCAGAGATGATGCAAGATTTTAAAATGTTCTCAGAAGTAACAAATTTTTTCTAAAATATCCCTTTTACTTGAGAGCACTCATTTTTAAAGGCCCTCTGTATATATATTATAAAGTATTTCCTCAAACACAGCAACTTATTAGCTGTATTGCTGCCTAGTTTCTTAATTGGGCTCAGAAGTAAAATTATCATTCAGATGTTAGCAGTTTTGCTGTTCAATGTCTAATCTATCTTGAAAGCTTAAACAAATTCTATAAATATTTAAGTTAAATATAATCTGCATTTGCTTAGTGATTTTAATTAAGAATTAAGATGCTGTTCCCGTGAAATGTGCGAATGTTTAAAGCCAGTGCAGTGGTGGGATAATATCAGGGTATTTAAGATTCTGTACCATTATTAGTATATTTTTCAGTTTAGCACTGTAGTTGAGCTGCTACCCAAGTACTCAGACTCAACTTTAAAAAAAACCCAAAAAACTACCAAAAAAAAAAGTGAAACCTTATCTCAATTTTAAACTGCTGTGGCTGAGACACAGAACAGGGTTTTACTCAGGTTTTTTTCCTCAATTTTTATTTCTACTTTAAGCCCTGTCTCTCCAGACCTTCCTTTCCACCGGCAAAGCTCTGAGCCTGTGACTTTGAGCCCGTTGGATTTCTTCTGGGTCCAACCAAGGAGCCTCACAGAGATTCCTATGGCTTTAGGAAGAAAAGCCACCTGTGCTGACTTCACACTATTCTTTCAAATTGAGCCAGTTTCAACCTCATTGAAGACAAATACTTAAAGCCCCATTACCAACCGTACCCTCACGCAGCCAGAGAAAAGGCCTCCTACCACGAACATGTCTGAGAAGGAAAAAAATACATAAAAGATGCAAGGCACTGGATAGCAACAAATTAGACGCCTGAAGTCCAGGACTGAGAACAAAACCATTACAGATATTTAATTAGAAAACTAGCTATTAAAGCAGACTGAAGTTGTTTAATAATAGTTTGTCAGTGAACTAATGTAATTAACTGTTAGACAGAAACAGGGACAATACCGTGGTTACAGATCTTGGGAAGAAGTAACTCGAGAAGAATGAACTGCAAGGGTTATAAATCTCAGATTCAACTGCAGGTCTTTTTCTCTCCTAGCCCACAAAAAATTAAAAACGTTACTTCTATTCGTTCTAATCTTTGAAAGTATGACTGTGTAGACTGCATTTTGACCACATTATAGACACTGTACTGGGTAACTTTTTCCCTGCGTGGCTCTGCACGCTGGCTTGAGGGAGGGAGCCGGGGGCGGGGGGACGGGCTGTGCCTGCCCCTTACCCCAGAACTGCTTCAATGGAATTCAACTGGGAACCAGGAAATAGAACCCAAAAAATTCAAAACGAAAGAACATTTAAGCCCAGTTTCAGTAATACTGGATGTTACTAACTAAAGCAAAGGAAAATTATTATTTTACAGAAAATGGCTTTCAGTTTTCCTTTGAATGGTTTAATGGCATGTAAGGGGATAGTAAGAAGATATCTGCATATCTCCAGAGGCCTGATTTAAAACCTCTAATTCATAACCAACAGCACACTTGGTGATCTAGAAAAAAAGCCAACCCACTGCAAAAACCCAACCCAACACCCCACAACAGCAATCCCCACCCACACATTCATAAGAGGGCAGATTAACCTTCATTTTCATCTTTTGACAAGAAACAGCACAATTTTAACACAGAACTGCATCTTCTCCAGTGGGCATCAAGCAATTCAGAGCAGCACAGAGCAAGAAAGCATTTTCAGCCTGCCATCATCTAACTTCAGTCTGTTATACCGACTCAACTGGGGACTTTCAAAGTCCCAGGGTACGAGGACATCACTGTTTCCTCATTAAAATGTCAGCACAGACACTTTGGGGTATATAGATTTTATAGAAGACTCTTAGGAAAGAAAATAGAATGGAGCAGGGCAAAGAGTGAACAATTAAGCCTTTTCTCAGCCAGGAAAAGCAGGCAATAACGTTCTCCACCACACTCAAATTTTCACCCCGTGGAAGCTGGCCTGGGGCCGAAGTTAAACTGGGTGCAAAGTGGCAGGTTCTCTGCCACCAAGGCAGGGTACAGCAAGCACATGAACTCTCAGCAATTCTACGTGGCTTCAGCTTTGCCCTTGGTCATTTTCCCTTTTACAGCCAGAGAACACAGAGAACGAGACAGATGCAGGCATTGCCTTTCCCTCTGTCCCTCAGACACTTCCCCTCTAACATTGTCTCCAATTAGCATTCCTGTTTGTTACCCAATATATCACCTGTAATAATTTTGGTGCAGTCAACCAGTTCCTCCCCAAATGGGAGGAAGGTTAATGATGCTCTCTGTTACTATATGCTTTGCATAAGAAAGGGAATAGATGTCTAAAATAACAGCAGACAACATTCCTTTCCTGAAATGCCTTAGAGCAGAAGACATCCCTTCTTCACTGGTGAAGTTCGACTGGGCTCCCCACATTTTACCAGTTCTTTTCTGCCCCTGACACACGATTCTATAATCCCAGTCACCTGTTAACTTTCCCCCAAAGGAAAAGAGGGATTCTGATTGCCTGGGAACAGTTACCACTGGTTGTATTGCTACAGTAACTTCAATTTTTATTTTTTTTTAATGCTGATATCACACTGGTTTGCAACTAAACCTTTTCCTAATTTTTACATTTCTTTTTTACTGAATGATTAATTTTACCTGCAATTTGTGTCAAACTGCTCTTGGGTAGAAGCTGGAATTCAATTCACAATACAGAAAAAAGTATTTTAATAGGTGCACTGGCTACAAAAGAAAACATCAAACATGACTTGCGTTTAAATGATAGTCATCATATGAAGAAAATTATCTCCATAATTAGTGACTTGAGCCAATTGTTGCTGATTTTTAATGCGATCAAAGGGGTAGAAGAGACTTCACCTCACCTACACCTTTGCCTAAGAAAGGATTGATGATAGCCACTTTACCAGACTAAAAAGGTTTGCAACTAAGCATAATTTCATGTGTTTAGCCAGAGAATTCCTTGGGCTGGAGCTTTCTTTACATGTTATTAGAAAACATTTAATGCTTAAATATTGGGTTTATGTAAATTTAAGATATTATGATGGGTTTAAATCTTAATAGAGAAATTATGAGATGCCACTTTAATTCTGAAGGGGATTATTTCAAATTTATTGATTTCAAATACAAATACCAGGTTTAAGTTACTAAGATACAAAAAAAAACTCAAACAACCCAATAACAACAAAAAAGCTGTGACATTTCACGTCCTCCTGGAGATGGAATTGATCTGTAGGATGCCATCAAGGATGAGCACAAGGCAGATCCAAAAACTTCACAGGTCACAGAATCAGAGAATCTTCATGGTTGGAAGGGACTTTTAAGATCATCGAGTCCAATCACAAAAAAAACACAAACCCACAACCAAAAAACCCAACAACAAAACAAACAAACAAAAAAACCCCACAAACAGGCACAACCCAACAATCCCAGGCACTAGAGCATGCCCTGAAGTGCCATGTCTACACAGTTCTTAAATACCTCCAGGGATGGNCAGGCTGTTCCAGTGCCTGACCACCCTCTCAGCAAAGTCATTCTTCCCAAGATCTAATCTAAACCTCCCCTGCCCCAACTTCAGACCATTTCCTCTGCTCCTGTCATGATTCCCTTGGGAGAAGAGGCCAACCCCCACCTCTCTCCACCCTCCTTTCAGGGAGTTGTAGAGGGCAATGAGGTCTCCCCTCAGCCTCCTCCAAACCAACCATGCCCAGTTCCCTCAGCCTCTCGTCATGTGACTTGTTCTCCAGACCCCTCCTCAGCTTGGTGGCTCTCCTCTGGACATGCTCCAGCACCCCCCCAGCTGATTCACAGGAGCAAAGGGGTCTTGCCCAAAACAGGAGGCAGCGCCTGGTTGAGCAGGACATCGGGCCCAGCCCAGACACCCTCTCCTCCAGTCTCTGATGCTCACCAGCTCCCACTGACCCGCTTGCCAAAGGGGGAAAACTCTCCACATGCTACTTGCCCTGGCAGTTCTGCCACATCATTTATGCTCAACATCACAAATGTGACCCATGCTCGTCTCAAGAGGCTNAGAATCTTCATGGTTGGAAGGGACTTTTAAGATCATCGAGTCCAATCACAAAAAAAACACAAACCCACAACCAAAAAACCCAACAACAAAACAAACAAACAAAAAAACCCCACAAACAGGCACAACCCAACAATCCCAGGCACTAGAGCATGCCCTGAAGTGCCATGTCTACACAGTTCTTAAATACCTCCAGGGATGGTGACTCCACCACCTCCCTGGGCAGGCTGTTCCAGTGCCTGACCACCCTCTCAGCAAAGTCATTCTTCCCAAGATCTAATCTAAACCTCCCCTGCCCCAACTTCAGACCATTTCCTCTGGTCCTGTCATGATTCCCTTGGGAGAAGAGGCCAACCCCCACCTCTCTCCAGCCTCCTTTCAGGGAGTTGTAGAGGGCAATGAGGTCTCCCCTCAGCCTCCTCCAAACCAACCATGCCCAGTTCCCTCAGCCTCTCGTCATGTGACTTGTTCTCCAGACCCCTCCCCAGCTTGGTGGCTCTCCTCTGGACATGCTCCAGCACCCCCCCAGCTGATTCACAGGAGCAAAGGGGTCTTGCCCGAAACAGGAGGCAGCGCCTGGTTGAGCAGGACATCGGGCCCAGCCCAGACACCCTCTCCTCCAGTCTCTGATGCTCACCAGCTCCCACTGACCCGCTTGCCAAAGGGGGAAAACTCTCCACATGCTACTTGCCCTGGCAGTTCTGCCACATCATTTATGCTCAACATCACAAATGTGACCCATGCTCGTCTCAAGAGGCTCCAGATGCTCAGCAAGGCTCGTCCCCACACACCAGGATGTCACTGTGGGGCAGTAGATGCAGGGCAGCCCAGAAGAGAGCCCCCCCCAGCCCCATCCAGCAAAGCTCTCCCCCTGCTCAGCTCTGAGCTTGCAAACCAGCCCCCAAACCTGCCGGTGGGATTGTCCCCGTGCCCAGCTGGAATCCAAGCCCTGCCACAAGGATGGTCCCTGAGCTCAGCTTCCCAGTGCTACAGCCACGGTGTAGACAGCTACAGTCCTGCAAGGTCTGGCTGAAATTTCCAGCTTTAGTTCAAAGATGAATTAATTCAGGGAAGCCCTTAAAGATCCCTCTTGGCTTTTTCGATCTCTTAAAGCAAGCATAAATCACTAGCGTTTTGTCTTGGCGCCAGGCTTTATACTTACTTTGTGTTACCATGAACGACTGCCAAAAGGGAAGAAAGCGGGACTCGGGTCCATTAGCCATACTTTATTTTTTCATGATCTTCCCAGAAGTCCTTGCCCACACCGTTCTGATGCGTCCTTTGCAGTCCTCATTCAAGCTGCTGGCAGCCCCCGCCGCAGCCCTAGGATGTCGACAGCTCTTAATCCTGGGTGACAGCCATGCAGGCAGCCAAAAGAGAGCCCGACCTCCAAACAGTCTCACTGGGGAGGGCGAATCCCAGGTTAGTTCCCTCTGTCCTTCACAGAGCAACATGCGCTGCCCACCCCACAGACATCATGTAAGGTTCTGACTCGGGAGATACCCAAAAACAGAGGAAGTGGCTTTTCTATCAGCAGGAAACATTCGGGTCGAATTTAAGGCAACTGTTTAGGAATGATGAAGCATACTTACCCCCGGAGTTCGTAGTCACAAGCCTAATTTTGTCACCATCTAAAAGTTACTGAGCCATTCCTACTAGAAGGGGTGTGCTTACTTCTGTCCCTCCAGGTGGGACTCACCAAAATAATGGGTCGAGTGCTCAGAGAGGAGCGAAGAAACACACACCAGGGCCACTGTTACAGCCACTGCTTTGCAAAATGCTTATTTAAAGTTTAAGGACTATGAGGCTACACTTGGCACTGTTACCTTTAAGACCTTGCCTACCAAAGACAGGAAAAGCGCAGCTTATTTCATTTAGTTATTAGTCTTTCAAGACAGTCCCAGAGAAAGTTCTTAAAGAACACTAAGCAATAACAACGAATAATATCTGAGTCACTGGGCTGGCTTGGTTTTAGATGTTAAGGGGTTCTCTCTGGATTTTTCCATTTATTAGACTTTTTTTGTCCTTTTTCAGATTAGAACATTATTTTTATAATTACAGTTGTGAAGTAAATCTCTTATGAGGGTTTTCCCCTTTAATGCAGGGTTACAGGGTGATTTACACTGAAAATTATGAAGCCTTAAAACTTAAGTTTCCTCTGGGAAATATTGTTACTGCAAGGTCAGTACCAATGAATAATATTTAAAGCTCATGGAAATACGTTTCTTACGGGGCAGCCAAAACTCCCTAATGACCCATGTGAGCAGGACTAAGAACTGAGCAGCTGCAACTTCCACCAAAGTTTTAAACATCATCAATTTGGGAATTTAAAACTATCCTAAACTCATTATGGCCAAGAAATCAAGTGGAGCGCGATGGGTATCTTCTTCCCTGGAATTCGCTCATATAAAACTCTGCTTGCTATATTTAAGATTCCTGAAATCCTCTTAAATGAATGGCATGTAATTGTGATAAATGCAATTAAAATAAGCCTCGCAGAATTCATTTGCCTTTCCCAAGGGATAATTTTGCAGGCGCACAGCATCTGCTCCACAGCACGGGCCACTAGGACGTTCGAGCGGCCGCAATCCCGCACTTTGAGAAGCTGTCACCCCCGTCCCCACGCCTCCATCCACTCCAAAATGCCATGTTTATGTCAAGTTCCTGCACAATTTCAGCACGCTGCTCGGTGTCACACACACAAGCCCTACAGTGTAGGAAGGGGCTGGCAGTGGGGAGAAGAACCAGTTCCCCCAGGTCTGCGGTGGGGTGACACACACCACTGCTCAGCAGGTCCAGTGCCGCAAAAAGGGGAGCTGAGAAGAAAAGGAGGAATTGGGAGGAAAGGGCTGCTGACCGCCTGAATGTTACATCTGGATTTTCTCACGCCGTAAATGTCCACATCTTTACGAGTCTCACAAAACTCATATTCCGTAATCAAACAGCCAAGTGGAAATTTCAATTTTTGCAATATTGCAGCAGGGAGGAGGAGGTTATTCCCCATGGCTGAGAACCACCAACTGAAAATAATATGATCCTAAAATGAATACAACTTACAGAAGTAGTTAAAAGAGCCATTAAAAAAACCCTCAATGTAAAGGTGCTGAGTCAGGATTTTTTGAGTGTGTGCCAAGGCGGCGCTGCTCAGAAAACAGATGAACTCTTGAAGAAAAGATCTTTCATAACTCTTCTGAAAATAAGCTTTATTTCAGTTCCCTTGATGAAGGTCCCTCTATGGACAATCAAGAACTGCACACAGAATGCTACACTGCGTTATGACAAAGTTATGGCCTGGTCAGAATCCTTAATGGACATCAATTATTATACAAGGAGATGAATCACACACAAAAATTATTTAATTCCATGATACTTTTTAAATATGTATATACTTGTATGTGATGAAACTTTTATTGGTTTTGCTTGGGAGATAAAAGGGACCGGATGCCTAGCGTTAAAATGAATTTTCTAATTGGACTTTTGTGAATCTTGTCAAACCTCTTGATGTGGCTGTCTCACTTCTAAAGATCACTCAAGTCCCTACCTCAGGAACGAGCAGGCATTAGGATGGAAAGGTCTCCCTTTTAGTGGCGGGGCTGTGCATGCTGAGTCTTAACTTCAGCCAGAGGCAAAATATTTCTCTTTTCAAAATTAAGAAGAACCAACACATTAGCCAAACAGAATAACTTTACATTATTTTAGATAATGCAAATACTTTATTTACATTATTTCATTTGTGAGGGAAAGCACTTAAAAAAAAAAAAAAGGGAAAAAAAGCAGCAAACAACCAAAACACTGTCAGCTGTTGGCAGATTAAAAGCAATAGCAAATTCTACATTCCAGAAGTACTTTTTTCCCCCAAAGGTTTCCCCTTGAAAAAAAAATAAAATGATTGTTTAGGCTTTTCAAAAAGAGATCACATTTTGATGACCAAGGTTATGACAAAGGCCTTAAAACTGGCATTCAAACTGCCAGGAAAGCTATTACCGGATCTTTAAATTTTTTATATTTTTTAAAAAAATGCAAACATTACTACAGAAAAGAAATACTGTGTGTGATTCAAGCAGAAAGCAGTTTCAGACTTGACTGGAAGTTTGTAGATGCCAATGTCACTGAGGGCACGTAGGACAGTGTGGACGTGCTCCTCACGGTTCAGTCTCTCCTTCGGGCTGCAGCGGTCCCTAAACACCTCTGAGGGGCTCCCATAATAGCCCCAAATATTCTAAACAGTAAGGCAGACATGGCTTCCTAATTTCACCGGCCTGTTGGCAGTGTTTTCTTCCTCTTAATGTCAACCTTTTCCTCTTATATACGTCTCTTCCATTTGCCTCAAGGAGGCTTTTATAGCTGCTGCGCCTCGCATTATGGGTCCGAAATGCCAAATCACGCTCCAAAATTGCAATGAATTATTCCCATCAGTCCCACATTACAGATTCAGGAATTTGGATTGCTATCATTGTCAGTAGCTCCAAAATTAATGAACACAGTTTATGAGCAAAGCTCAGTTCAATTTCATTACCTTACACCAAACTTGAGATAGGGAAAACCACAGCTTCAACCCAGACAGAGTCCTATAAGTCAATTTACAGGAGCACTCCTAATCTGAGGTCAGGCAACCGCTTTGCCTTCATGCCTCTAATGTATCAAAGGCTTGTGTCGTATTCTTATTCTTTTAAGAAAAGCCCCACACCTCCCGCCAAGAAATAGAAAATCCTCATTTAATGGGGAAGTCCTCATCTGCCCAGGGAAGTGGTTGAGGCACCATCCCTGGAGGTATTCAAAAGATGGGTTGACATAGTGCTTAGACACATGGTTTAGTGTTGGTTTGTATTAGAGTTAGGTTGATGGTTGGACTAGATGATCTGAAAGGTCCCCTTCCAAGCCAGACAATTCTATGATTCTATGGTTCCAATTACATCCCCAGCCCTAAAAGCCCCTTGCTGCTTTGTAGGAATAACAATTTTCTAGATATTAAATTGGAACTCCATTCCAAAGGAAAAATAATGGCAAGGGTAAAACTTTATTCATGAAGAAAACTAGAACTTCATTTAGCATTTTAAAGACTTCATTAACAAAATTCTTTGTGGGTATCTACAAATGTTAAATTAAGATGAAGACCTTAAACAATTTGTCAAACAGATGAGCACATCAAAGCATTTCAAAAAGCAAGAACCTGAGATTGAAAGGCTGTCAAGAGAGCAGAAGTGAGAAGAATTAAAGGCTAATGAAGTAACTGCACTGCCTGAAGAAATGTCTAGAATAGGTTTTCCTTTACATTATCATCCTCTGACCTTAAGAGGACTAAAATGAGGCTAAATTCACTTTATGAGGCTGAATTCACTTCGTAACATTCAATATTTTATTACACAGAGGTGCAGATTTCTATAAAAACCTGTTCTTCCATTTTAATCTCCTCTTCCCTCTACACCTGAAAGATCTCTTTGCTGTTATTTCCAAAGGACTTGTCACACCAGGAAAGAGAGGAGAAAATACTGCTTATGTTCCCGTAAAGCTGCTGAGAAGATGCTGTGGTCCTGGCACGGTGCCTGGGCCGGCTCCAGGTGCTCGCTGCAGCCCCACGCTTCTGCTTTTGGGGACATGCCTACGCGGGGACTCGCTCCCAAGCCTTGGCCTCTCCAAAGCCACCAACAGCCTATAACCTCTAACGACCTCCGTATGTATAACTTAATGGCCACAGCTAGGCACAGCCATCAGTCAGAAAGCTCTTCAGATGGGTTGTTGGCAACGGAGCGGCTGACGGCAAACCAACATCAGGCAGATGCACTGACACGCCAAGTTGTACCCCAGAGGAGATCCTGCAGCACAACCCAAGGTCTCCTTTCTTCCCTAGCTAGACCCCTCAAACGGTGAGGCAGGGAGAAAATAGGCTGCTTTCTCTGAGCAATTCAAAGTAACTTCATGTAAATAAACCTCTATAAATATCCAGAACAAATATATCAAACTTTTCTTCACCTGCAACCTAAGGCTCAAAAAACAACACAACACCCTCGTGGTGCAACATCTCCAAGCTTCAGACATTAGCGGTGGCAAACGAGCACTCACTCCGGCACAGAGCATGATACAGCTCCGTACGTGCACTTCTAGTCACCACCAAAAGCAAGTGTATGAAGAAGTTCAACACAAAAATGTGTAATTACTGTTGACAGTAAATAATTTTTGGAAGAATTTTTGAAAGAAAGAAGCCAAGTTAGAAACTGACCCCAACTCCAAAACAACAGAGCCTACATGAGCTCTGTAGTCATCCTCTGTGAGCTTATACACAATTGGTATAAGATGCCATAATTCCCTTAAGTTTTCTAAATAGTATTTTTTTTTCACCCATCATGATTTATAACAAATGTCCATTTTTATCTTATGTAACTCATGCTGAGTTTGTGGTCTGCGTGCTAATTCTTTCGGACGATTTGAAAGGTTTGAACCCCACACGGAAAGGACAAAATCCACTGTCAGCATCAGGATTAATTCCTCTGACTTGCCAAAAATCTAGTCTCAACCCTGTCTCAGCATATTAATTGCTGTGATAGCCCCCGACGCCACCTGATTTTTAAATTTACTTGCTGCAAGAATATTGGAGGATGATGGCTTTAGTTTCTTATTTTATTGAGTGCAATGCTTTCCAAAATATGATGGCTTTGATGCACGATTATTTGAAAACCCTGCTCTTAAGATAAAGGCTAAATCAACAAACCCATACATTTCATTTAGCACAGACCTTCTGGGAGCACTACTGGAGGTGCAGACAAAAGCACTGGTTTCAAGAGACGCAGCTGGACCCACGTCTCACTGCAGTTGTGGGCACATCACTCTGGGGGAAATTGCCATGGTCAAGAGCGTGGCCATTTCAGCAAAGGGGGCTGCAAACCCCCAGGTGCCAGGGAGGAAACCTCCTGGAGCTGAGGGAGCCTTGGCCACATGTCCCAGATTGCAGGCTCAGTGCCACTACTCCAGGGTCCTTGCTGGGTTGGATCTATCAGCCTATGGCCCCAGGAAGGAAAGTCCCTACACCCCAGGAGACAAGTTTTCATGGCCCAAATCCAGTTCCTCAGGCCCTGGAGCCGCAGCACAGAGGAACAGAGAACGTGGAGTTCATTTTCTAAGTCCATTTGACATGGGAAAAGAAGTATTGTGCAGGATGAAGGCAATCCCTTTGCTGCCACTTGGAATTCATCATCATATAGTCCTGGGTGGCAGCCACAGCCGCTTCCCCAGTGCCATCTCCCACTGCAAGGGTTTCACAAAGAGACTCAGACCTGCTTCCAGGGGCATGTTGATAGATAAGATACCCCTAAACTCAACTTCCCCCCAGGGAACACAGGCAGGGCTCCCAATTACCACAGAGTCCATTTTTATCTTAATGCTTGGTAAAGCATGAAGCAAACACACACTATCAGAAGCAAAAACACAATCACAGACCAGCATTGTTGCCAGTTGGAAATTACATGATAAGCTGCCTGCAAGCTCATTACCACCCGGCTTCCAAAATAAATTAGAAATTTTCAAAACCAGAAAGTTGAATAATCAAGGAAATTCTATAATGTCATTTACTGAGGAAATGACATTATAAAACAATCTTTGCTGCTGCTGCGGATTGACTTTAGCCACAGAATTTATTAACCACTGATAAACATCAATCATGTTTTTCCTCCCCAAGCAAAGCAAACCTCTTTGTGCTGACCCGGTGCCCCTCCGCTGGCTCACTAACACTGCGCTTAACACTAGGGATGAAAAGAATAATGGGATTCAAAATACAGTATTGCTTCTAAACCTTAATAAAAGGAAAGCCACCAAGTACAAACCTGGGTAATTACTTCTACTCAGAAGAAAATTACTCAGGCAGTTCCTCAGTTTAAAGCACTTGGAGAAAAAAAAAATAATTATGCTAGGGTTTGTTTTTATAATTGGGCTGTTTTGCAAGTGCATGACTGAATAAATAACCTCTGCAAACAAGAAAACAGGATCCATGCTGGACAAGCACAGCTATTGCTCCTTACTTTCAATTGTATTTTTCTGTATTTTAACCAATGTGTCAATCTTTAATTTAAAATTATATCTTTCTCTGGTAGTCCCAGCAAGCTTTTCAGTTGTACAAAAGTTATTCTTATTTTGCAGGGTATCATTGAGGTTAATCATATCAAAGAAATGTCTCTCACAGTATCCTGAGGAAAAAAAAAAAAAAGTCAGTAAGAAGTACTAGCTAGCAGTAAGTAAATTATTTGTTTGCAAAACCTGTGATATTGCAGTTGATGAGAAGTAATAAGTGAGTAAACCTGTTGAGAAAAGGCATCGGAATGTCCCTGTGTTTATTTTTTGAAGCTGGAATGATATCAATTGATAAATTTGAATGTTGCCTTTGGGGACAAATCTCCATAACTAGGCAATAGCTGTGATCACTTCCCAAAGAAGTAAAGCGAGTTCTTTGCTTGATCATACCCACCTCTGGAAAGGACGAGCCCAAAGCTGCACTGGTCTGAGAGGGATTGAGGTGTCCTGGCTGCGGGTCGCAAGCTGCCAATACAAAGGTGAGGCACTAAAAAAAAAAATAATCCCAGTCCCAGGTTTCCATACCTCAGAGCAAGGTGTTATCAGTCCAAATCTGATCCTAAAGCGCACAGCAGGGGTGATCATGTCATTCTGTGCTGAGAGAGCATTTACCTCTAACTGCAGACATTATCACAGGAGTTGACTTTACTGTTCAGAGGCAGTGGGAGGCTTCTGGTTTAAATGCTGTCTGTGATATTTAACGAGCTTCCAGGTGTTGCTCCACAGCTGACTGTTACCTAGAGAACCAGAGGGTTTATTTGCTCAAAGACAGCTGCCCAGCATGATCTGCAGGGTCTCAGCATTTCTCTACAGTCAGACACTACAATAATCACATTTCTCCTTGCTGCCAGAGCCACTGCTGGGAGGTACTTGGTGGTACTTCACAAGAAGCAAGGGCCGTCTTCAGCTGCGTAGTTCTGGTACCTGGTCTCTTTGGGAGAAAGTTCTCTTCTTGTTTTTTCCATTTCAGCCTTTCTGCTTTACTCCGTTGGGCATTCTTCTCTGTCCCCAGCCTCCTCTGACCTACTCAGCAAGATGGTCAGCCATCAAGATGGTCAGCTCAGCAAGATGAGTCGCCATCCCTGGACGTGTTGAAGAGTTGTTCAGATGTGGTGGTGGGGGATATGGTGTAGGGGAGAACTTTGTAGAGTAGGGTTGATGGTTGGACTCGATGATCCCAAGGGCCTTTTCCAACCTAAATGATTCTACGATTCAGGTACCCCACTAGATGCACCTTACAATGCCACAAAGGCACCTCCGAACTGGCCGAGCTCACTATTTGCCTATCTCAGGAAATCCTCAGCCACCCCACAGCCTCTAAAGCAGCTCTGATTCTCACCACCTCTTGGATGCTACTACAGGGCTGGTGCTTAAGGCTCTCTGGTCTCCACGGGAGTCCCTTCTGGCCTCCTTGATTGAGTTGGTTGGTCCAAACTACAGCTGCCATCAGGCGTGCAAGAGTCACCAAGTGGTTTGGGATCAAAGAGCCCCAGAGACTGTTTATAGCATTAGCAGCTACGGCCGAGAAGTTGAGTGATAGTGCCCACATATTTACAGTTTAATGAAGAAACAGATCCTCTCGGCAAACTGGAGCCTGAAGGAACTTCGGAGAACATGTCAAGTTCCGCTGACGGAGACCGGTCACATACAGATGAAGTAAGTGACAAAGCAAATAGCTGCAAAACGTATGTGAGGGCGCCACACACCCACATCTGAAATGTCACCCTGCATATGAAGTAGTTTATAATCTCCCATAATGCCCAAGGAAGTCAAAATGCATGGAAACGTGATTTATTTTAAAACACAACAACCAAAGGAGCTGTCTCAGAAGGGAAAATTTTCAGTTTTTTAAGCAAATCTGCTCAAGTATTTGTGCTATTTTCAGGGCCCCCAGCGCGCACGGTAGAAAATCAAATCATTTCCAAAGTCACTCTGCATGGCACCATGTGTAAACGAGAGTAGTTCAGATGACTTAACACAATCTGCTCTGCGTTAACTTTTGTCTCTAATTTGCCAGCCTGGCACATGAATGCCATCCTTGATCTCAGAATTTGTTCCATTCCTATCTCCTTACTACTATTTGTCCTCCTTCTACAGCTTCTTTCACTGGCACACTGTCAGCTACACAACTACACTTAATAATTCCCAAGATAAAGAAGTTTTGAGTTACAGGAGGGGAAGGCAGATACCCCTTCGCCTTAGAGTCCCTCTGAAGCCCAAGCAAGTTTTGCCACTGATTTCTCTGGCACCCAAGCAACCACCTTGCAGCCACGTCAGATCCTGAGATCTTTCCGTACTTGGAAAGACACCACCAGTCCATATCTGCTACCTACGTGTACGTACTCTTTATAGTGCCATTACTTCTATGTGCACAGACAGTTTTCTACTGGTGTAACATAGGGCACGCTGAATTTTTGTGCCACACTTACTGCAGCGATGAGTTTCAGGGTACCAGTTTGGGGAGACAAAGAGCATTTGCGTGTGAATAGCTGTGCTCCCCGAGCAGCCGCTCGCGCTTCTCCGCTGCCACCAAAGCACGGGGCTGTTTGCAGTTCCATGTGCTCAAGGCTGAAACTATTTTTAACAGTGAATGCTGCTGAGTTACAGAGCATCAAATGCATAATAGCAAACCCTAGACACAAAAGCCATGACTTTTTCAGCTGACCACCCATACTATCACAATAATTTTCAATGCGTGTGAGACTCGAGAAGGAGGGCATCAGCTGCAGATTTGTATGAGGAAAGGGCAAGAGTGTTTCATATGCCCCTTGGCACTACCCAGGGGAGCAGATCAGCTTCCATGGCTTGTAACACTCTTCCTGCTGTCGAGGCCCTTCCTCCTCATTCAGATCAGGGTCTGTGCCAAAAGACCTTTTGGACCCACTACAGAGCCGTACCAGCTGCAGTCTTCTACAGCTTCTGTAAAGCCCTTCCAAGGGTTTTCCTACACAGGGATCCGAGCCAGCCAACGTTAACATATCTGCATTCTCAAAATCCTCTGCAAGCAACGGAGATTTATTCGCAGTCACGGGGAAGGAAAAAACAGCAGGGAAAAAATTAACCCTCCTGCTCAGCGCCGCACAGTGCCGGTCTCAGAGACGGGGAGCCAACCCAAACCACGGCCTTGGGCCTCGATCGCCAGAACTTGCTCCATCCTACACAGTTAAGGACCAACTGCAAAGGGGATACGGCTTCATCTAAACCAAGATGCCATACAACACAACACCCAAACACAGTGTTTGTAGATAACAAAGTGACTGTGGTGCTGCACCTAATTGAAATCCCCTGCAGGAGCCCGACTGTTAAAGGCTCACCGTACCCCATCAGCTTGGGTGCCAGCTTACTAGATAACTTTTCATTAACAGGTCTACAAGAGTTTATGGTGTTGTAGGGTGTTACAAGAGAGATTATCTTTATATGGTCATATCTGCAATATTCCCATACAGCAAAAAGGTCACAGAAACATTCTGAACACTTGCCAGGATGCACAGCTATAGAAAGTTATGATTCTTCAGACAAAATGCAGTGCAGGTTTCAAAGGGAATATTTTCCAAGGCCCTAAAATTTCTTAGAAATTACACAATGATGCATCTTTAATGGATAATAATTAAGAGGCTCTTCTGCTAGGAAAAAGGCCCGGGTTCTTGTCAAAGTATACATATTTTTATAAAAACACTTGAGGCTAATCTAGGGAAAATATAAACAAAGTCTTTTGTTCTGATGATTAGGAAAAAGACGACAAAGGAAGCTTGCAATTTTCCTATTACTCTAGCTTGTGGATGGCTTTTTTGGTGCCCAAATGTTTTACCTAACATCCTGTTCTCAACCCGGTTCTTGTGCACCACCTTCACAACTGAAGGTGAAAAATCTTGAATGAAGAATTAAATTTCTATCGGGGGGGGGAAGAGAAAAAAAAAAAGGCAAAAAAAAAAGAGCTGATGCTAGGGCTAGAAATTGGGAAATACAAATCTTTCCTTCTGGGCTATAACCTTACCAGTCTTGGGTTTGTCCCCACAGCAGTGGAAGCCCTCAGTATCACCACCTCCAGCCATGCCCAGCCGTAACAATTCAGCAATTTGTGCTGCCTCGACCAGGCAAGCAGCTCAGCTCACGAGGGGCACAATTTGCCTTAACTAGTCCTGAGATAGTAAAACAACATTTACCTAGGTGGCTTTCCCAGTTAAGCTGCTACTTAGCAGTCAAATCCTACCTGCATTATTTTGATGTTTGCGGAAAATCATGTTCTGTAACTTCCATAATTGGGTAAGGTAAGGGAAGATTTTTTAATTATACCATCTAAACATGAAAACATAACGGATGAAACTCTCCAGCCTTGGACATAATCCAAATTTCAGATGGATTAGGTCTTGAGAGAGCTCATCTAATCTCGCCCTGTTGCAGCCGGGGGTTGGACCAGAGACTTCCAGAGGTCCTGTCTGACCTGAACTACTTCATGAGTTTATGACTCCGAGTGCTTGGATTTTGTTGCTTCTGGGTTGAAATCCAAGTGCACCATAAACTCACTCGGGATTGACTTTCCCAGCAAAGCAGAGCTTATCATCCATCACTACCTCCCATCCACCCCAGCCTTCACTGCCTTCCCCTCCTCACCGCAAAGCCAGCTCTTGTGCCAGCCTGGGAGCTCGGGGGCTGGAGAGCGAAGATGTCCCAGTATCCCAAGTTTATGAATCACCCCATCCTTGAGACAGGAGTGCCCAGCAGCTGCAGTTTCTCACCAACTCCATCACCAGACAAAAAATATATTATGTTACTTCAAACATATTTTTTTTTCTCCAAAGTTGTAAAGGGAGAAAACGAGAAAACTTGATTGACACAGAACACACAAAAAATCCTCCTGCAGTGCTAAAGCAACTAGCTCACAGCCCTGGCTCCGTGGTTAAGTGGGAACTGCTGCTACTGAGGTAAAGCAGGATTTCTTTGTGAAGGTGCCAATGCTCTCAGCTCAAGCGTGGAGCATCTCTTGCCGGCTGAGCAGGGCTTTCTTCTCCCCCGTGGCTGGTACCGCAATGCCCGCCCCGGTACCGCACACAGCCTGCCTGCCGGACCCTGGATTTACACACTGCTTGATAATTAGCACATTCTCACTTCAAATTGCTTGATTCTGGTGCAGCCTTCCGAACAGCAGATAAAATTTATGCATCATCGACAAAATATTAAAAGTACAATCACCTCATTAGACTCCTCACTAATATTTTTCTGTAAGCGTGACACAAATCCCAATGATGGGCTGGTGAACCTGGCAAGTGGAGACCTGGTGTGACAGCAGCTGCCTCCCGGGAACCCTTCACACGTGGCAGCCGAACACCCTGCAGCCCACCAGGGGCTGGGCAACAGTCGCTGTGAGAATGCATGATTTTGGCCCTCACTAAAAAGCAAAGAGACTTACAGCTGCATTTAAAACCCTCAGCGTTTCCCAGAGGCTAAGGGCTCATATACCATAACTACAGCCCAGGTGATGCGTGGTGAAGTGTAAAACTAATCATGAACCTGAAACCCTATCTATTTACATTGCGGAGACGATACCCATCTGCCCAAAATCCCCTGGAATCAATGCAAACTCTCTCTGCATTCACTGCCTTGTGTTTCTTGCTACGGCCACATTATTTACTTTGATTAACGATCACTTTGCGTACTATTAGCTGAGCAAGCAAAGTGTGACTCCAAACCTCTGAAATAAGACCAGAGAGACATTAAAGCCTGCAGCACAATCAAACGGCCTTGCAGCTCCCTACCTTTTCCCTCCCAGCTCCTCGTTTACCAGCTCTGAACTACGGGATATATTTCCTAAGAACCTTCCAAAGATCCCATCTTATTAGTGAAAGAAACAATAGTATTTAGAGCTCCACGGAGTTGTTATGAACAGCCTTCCCCAGCTTTCCGATTTCTCTCAGACTACAAAGCTTGCAGCACTGGAGAAGTTTGCCAAAAAGCACATGCAGGTTACTGAACAGTGTACCATAAATCACTTATTGCTTGGAGAGCTTCACAAGAAAATGATGGGCTAAATGTTCCCACAGTACCAAGAAGAAAGGGCCTAAAAATGAAAAAAAAGTAGGAAGTTCTAACACTACCTACACATACGCAACGATTATTCCCTTCCTCCTCCCCCAAAATAAAAAGTAGCAGAAAGCTTCTTTCTGTAGAAGAGTTTTAATCAGAAAGTTGTTCACAAAAAAAAAAAAAAAGAGCTTTTAAGAATACTTCTCCCACAAACCACCAGACCACATAAATGCAACAGATATTTATGACACATGTCAGAGAGATCAGCAATCAGGTCTTTCACTGAGGAAAAAATAATCATGTAATGAAAACTTTGGTTTTAGTCAGAACCTGGACTAGACCTGCAGATCTCCTTGGCTGCCCAGGGCAGCTTTCTCATGGCTTGGAGCTTTACACAAGTTCCCTATTTCTCACTAAAACGTTTACAGGTATGAGGTCAACTGTCCTTTTGCTACCAAGGGAAGGAGAGGTGTAGAGTACAGTTCAAGCTTTTTCAGTCAAGGAAATTTGCCAAAATCATGCTGCAGACTCAGCAGCTTGAGCAAAGTCCAAATAAATTGTTAATTTGAACCTCTCAGTGAAGTCCCTTTTCCCGTTTCGTCACATGCTATTAGCAACACATGAAGTGCTAAGGAAAAAGATCCTCCAAAAGAACCCCCAAAACACAAACAACCCAAACAAACAAATGATGTGCAGAAGCTTTAGTGATTCTCTGAAAGCCAGGACCACAGCTTTACGTGCTGCAAAATCTGATCTTGTGGCTGGCCCAGGCTGCAGGGATGCGTTTTCAGAGCAGAGCTCTCGCAGCCCTCGCTGCTGCCCCTCTGCTCGCCTCTCCCTGCGCCTCCTGAGCCCTTCAGAAAAGGGCCGGTCAGAGAAAAGCAGTAGCCAAGAGTTGTCCATAGGCTAATGTAAACGCGGACACAGGTAAATGAAGGACCGCCTGCATCACATGTGTCACCAGTTGCTGCTGACGCAGAGCCAAGATGTTCACAACAATTTTCAAGTCTCAATACTGAGCTGCAGTTTCTGGAGCCCTAAAGGCTGGGGCAGTGAGCAGGTCCTGTCCAAAGCCACCTTTGAGAGAGAAACTCACAGACTGCAGCTTTCATAGAATCATAGAATTGTCTAGGTTGGAAGGGACCTTTAAGATCATCTGTCCAATCATCAACCTATCTCTGATAAAAAACCATCACTAAACCATGTCTCTAAGCACTACCCATCTTTTAAATGCCTCCGAGGATGACGCCTCAACCACTTCCCTGGGCAGCCCATTCCAATGGCCATTCTAACCCTTTCAGTGTAAAAAGGTTTCCTAATCTCCAATCTGAACCTCCCCTGGCACAACTTGAGGCCATTTCCTCTTGTCCCATCGCATGTTCCTTGGGAGAAGATACCGACCCCCGAAAGAAAGTCTGTTTGAAAGTCTCTACATAAAAACCAACAATTTGACATTTCCGAGATGGAACCCAGTTTTTAGGATACCAGGGTGATACCTTTCCTACCACTATGCAGAGCCTACAGACACGTATGTTGTTCAGAACTGCTAAACCTGCATTATGGATTTGCAGAAGAGGTCCAGCACACATTTGCAGAATGGGCTGAAAAATCACAGTTTAGACAAAAATAACCCTACAAGAAAAACTGTCAGAAATTTTTCCATTTTAGAAACCCAGCATTTTGTTAAGGTGAAAAACTCTCAAAGTTCTATTTTAATCTTCAAGAAAAGCAAGCCTTGGAATACTTGAGAAATAAATATCATCCTTTGATTCACAAGGGAAGTATTCCCCCCTCTTATCCCCCTGTAATTCACAAAGAGGAAAGCATTTAGAATATTTTTTTCCCAAATAGCACTCCCTTGGTTATCTAGATCAGAGGTCTGCCTACAGAAATGATAATGAAACTGCAGAACTATTTCAGTACAATCTCAGCTCCAATAAATTACATGGCTACTTTAAATAGATGTTATGCATCGAACTGCAGGTCTCAATCATATTTTAGCATAACACTATATTCCTAGAATATATTATCCACTAGTTATATATCAAATTGCAGCTTAAATCGATATATGAAGAAACCAAACCACTATTGCAAGACTTGGTTATTCTTGTAATCAAAGCAAAGTGCAGAAGATTAAGTTCCTAGAAAGCATCATGCTGATAAGAAAGCTAAGAATGGGGGGCTTTGTGCTCATTTGTTTATTTTGAGTTTGGATTTGGTCTGTTTGGTGTTCACATCCCTTGAGAGCCCTCATGTGTAGGGTTGTTCCAGGAGCCGTTCCCATCCCGAAGACAAAGTCCGGCCCTTGGGAAGGGGATGGCTGTTGGTGCCTTCAGCCCTTCACCTTGTAAAGAGGAGCAGTTTTAAAGGGGAGATATTCCTGGTGCTACTTCCTTCCCAAGAATATACTACATGAAATTCTAGAGACAAGAAGCAACTCCTCATGCGCAAGACCAAATTTGAACAATTGCCTATAAAAGGCGTTTTGAAAACCCACTGTCAAAGATCCGAATGGCAGCGCAGCTCCAGCTGTGAAAATCTGCCAGCAAACTAGAAGTCAGAGGTGAACAGGGCAGAACTGAAAACTAACAACTTCCAAACACAAAAATAGAAAATAAAAAGCCAAAAAGCATTAACTGAAATGAGAAGAGGGTGGTTTTGGTGAGCTTCACAAGTCGTCATGCATCACGGAGGTGATATTCACATCCAAAGCGTAAGGGCTGGGGGTGGGTGAGGGTTGCTTTGTTTTGGGAATCGGCGTACTTCTTTGGCAGAAGAACCACACAGGGCTTGAAGTTTGGACGCTTCTACTTGACACAAAGGCTTCAGTACTGCCTACTGCCTTCTTTCCTCACAAAACCATCTTATGAAATCTACTGTAGCCTTTTCTCCGCCTCCTTTACACGACATACATTCATGGTCCGTATATGGCTCTCAAAACCTCATGAAAATGTGCTAAAAACAGTGACTTAAGACACAATGAAGGCTTTTTTAAAAAGACTTTGTTCAATGCTAAACTCCAGAGGAAATCTAAGGTCATATAGGCTTAGGCAGTAATTAGCAATTAATATTTTGTCTCTGAATTTAGCTTTTTTCTGCTTGCAAAATAGGTAGGAGTAGTGCAAAAAAGTGTCAAATTCAGCATTACTTATTAATTTCTTTGCAAAGCGTTTGATAGGACTGCATTTGCAAACCCAAGGTGGAAATATGCAGCATTCAAACTTTGAGGCATGCACGCCTGTCATGATTTTGTTACAAATGAGCTGCAATACCAATGCAATCATTAGCAGTCGGCGCAAGGCAGCACCCCTTCCCAACAATAATCAAATATATATGCTGAATTTCACATTCACAAAATGTGAATATTTGAAATTAAGTTGGTTTTACATAAATGTTCCTGTTACAAAAATACTCACGTATCCCTAGGCAGCAAATTTTAAAATAGTTTTTCCTTTAATATTCCCCGCTGAATTGCAGTACTTTAGACACACAAACACCTCTAATGCTTTCTTATATGTGTGTTTTCCATATATACATATCAAAAGCCTGTGCTTGCTGAGTGGCAAGAGAGTAATAGTGAGTTTTCAAAACAGGCAGATTGTAATTACCATGCTGCTGGTTTGCCTACTCTAGTAGAAGTGAGTGGAGAACACCACTGTTCTGCCCGAAGGATTCCACCCCAGAGAAGAGGGGACACTTTAGTTCTGCCCAGCGTCTCGGGTCCCCTCTGCCAGCTCCGCAGGGCTCACCCGCCGACCCTGGGCACCCCTGGCTCCCGGCAGCCCCCAGCCCGGGAAACCCTGCTCCGGCCATCAGACAGAAAGCCCAGACTTTATCCGGGCCATCAGGTCTGTGGGTGGGATACAGGCGACCAACTGCAGAGGGCTTTAAAATGGATGAGGGAAGAGACAGATGGATGGAAAGAGACTCCAGGCTCCCCACGGTGTCAGGCAATCTGTACTCCACACATCCCCTTTTCCCTCTGCCGACATCCTCTAAACTGGCTCTGTGTCAGCGGCAGAGTCACTGGATACATCTTATTCAAGAAGGTTTGTGGACCGGGATTTCTTAAATAAACTTTTCTAAGCAATTCCAAATCACGGAAGTTTTTTAAAAATAGGGCTTGATCTGATTCAAACCAAAACCCAACAGAAAGAAAGAAAACAGCCAGGGGAAGAAAAGAAACCCCCCCAAAACAAAACCCAAACCAAAAAGAAAAAGAACCCACAATCTTGCTATTAGGCCGACTTTATGCTTATCTTTCAATTCAGTATCTAAGATAAATTCCTACTTGACACACATTTAAGTGATGCCAGTAATTTTAAGAGATGGGGCTTCTTTGCAAAAGCACAGATGTTCAGTTGTTTGAGAGGCACTTGGGACTCAAAATGTGTTTCCCGGACTCTGTTCATGCTATGTCAAAATATTTAGCTTTGTGCACAGCACTGGTCCTCTCTCCGAGCGCAGGTGTGGACACTGGGAACCACCGCTCCCACTATCTACGCAACCACCATCCGCTGCCGCAGGGCTGCTGGCCCCCCGGACCCGAGATGTCTCTGCTGCGCTGACGGGGAACGGCCACCAAGAGGCTTTATGGCCACACAAAAACAAACATTCTGAATGCACAGAAACACCATCATCTTCTCTCTCCAAGTGAGCGCTCGGAGCAGATGAATTGCGTGGATTCGGGCGCAGAACTTTGCTCCAGCATGTTAACCTCCACTCCTAGGTTAAACAACACTACGTGTGCAGAACCAAACCCATGACACCATCCACAGCGATGGACAGACAGACACGGGAAGAGGCTGCCCAGGGAGGTGGCTGAGTCACCATCCCTGAATGTGTTTAAGAGTCGTTTAGATGTGGTGTTGGGGGATATCCTTCTCCCAAGTCACAGGCGATAGGACAAGAGGAAACAGCCTCAAGTTGCTCCAGGGGAGGTTCAGGTTGGGTATTAGGAAAAATTTCTTCACTGAAAGGGTTATCAAGCATTGGAATGGGCTGCCCAGAGAAGTGGTTGAGGCACCATCCTTGGAGATATTCAAAAGACGAGTTGACACGGAGCTCGGCAATATGGTTTAGTGTTGGTTGGTTGTTGGGGTTTGTTTGTTTGTTTGTTTGTTTGTTTGATGGTCTAGATGATCTTTAAGGTCCCTTCCAACCTAGGCGATTCTGTGATTCTGTGATATGGTGTATGGGAGAACTTTGTAGAGTAGGGTTGATGGACTCGATGATCCCAAGGGTCTTTTCCAACCTGAATGATTCTGTGATTCTATGACATGTGTAAGTGTTAACCCTGAAAACATATTGTCAAGCTTGTAAATAGCCCTATAATGACAGTATTTTGATTAGGTTTCAAAAAAAGTCATCGGTGCCTTTTTGCTCACTGACACAACAGAATGTCCCACACGCTTGGACCCCAGCACAGGGGGCATCCTGCTGTGCCTCCCCATCCCACAGGATAAAACACTGCACCTTCCTAAATCCAGACATCTGCTATTTCATGCCACTCATCCAAGAACTAGAAACTTCTCCACTAGTGCTTCATGATCATATCAGCTTTTATAAACATTTTAATTTTACGTGATCTGACATTACTTTGCGCTTCCTTCTGCTCTGACTTGCTACAATGGATTTAGAAGGGTGGCTGATAAAGCTTTAATACATTTATCTGTTTTTATGCAAACAGAAACAGCGAACTTGCTTTTTCATGCACTGGAATTAAATTCAATGTGATCATAAGAATATGTTAACATAGTAAAATCTCTGATGAATAATTCAGGCTCTTAGGAGTGAAACACTGAAGGAGACATTTTCAGATGACTGTGTTGACAGGCTCTGATGTCCAATATGTTCAATGCAATGGAGAATGCGTTGGAAAGCCCATGAATGTCATTTTTCTACTTCATTTACTTCTCATCAATAATAAATGGCATCATGTATTCATTTTAAATTCCCTACTGGAGAGACTAGAACATTCATGCTAGAAATGAAAAGTGCATCACGATGACGTCAATGCCCAGATGTAAGAATGAGTCAGTCGTGTGCTTCTGACCGAGACAGCACTGAGAGCAGTTAAGAAAAAAAATCCTAATATGACCACAATATTTACAACAAGGAGAAGTCAGGTGTGAGTTATGCCCCACGTGAGTTATCTCCTCTGCTGGCAAGCTCAGGTCGGCACAGCGTATGCTTTCTCCAATGCCTTTAGGTACAGGCGAGCCCCTGGCCAGGCTGTCAGAGTCAACCTGCAAACAACAGGTCAACCAACTCCTGTGTGTGTTTTCATGCAGCCTTTTATTGCTCCCAGGCTGAGATTATCATAAAGTCAAAAGCAATTTGCCTGGATCTCAAAGATTTTAAGTGTTGGCCCACTGACTCTGATTTTGCAAACAGAGACCAGGCGAACACATCACAAAAACATGAACAGCAAAGCATCACAGTTAAGCTTCTTTATGCCAAACAAACCCTAGGAAGTCTCCCTTGCTCCCCCAAGATGCTCAATAGTCAAGTTCATCAAATCACAGTCATAATTCTAAATAATCTGTGATTTATGTAATCACACACAGGTATATTGAGCACAATTAACCTACGCTGACATATGTTTCAGAAAAAACCTTTTACTGTTGCACTTCTAATTAGTATATAGCAGATTTCTCTAATTGCTAGAGAAACAGAGCTCACCCATCATAGCAACAACCCTGCAGGTCGGCAGACCCTACAGCACGGGAGGAATAGGCAGCTCAGCACACACCCGAAACAGCACGCTCTTTTCCCAAAGTGGACATCACACATCCATATCATGTGGCTCAAAGTTGTTTCTTAGGTGAGGACATCTCACAAGCTGCTGAAAGCTCAGTTCTGCCAAATCCCTTGTTTTCACTGAGACTGCTGGCCTTTCTCTGTGAAACACCGGGCAAAGCAAGGCAGAGCTATACATTGAGATGGGTGCTGCTCAGCCACCTCAAGCATCCACCAGCAGCTGCCGGGCAAGGTAAAATCACTCTTGGTGCACATCCAGTAAGAGGTTTCCCCTGGGCCACCCTGGACTTGAGGACAAACAGGCACACAAATGGGATGGTGTCACCCATCCTAGCAAATGATAAAAGTGAATCCAGTTTCTGTTCAGTATCTGAATCCAGTTTCTGTTCAGTAATTTTACTTTTCAGTTGAGCCTCTTCCACCTAACTGAACTCTCTGGAACTAACAGCATGTTTTTCAGACACTGTCCTCTTCCAGTAAGACTTTATGTCTATAGTGAATGCCAAGGAATGGTGTGCAGAGAGGCTCTTGCTTATAGTTACTCCCATAACAGCCAAGGCCAGCTCACTTTGTTATTTTCCCCTTTGGAGGGTCAGCAGCGGAGAAGCGTAGAGGGGTCCCACCTGCGGGAAGGGACAGGACAGGACAGGGGACCCAAAGCTGGCCAACAGGGTGTTCCACCCCATCGGCATCACGCTCAGTACAAAGCTGAGGGATCAAAGGGTCAGCTCCTTCTTCAG
>QJSC01014773.1:1043557-1112463 GCA_003697955.1 Calidris pygmaea | reverse complement strand
TCCCTGGGGTGCCATTCCCCTCACAGCCGTCCTGCTCTGTGGGTCCCCAGCCGGCAGCACAGAGGCCCTGGAGAGACAGGCTCCCTGAAGCAGGAGGGGTCACCCTTTGCCCTTGCATAGCTTGTGGGCCACCAGCCTGCCTGCCTGCTGGAAGCAGCCCTGGAAGCTGCAGGGCCACCATGCAGCTGGTTCACCTCTCCATCCAACTCGCCGAGGGGAAAATCAAGTGTGTAGGGGGCCAAACGATGCCGAGCAGTGAAAGAACTTTTTCTTTCATGCATTCCCCTGGCAAGTGTAGTTGCAAGAATAACAGTTTGATCCATGGGTACCTCACCTTTGTTGCCTCAGTCTTCCTGCTGCCCACACCAGCCTTACCGCCCACCCCACAGCCACCCTGGGGGGGACGTTTCCCCCACAGCTCACCTCCGCTGCCTCATTTCCTCCTAGGTAACCCCTTTCCTCCTAGCTTTCATGTTGACAGCACACAAGTTGGACACCAAGGTGACAAAGTCCCTCCCACTGTAAGTGAAGACAGGGTACGTGATCAACTCAGGAACCTGAAGATATACAAGTCCATGGGACCTGATGAGATACATCCCAGAGTCCTGAAGGAACTAGCTGACGTAGTTGCCAAACCACTCTCCATGATATTTGAAAAATCATGGCAGTCAGGTGAAGTCCCTGCAGACTGGAAGAAGGGGAACATCACACCCATTTTTCAAAAGGGTAGAAAGGAGGCCCCTGGGAACTACCAACCCATCAGTCTCACCTCTGTGCCTGGGAAGATCATGAAACAGATCCTTCTAGATGCCATGCTTGGGCACATGAATGACAGGGAGGTGATCCAGGACAGCCAACATGGCTTTACTAGGGGCAGGTCCTGCCTGACAAACCTAGTGGCCTATGATAAATTGACTAGGTCAGTAGATAAGGGACGACCTATGGATGTGATCTATCTGGACTTCTGTAAGGCCTTTGACACGGTCCCCCACAACATCCTGCTTGCCAAATTGGAGGGGTACGGATTTGATGGGTGGACTGTTCAGTGGATAAGGAACTGGCTGGATGGTCGCATCCAGAGGGTGGTACTCAATGGCTCAAAGTCCAGATAGAGAGCAGTGACAAGTGGTGTTCCTCAACAGTCTGTGCTGGGACTGATACTGTTTAACATTTTTATCCATGATATAGACAGAGGGATTAAAGGCACCATCAGCAAGTTTGCAGACGACACCAAGCTGTGTGGTGTTCTTGATACACCAGAGGGATGGGATGTCATCCAGAAGGACCTGGACAGACTGGAGAGGTGGGCCCAGGTGAACCTCATGAGGTTCAACAAGAACAAGAGCAAGGTTCTGCACCTGGGCAGGAACAATCCTCACCATCAGTACAGACTAGGGGGTGAGGTATTAGAAAGCAGCCCTGAGGAAAGGGACTTGGGGGTGCTGGTGGACGAGAAGCTGGACATGAGCAGGCAGTGTGCACTTGCAGCCCAGAAGACCAATCGCATCCTGGGCTGCATCAAAAGATGCATTGCCAGCAGGTCCAGAGAGGTGATTCTGCCACTTTACTCTGCTCTGGTGAGACCTCACCTGGAGTATTGTGTGCAGGTCTGGAGCCCTCAGTATAGGAAAGATACAGACCTGATGGAGCAGGTGCAGAGGAGGGCCACAAGGATGATCAGAGGGTTGGAGCACCTCTGCTACGAGGACAGGCTGAGGGAGCTGGGGTTGTTCAGCCTGGAGAAGAGGAGGCTCCGGGGAGACCTAATAGCAGCCTTCCAGTACCTGAAGGGGGCCTACAGGAAGGCTGGGGAGAGCCTGTTTATAAAGGCCTTTAGTGATAGGACCTCATTACATAATTAAGGAAGTGTGGGATAGATGAGGGGGCAGTGAGGTGGATTGAGTCCTGGTTGTGTGACAGGACTCAGAGGCTTCTAATTAATGGAGTGGGATCAAGTTGGAGGCCTGTGACCAGTGGTGTCCCTCATGGGTCAATACTTGGCCCAGTCCTGTTCAAGATACTCATAAATGACCTGGACGAGGGGACAGAGTGTATCCTCAGGAAGTTTGCTGATGATACCAAATTAGGAGGGCTGGCTGACACTCCAGAGGGCTGTGCCACCATCCAGCGCGACCTGAACAGGCTGGAGAGCTGGGCAGAGAAGAACCTAATGAGGTTCAACAAGGACAAATGTAGGGTCCTGCACCTGGGGAGGAAGAACCCCAGGCACCAGTATAGGTTAGGGATGGATCTTCTGGGAAGCACTACTGAGGAGAAGGATCTGGGAGTCCTGGTAGATAGCACACTTTCCATGTGCCAGCAATGTGCCCTTGTTGCCAAGAGGGCCAATGGAATCCTGGGCTGCATAGGGAAGAGTGTGGCCAGCAGGTCGAGGGAGGTCATTCTCCCCCTCTGCTCTGCACTGGTGAGGCCACAACTGGAATACTGCGTCCAGTTCTGGGCTCCCCAGTTCAAGAGAGACAGGGAACTACTGGAGAGAGTCCAGCACAGGGCAACAAAGATGATGGAGGGATTGGAGCATCTCCGTTACGGGGAAAGGCTCAAGGAGCTGGGACTCTTTAGCCTGGAGAAGCGAAGACTGAGGGGAGACCTTATTTATAAGTATCTAAAGGGTGGGTTGAAGGATGTTGGAGATGGACTCTTTTCAGTGGTTTCCAGCGATAGGACAAGGGGCAACGGGCTCAAGCTGGATCATAGGAAGTTCCATTCAAATATGAGAAAAAACTTCTTTACGGTGAGGGTGACGGAGCCCTGGAACAGGCTGCCCAGGGAGGTGGTTGAGGCCCCTTCTCTGGAGATCTTCAAGACCCGCCTGGATGCAGTCCTGAGTAATGTGTTCTAGGCAACCCTGCTTTAGCAGGGAAGTTGGATTGGATGATCTCTAGAGGTCCCTTCCAACTCTGACAATTCCGTGATTCCGTGAGGGGCAGTAGCTTTAAGCTGTAGGGGAGCAGATTTAGATTGGAGATCAGGAGAAAGGTCTTTACTGTGGGGCTGGTGGAGCACTGGAACAGGTTGCCCAGGGAGGTGGTTGAGGCCCCTTCCCTGGAGATATTCAAGGTGAGCCTCGATGAGGCCCTGGGCAACCTAGTCTCTTGGGGGTGTCCCTGCTGACTGCGGGGGCGTCGGACTAGATGACCTTTGGAGGTCCCCTCCGGCCTGGACAATTCTATGACTTTATATATAAAACGCATATTTATAATCTACATCCCATAACCCTGCCTGGTTGCAAGAGACCAAGCTGTTGGCTTAAAAACCAAACTGGCATGGTTCCTACCAGATGGGCGCTGTCATTTGTGACACGGCCACCCTCAGATGGGGCAGGACAGGAAGGTGCACTTTGAATCTGGAACATCCTGTAAAATACTCACAGTGGGGGGGGAAAAAACCACTACCACTCACTTGGAATAACAGGTCATGCAGCTTTTATTTAATTTTTTTTTACCTTTTTGGTAAGCAGGAGGGTTTTCTTTCAGTCAGACCATTCACATACTCGGACAGTACAGATTGCAGTGAATTTGATGGAGATCTTGCAACATTAGAAAACTTTTCTCAATATACATCCATGTAAGCAACAGCTCGTAGGTCAGGATGCGAGTGCTGGCGCCAGCTCTGCGCGCAGCACCCCAGGTATACACAGCATTGCAGCAGCACAAGAAATGCCCGCGCCGGGCAAAGTACAGTGTGTTTTACATAGTGCAATCACTTTTAGAGGAAAAACTCTAGGAAGGCCACATCTATTTATTTTATTCTATTATTCTATTTTTTTTTTAATCCCGTCAAGTTTACAAATGCGAGGGGGGTAGAAATCAAACCTCTGACTGAATTAGCTTTTGTACAGGTAGGTTTTGTGTATAGGCACGTGCTTTAGAGAGGAGCTCTGAATCTATTCTGTAATCACGAGAAAGACATATTGCTTTGTGATTCAGAAAGTGTTGTACCATCTCTAACCTTCCTAACACTCTGGGCCGGAGTTGTTCGCCCAGCTGTTTGTAGAGTTCCTAGAATAACGCTCTTCCCTCTAGTGTAAATCCCCAATAGAGAAATTCAGGTTGCTATTGACAACAATTACAGTTAATTCTGCCCGTGGTCACTCCGACCATGCCAGGCATTGCCTCTGAATACTCCAGTCCACAGTGAGAACAAATTGCCAGAGACGTGGAGGCTCTTGCTTTTCTGTTACTGTCGCTCACCAATATGAAAAAAAAAAAAAACCCAAGTCAGACAATGAGCTGCTACAGCAAAGTGTCACTGGTAATACCTAATACAACAAAAAAAAAAAAAAAGAAAAAGAAAAAGAAAAAAAAAGAGCACTCATGACGCTACATGTCATGGTAAGCAAGTTTTTAAAGATACTGCAAAGTGATTTGCCCGGTAAAACTTTAAAACGTACACTGTGCTCGATAGGTCAAACTACAGGTAAACAAAGAGCAGCTCCCTGCAACAAGGTGTAAATCAAAACGTTATAGCACCAGCTCCCAGCACCAAGGGGTCGCCCGCTGACCAGTGGCAGTGTACGGTGCAGTAGTGCTCGCTGAGGTTCCTGCTACTCGACGGCCGCGGTGGGACAGCTCTGCCCGCGTCTCGCTGACGGGTGGGGGGTTGTGTGTGTGTGTGTGTGTCTGTGTGTGTGTGTCTGTGTGTGCGCAGGAGCTGCGTTCCTGCCTCCCCAGGGGAGAGAGGGCGTCAGGCGCGGAGGGTGTCACAGTACCAGAAAAAAAAGACCGCGTGGGAAAGGGCGCCTGAGGGAGAAGCAGGTCCTGCTGACCCCACCGCAAACAGCGGGGCACGGGGAGGAGGGCACCCCAGCCGTCCTGCCCCCCGCCGGCCGCGTCCGAAAGGAGCTGCGGGCTGTAAGAAAAGAAAAGAGCCTTCCTACGCCGAAAGCCATGGACATGGTATTGCCCGCACTCAACGATTTTATTTCACCATCAGCAAAGCATTTATCCCCAAAAAGCTGTACACGTACTGGTCAGGTTAGGGTGCAGTGCTAACTTTACACTGTTAAAAGTCTGTTGCTATAGTGGTCAGGTTCGTCTTTTGTCTGAGGAGGGCAAGAACAGGAGACAGGCAGCATGGCCACATCATCATATAGCAATTTTACTCCACGTTAATGCAGATATAATCTTTCTTTTCAAGTGCAAATGAAACAGTATTTGCTAGAAACCAGCATGACTTGGGCTGCTGAGAAATGACAGATGATTTCAGTCTCTTACAAATATTGACAATTCTAAATCATTACAGGTTTCCAAAGCAAGAACAGGGTTACGAACAGGAAGGGAATAAAACATTACCACTATTAAAAAAATGTGTCATTGCAAACTTCGAACACTCTTCAAAAACATACCTAGAAAAGATTGTTTTTCTTTTTGTTTTGTTTTTCTTCCATTTTTTTTTTTTTGTTTTTCCTGCAGCTGAGGAGTGTCCATGCAAAACAATTTTGAGAAGAGCAGTGTTCCACCTGGGCACTAACCTTTGTCCCACACAGCTCAGTAAAGTGCTCTCTTGTGCATCCTTTGAGGAGAACAAGTTCTCGTTTAAAGTTTGGGAGGCCGAGGTTGCTATCTGGGGGAGGCATAGCCTCGGTCAATCCATGCTGAAGTCAGAGGAGGAGGAGGAGGGAGGAAGGAGGGAAGTTAACAGTACTCTGCCTTCCAAAACTCACAGAGAAGAGGCTGCAGGGGAGGAGCAAGCAGGAGGAGCAGAGGTGGGCATCAGAAGAAACCCTGCCCCTGGGAAGCCACAGGTTTACATGGGCTTCATCAGGGGGAGCATTTCACTCTGCACAGGTCACAATCACAAGCTCTGCTGCAGTCCTGAGGATTTACTGTTTACACACCAGGTAACAAGATCTCCACCCACGGCACAAGTGAAAATCAAACAGCTTTTCACTTCCTGTGCTGGTGGTTTTTCAACAATTCCTTTGAAGGACAAAGGGGGATCTGAGTAACATTCTTTTGCTGATTTAAAGGAAAAAAATTTTAAAAAGCAACTTGCCCTCAGCATTTTTTATGTTGAACGCTTATTAACATTCTAGGGCAGATTGTTAGAGGTATTTACTGACAAAACAACTAACCATCAGCTTTAAAGAGTGAAAATAATATTAAAGGGGAAAAGAATTTAAGGCATTTTTTATTTTGGCCAGGAATGATGCATGCTACAGAGTAATCTTCATTTTCCCACTTGGTTTTCAGACCACTGCACTTTTTTGTTTTTGTTTTACATGGCACTTTGTAGTTTTATGTTTTACAACTTAGTCAAGATTTTCAAGTGTTTTCTTCAATATAAATGCCTTCTCTTGCAGCTCGGGTCTGCTGTCTGTCGCCATCGTAGCCAGCGAACGAATGAGGTGCTCTCTGCTTTCTGCTGTCAGGCTTCCCCACTGTTGAGCCTCTGTGTAGGTAAAGACAGACAGACAGACAGACACTGGGCATGAATACCGGGATGCCAGAAAAAAAAGCAAGAGGCCATCTCCATCCCCCGACAGGCTGAAAGAGCGACCGCTTCAACGCGTCACACGCAGTCCCTACTGCTCTTCCAGCAAGAGGGTCTGAGGAGGATACTCGGGTGCGTGTGCTGCCTCCTGCTCCTTTAAAGAAGGCTCGACTGTCTGAGCCTGAAACATGTGAAACTTGGCCTGAAGAAACCAAATGTCTCCCAGTTCACAACTGCTCCGAGTAATTTAAGAAGATTTTTACTAGAATAAAGGAATCACAAAGCGCGTAACAGAAATCCAAAGGAAACGTGCTAGAGAACAACTGCAGACACGTAAGACCTCGAGAGCTAAGTAGACTCATTCTCTGAAGTAAATTCTGCAAGGCTTAAATCCTAAATTAACAATGAGGAACTAAACTTCACATTAAAAGGGTAAATCTACTTTTCTGCAAAAACAGGAGCTCCCCCCTATGGAGCCTGCACGTAAGGCAGCATCTGACCACACACTCAGTCCTGTGTGCTCTCCCTGGGACATCTTCCTCACCCAAGGAGCATCCATCAGTATTTTAGACCTTGACTTTATCCACAGTTACTTCAAGCCCTCTCCAATTGTCCCCAGTCACCAAGCACAGACCCCTGAGTCCCAACCACCCCGAAATCACCCCACGCTGCAAGCAGAAGGTCATGCCACCTCCAGGGTTCCAGGACACGCAGCCAGGTGCCTTCTCTACCCAAGAGTGGCTCTCCCGGGTGGCAAGCAAAGAGTCTCACCTTGCAGTTTGGTGAGCAGCAGTTGTACCACGGACAAAGCTTCTGTTCTTATGGAGGTGTAGCTTTTGTTTTCTAAAGGATTTAAAAAAACAAACAAAACAAACAAACAAAGCCCACAACCACACTGAGAACCAAAGGCACACTAACTGTACGAACAGCAGTCACCACCGTGGTCTCCAGACCGCTTTTGTGGTGGTCACTGAGCCCGTCTGTGCTGTCAGTCTGCAGTGCTCCCCGATGAGACACACTGAATGGCAGGAAGTGACCAACTTGGAGGCTGAGAAGGTGACCAAGCCCTGCGCATCGCCTCTGCTATGACTACAGCGCTACCGTTGCTCATGGACGTTGAAGGGGAACAGAGCTGGCGTAGCTGCAATGTGACCACAGTGCCTGTGCATGACAGACTGCTCTTTTGGCGAGCTGTAATGGCAATAGACCATTCAAATTTTAACAAGCAGCACTAAGTGAGGATACATAAACCCTATGCCGTCAAGCACAAGCTTGTCACAGAAAGTTATGTGGTCTCCTGAGCTAAAATCGTGTTAAAGTCTCATTCCAGAAGGATTGAGAGTTAAAAGAAACTTTCCCCAAAGGGGTCTCTGGATTTGTAGCTAGCTCTAAAGTACATGCTGCCTCGAGGCATACCAGAATGAGCCACGTGAGGTGTGAGGAGACTTGGGGCACCATTACAGTCACAGGACAAGTGGGAACACCAGTACCGAAGTAATAAGCAGCCCCATGACTGTCAACATCGCATAAATAGCATTTGTAGCCCCACGGGCACTCTGCTCAGGGAGAGCACAAACTGCCCGAAAGCCTTGGAGCTTCATGCCTTAGCTGGCTGAGAAAATGTGGGGTCACTCCAAAGCATATGTACCCAGGAAGCGGAGAAGAAAAACTTGTGTTTCATTAAATCGGTAATAGCTTGATTAGGTTTTTCCATTAGATTTTCCATTAGATTAGATGGATTCTCCATCTGCTGCATGCAGAAACGTACTACATTTCCAATTTGCACTCCTGACAGATCTCACCCACAGGAGTCTGCATCTGCCTCCTCCTCCTCCCCTTTCAAAGTTGTCTTGCACCAGAGGAACTTACTTCTCTGTGCACAGCACCCTGCACAGTACCATCTTCAACAGCTACTGCAAAACCAGAATTATCACAGCACAGTGCAAGGGCGGGCAAAATGTTATCTCTGACAGCTTAGGCTTATTCTGCACTTCCTCTACCAGCCAACCCCCAGAGGAGGAATGTATTAACGTGCAATTCATCACTGACCACAAACCAGGAAAAGGCCACTTACCTAAAGAATGGGTGATAGATGAACAGGTTTCCAACAGTATTTCTGTCAAAGCCACAGGGTCTGAGTGTTCCTCATCAAACAGCATTAGCCTGTCAATTGCAAAAACACCGTCAGGCGCCCTGCGTCCCTGGGACCCGGGGTCTGCTTGACTTCCTCCAAGAAGCCAGTTTCATCTGGCTCAATTTCATCAAACAGGTTGAAGCAACAAAGAAAAGAAACATCATCGAAGTGGATTGCAAAAAGGAGAATTACCCTTGAAAGTAGGCATTCATGGCTTGTAGCACTCCAAGCTGCACTTTCCACGTGCTGAGTTTCAGACGGTCACACATTAACTTACAAAACTCTTGGTGATAGCAACCTACAGGAAAATAGGGATGTTACCAGGGCGAAAGGCGAACGAAACACTTCCTGCTCTGTTCCTCCTGCTCCTCTGCAAGTGACATCGAGCTGGTCACTGCATACGACCAAGTTAACATCCTGTGACACGTGACCCTGAAAATCTTCACCACACCAACACTCTCATTAACAAACAGTGGAAGATAAACAGCTGCATTACACATTCTGGAATGATAACAATAAGGGTTTTTTTGAGATATACCCAGTTCCTCCACCTTGTACCAGGTTTGATGCAAAGGTAAATGTGAGCAGCAGAACGAGGCTGCTTTCGACGAGGCAAGCCACCTCAGGTGTCCTGCGTACCTCCACAAACACAGAGCAGTTTGTGAATGAATTTAAGACAACAGCAAAGGAATTTCCCCAAGGACGGGCTGCTCTGCAGTAAAGCCGTTGGGGCAGCTTTCTCACTTGAAGATATTGCAGGCTGCAGGCAGCGAGATCCTGCACCTCCTCAAAAGCCTCCCCACTCCACACAAGACCTCCACGTCCGTCCCTCCCTCCTCCTCTTTTCATTTTAAGAGGAAACAGTTTGAGCCAAGAAAGCTGGCTCTGAGCACCGTTAGCTGACTTACGCTGTGTCTCCGGGCTCCTCGGCCAGGCTTTGCCCAGGGTCTCGAAGGCGCAGATCAGGGACTCCATCTGCACCTCCTTCTCCCTCATGTCCTCGTCCTCTTCGTCACGCTTTGGTAAACCCGTGCCCATGCTCTCCAGAGAGTTCTGCGGAGGCCATGGGGGGAAGGTGTGATGGACAGAAGGATGAGGGCAAGGCTCGCCACACACTTCAGGGCAATTCAGTCTTCCCTCGCAGCCCGTGCGCACCAGTCAGTGCCTCCCCTACAGACGGAGCACAGGCCCCCTTGGCCACCGGTAGCCCCGGTGCTACCGGCAGCCTGCAGCCGTGCACAGCAGGCTCCGTGGCCTCGCATCCAAACATCTCCCTGCGCTACACGAGTCCCACTCGCCGAGCTGCGGAGCGCTGCAGACACTAAACAGAAGCACTCTAGGCAGCTTCCCAGGAGCGCCTTGCTGCCAGGAATTAACTCTCAATGCTGTACGGGGGCAGTGCTGGACACAACAGGAAGGACTGCTGAGAGAACAGCTGGGTTCAATTTAGTTTTTGGGCAGCACAGGTACAACCCCCCAGGGCTCACCAGCGGTCTGGTGTTCAGCCCCACCAAGGACCTGGCTGAGTGTGGGGCTCTCCTCACACCAGCAGCCTGGGCAGAAGTCTGGCGTGTGCTTAACAGCATCAGACGGATTGTCACCACTTGGGTGTTTTGCTTTGAAAGAGGGGAAAACTCAAGAAGCTGAACTGTCACCTTCTTTATCATGGGAAAGACGATATCTGCCAGCTCCTGGAACCGGTCCTCCTTTGTTGCCTGGAGCACGCCACCCGCACAGCGCAGGGCCACCATCTTATACTTTAGGTTCTCCTTCCGACACTCCTTCAGGACAGCCTGGACAATATCACTGACAGTGGGCTGGCCAGGCACTGACTTCAGCAGCTCTGCACTGGAACACAATGCACACAAAATCTATCAGACCCACGTTAATCCCTTCCCAAACACCGCTTTTCCCACAGACAGGAAGTAACTCCTGTGTCCAGGTACAGGGTTGCCTACCAACAGCTGTAACTGAAGTTAGAACTGAAGTTAGAAGCTCTTCTTCACTCCAACCCTGTCTGTTCTCCCTGCTTTTCTTTCCAGTCTTTCCTCATATGCTTCCCATGCACTTTCCCCCCTCACTCTTCATCTACCTCTTCCTCTCTTTTTCCTCTTTCAGGTGTTTATCCTTCCCCTTAGGAGTCTTATCTTTCCTCCTAGCAAGTCTGGCCTCTCAACGTCCTCTTCCTTGCCCTAAATCAACTGTTTACCTCTGCAGCTCCCTCTGAAGCATCACTTGCCCCTCCCAGCTCTCACCAGTGACCCACACATTGACAAGTGGAGTGGAGACAGACTTCTCACATGCTGATGGGCGATCAGGATGGTGTTCACAACCTTCTAGTCTCTCCTTCGAGCACCAGACAGGTGACAAGACAGTGGAACAACCTCCTGTTTGAGATCCCAGGCCCTGGAAATACCACCTGTTTCAAGACACTTACTTGCATGCAGAGACGACACTGGCAATGGCCTTCAACAGCTCCTCCTGCAACGAGTAAAACAGACACCACTGAGAAGTGCTCCACAGCCAAATGGCACGGTCCTGCCGCGCAGGGGAAACCTCTGTACTCTGCTGTGACGGGTAGTGGGGAAATATGCCTGTGACAGCAGCCCAGGGAAGCACTCGCAGAATCCTAGAATGGTTAGAGTTGGAAGGGACCTTAAAGATCATCAAGTTCCAACCCCCCCGCCACTTCTGCTGTGGAGGCTTTCCATCTGCACTGAACTGGCAGTGGAACGGGGCCCTGCAGCGCCTCGGAGCACCAGTTAGTGCCCCTCCAGGCTAGAATAGGGTGCAGTGAAAGAAGTCTAAGTGGGAACTGAACTCCTAAAGCAACCTGAACTCCACCTACTTATCTTTCCTGACATTTTTTGTAAAGGGCTGTCCTGGTTTGAGGTAAAACAGAACTAATTTTCTGTTCAGTAATTTCACCTATTTAGCTGGGCCTCTTCTAACTAACTAAACTCTGAAATTAACAGGATATTGTTCAGACACTGTTCACTCTCACAGTGATAAGACCTGATTATACCAAGGACTGGTACGCAGAGAGGCCCCTGCTTATACTTATTGCTATAACAACCAAGATCAGGTAAATGTGTTATTTGCCCCATTGGAGGGTCGGAAGCAGAAAAGTGTAGAGGGGTCACACCTGTGGGGAGAAGAGGACAGGACAGGGGACCCAAAACTGACCAACAGGGTATTCCAACCCATCTGCATCATGCTCAGTATAAAAGCTGAGGGATCAAAGGGCCAACTCTTCCTGGAATGGCTGATGTCTGAGGAGGACCCTGTCTGTTCATCTGCCTTTGATCCTGATCTGAGCATTCCTGACTCCAAACCTGGAATCCAGCTCCTGTCCATCACCGAGTCCAGCCTGGGACTTTCCCCTGTGCCTGCTGGTGACGTGATTGTCATCCTGGGAGCTTGATACGGTTTTGTATATACAGCATACTTTTTTCCCTTTTCTTATTATTATTTCATTATTTATTAATATTTTCATTAAAGTAGTTTAGTTCTTTCTAAACTCATAAATTTCTTTTATCTCTTCCTCTCCTCTCTTTTCCTTGGAGGGGGGAGGGAGGGGCCATCTGTCAGTCCGATTGTTCAATCTGGTCAAAACCAGGACAAGGGCAAAAGGCAGACTCCCTAAGCCAGGGTTCCTACACGTCCTGCTTTGCAGCACGAAACATTGCATTTCGTGGCTGGAGGGCTGCATATGCTGGTGCCCGCAGCAACCCAGGAAGTGCCAGTTCCTTTTTTACCTTCCCGGTCCAGGTTCTCCCGGGCAGACCTTGCAGGAGCGCGGAGAGCACTATTCCCAGATGCGGGGGTACAAGGGAGCTTGTCTGTTTGGCAATTGATGCCATGGCAGCTGCTCCCTGGGCTTTCATCTTCCAGGACTGGGACTGCAGAGCCTTCTGCGTAACGGTTATCAATTCCTGCATATACAGTCTGATGCCGCCCTGAGTACCTGCGTGTCAAACAAGAGGAAAATGGTAACTCTGCCACAAAACAAAAAAAAAACCTGATCTTTTTTTTTTTTAAAAAAAGCAGTTACAGATTTATCTTTTTTTTACCACTGTGAAACATATGATCAAGGCCTACTTCAGGCAAAGGGGTGAAGATTAAAGATGGGGTTTACTTTCTAGGTGCTTCCAAAGAAAAACCTTGACAAAGAGCTCATCTCAGTCCTTCTGTATGTCAGACACTAGACATTGTGTTAGCCTGTTTCTAAGGAATAGAACTATTTTCTTTTTTTTTTTTGCAAGAACAGGTCACTGGCAAACCTTCTTGCAGCTTCTTTCACAAACTCCAGAAAAGCGATCTGGTGACTAAGAGACCAGATCTGAAATCGGGTCAGAGAAAGAGCTAGCAAAACCATTTCACCATGCATCCACACCTTCCTCTGCAGATAGAAATCAGGCAAAATAGCCCTTCTATAGCACATATTGATTCATTGAACTTAAGACCACAGGCATCACCACAGAGATCTCCAACCCGAGAGACAGGCCAAAGTCCCTTCTAACTTCAGAGTGTGCAGCAGCCTTTAAAGGCTGACATCGAAACATCCAAAGATGTCCATCTATCTGTGCCACGATCAGGGCCACACTAGAGTGGCATTCAGAGCCTCACAATCTTTAAACTACTTCTCCTGACTGTGTCTGCGTATTATCAGTGATCCACACCTCTGCAATTATTTTAAATAGCCACAGAGAAGTTAAAAACCTGCTGAAACTCATACAGGACATCTTTAGCAAGGAAGAAAATGGAAACAAGCTTCCCAAATCTCTTACCACGAGAACTCTGTATTTCCAAAATGAATTTCCAGAAAGCATGGTACTTCTTGTCCCATGCTTCCCAGAAAGCTTCTACCAATCTTAATGCAACTTACCAGGTACATTTTCCTGCCAAACTTCGGTCCAGAGAGTAGAATTCTCTTTCTCTCCTTTCTCTTCATCAGGAACCTCATGCATGCCAAGAAAAGCCAATGGCAGCACGTGTTTGGCATGGTTCTTCACTACGTCTGGGCTGTAGCGTCCCATCGCATGCACAGTTAAAGCACAGCCTGTTCTGTAAACTGGCTCTGAAAGAGCAACACAATCACACGTTATGACTGGGAAGCAGGATTTTCCTTTAGCAGCTTGGTCTGCCTCTTGGGAGGCAGAGGAATGCACAGTATTGTGCAATGATGCATGGGAATTACTCAGCCAGTGAAACCAAGCAGCACAATATAGAAATGCTTCTTTACCAGCTTTTGCTATCACCAGGAACATTTTCTGCACTGTATTTTGTAACTGAACACCCCAAAAGCAACTTACCTTCCTTCTCCATGTACCAGCTGCTGAGTTTGTGCAGCAGCTTCTCAGTGCTACTGTCCCGGGAGGTCTGTAACAAGAAAGAGGCTCAAATCACTCAAACACTTCAAAACAAAAAAACACAACAACAAAAAAGCAATATAAAACCTAAAACCTTCTCAAACCCCAACTCACCCGGACTAGATGCCCCATAGCAAAGGCAAAAGACTTCTGTACCACGCTGTTGCGGTCAGTCAGGCCACTAAGTAAAGCACTCATAAGTTTGCCTGTTGGAACAGAAGTATCATATTTTCATTGCTGTGACAAGAATGACAATAGTCTGCACATCATTAGATTGTCTGAATTTTTGCATTTTTCCTCATCACATGTTTGCAGGGTTAGTCTTTATATTTAAACTGTATGCAAGGACTGTCTAGTCCTTATATTTAAACAAGTGCACGGCACAACACAGCAAGGCTCAGCAGAAGCTAGGGCTTTGCCAGCCTCAGCCTGCACATCTTAACTGATAATCATAAAATCATAGAATGGTTTGGGCTGAAAGGGGCCTTAAAGATCATCCAGTTCCAACCTCCCTGCCCTGGGCAGGGACACCTCCCACTAGAGCAGGTTGCTCAAAGCCCCATCCATAACGTTCCTGTATGTGAGCACCCCAGCTGATTATCCTTTCAGCTTCATTTTTGTTTTGCAACAGGAAGGTGACCTTCTTTCTACTATCAAATCACAATAAATTGCAAAGAGAAGATGAAGACCCAAAGAAGCGAAGTCCCTGTTCGTAGCCCTCCCACAGCTCAAGTTGAAGGAGCAAGTGCTTATTGACAGCGCTGCACTAACACAGGCGCTGCTCACCTGCTCCCAGAAGGCCTAGACATATTTCTGCTCATTCCTCTTGGGCGCTAGTGAATTCCCTCAACTCCTTCCTCTGCCTCTTCCAACTTGGTTAGGTATTAAACACCCCCAGGACCTACTCCCAGCATGCCAGCTCATACCCACCAGGCAACTTCAAACAGCTCTCTGAGGCTACACAGGCTACAAAGGGGCTATAAAGGCTACAAAGGGGCTATAAAGGCTACAGGGCTACAAAGATGATTAGGGGCCTGGAGCATCTCTCTTAAGAGGAGAGGCTGAGGGACTTGGGTCTTTTTAGTCTGGAGGAGAGAAGACTGAGGGGGGGATCTGACCAATGCTTATAAATACTTAAATGGAGGGTGTCAGGAACGTGGGAGCAGTCTTTTTTCAGTGGTGCTCACTGACAGGACAAGAGGAAATGGGTACAAACTTGAACATAAGAAGTTCCATCTAAACATGAAGAGGAACTTCTTCACTTTGAGAGTGGCAGAGCCATGGAAGAGGCTGCCCAGAGAGGTGGTGGAGTCTCCATCTCTGGAGACATTAAAAACCCGCCTGGACACGTTCCTGTGCAACCTGCTCTGAGTGGATCTGCTCTGGCAGGGGGGTTGGACTAGATGACCTCCAGAGGTCCCTTCCAACCCCAGATCATTCTGTGATTCTGAGGAAAATTCACACATAAAGTTCACACGTAAAGATCATTCCTGTGATACAATCAAGGGCCAATAGGGAGCAAATACCTACAGAACAGCAACAAAAAGCACCTTTAAAGCTTGACACTAGAAACAAACCTCACCTGAATAAGGTGTTAAGTCCTGAGGACACTGTGTGGTTAACGACACAATTACACTGGCACAGCCTCCCTGGAAGATTGCAAGGGAGAACAAAGGTTAGATAAAACAATATTAGCTCCTGGTTATTACTGTTAATACTTGCTATATGCACTTGTATAACATAATCTAGGCTCACCAACCCTCTGCCCTGGTAAGCTGGGAGTGAAGGGCAGAAGCAGAGAAACTGTTTGTAACAAATGAATGACAAGACTTGAATTAGGAAGTGAAAAAGTCACCAGGACCCCCACTGAGGATAAATGGTCCTGGGAGCTTTACAGCTACCAAGGACATGCTTCTGCACTCAGGTGTCACAGAGCACAACAGCCACGTACCCCAGGGGAGGACAAGGCATCACACACTCAGAAAACCACAACTAATGCAGGCGGAGTGAGACTCAGAGGTAAAATGACTCCTGTACGAATAAGCCTGAGCTGTCACTTTAAAAGAGACAGTCTGAAGAACAGTATTCACGTTGACACTGCTCTGTGTGCCCTTCTCCATTTCAGAACAACTGTTAAAAATCATAGACATACCTTTGTGCCAAGGCCCACTCCACTTTTGATCAGTTCACACAGCCGAGGAACCAGCTCACCCAGGACGGACACATCCAGGTACTGCAAGCTCTAGAGAAAGATAAAGAGGTGGGGGGTTGGGGAGGAAAAAAAAAAAAAAAGAAAGAGGTAATGACGGCAGACTTAAGCTGCTCTACTTCAAGTTGAGGCCAGCCTCAGTTCTGCAGGCTGGTCTGCAGCTGAACCATGACAGTTTGCCGCACCGTGGGAAAGAGGCACCACGAAGTGGCTTCCACCACGTACAGATTGTCTTGTCCCACTTCTGTGCTGAGCTGACCCTGCTCAAGTTATCATTTGCTGTACTCTGTACTCCCGCACTCCAACTGTTCAGAAAGCTGAATGTAATACACTAGCAAGAACTCCTTTTGAGGAGGGAAAAGGGGTGCAAAGGCGTGCGTCTCTTTGGATAGAACCCAACATTCCCCCAACTGTCTGAACCCTGAAGCAATAACATATCCAAACCAGGCAATGAAATGGAACTAGCCAAGACAGTCTTTAAACAGGTCAAGACAAACAAGAGGAATGAATGACACAAAAGGTGCAAGGGGGATGTTATTGGTATCACTTCTAATCTCCTGTGCATAAAATGCCACTGGGCAAAGCAGGAAGCCCTGCGTTCCCAGCACGCTGTGTAGCACACTGTGTGCAGAGGGGAGATCCATCCTCTAGCAAACGCAAGGATCCCATACTAACTGAAGGTGACCCTCTCTGAGCTTTGGAAGTCACTCCCCTTCAGTCACTCCCCCCTCCTGCACTGGTATGGTGAAGGTAATAATCCATTCTATCATACAATCTTCCACCCAGACCTAGAATATAGAGGAATAGAGAGAAGGTGGCCCATAAGCCAGGACATCTACACGCTACTCCAGGGAAGCCGTACTATCTCTCTCCTCCCCGAGGAAATCCCAAGCATGGATCAGGGCAGCACAACTGTCCCTGAAGGACTGGCAGGGGACAGGCATGGCATGGAGAAGGGACAGCAGCAGCTGCTGCAGCCTGCGGGGTGGCAGGGACCACACTTTTACACGGAGCCTTTCATACCCAGCCGCTTCAGACTCTATTTATAGTTCTCCACCTGACACCAAACCACAGCCACACAAGCTGCTATGTGCAGGTGGGCTCGCTGTTTTTACTTTTCCATAAGCTCAGGGAACTACAGAATAGATATAATAATAGCTCTGGTGGCTATGTTTCTCCTAAAACTTGCTCAGTCCTGACACCCCCTGCCCCCTTGCATGCCCCTGGCTGTGTGCAGTGCCTGAGCAGAAGAGAGGGGTCTTTTCTTTGGGAAGGGACAGGTTCTTACAGAGGGCAGGTAGCTCTGCCAAGACAGACCTGACAGCACAGCGTCTGGGCATCAGCAACTCCTCCTCCAGCAGCAGGAACCAGCAGCCAAACACCAGCTGCTGACAGGGGCTTTCAGTGATACCAGCATTTTCTCTAAATATCTCCCCCATCAAAGCACTTGCAAAGACCAGGCAGGGACACCTAAGGCACCATGAGACAAGGGCTGGACAGCATTTGTGCCTTAAGAACAATGACTATCATCAGTTGGAGGCCCAGTTGAGAAGCTGATTGTGGAACTGTGGGCCAGAGATGAAGAGAAATGGTAGCTAGCATAATGCAGAACCAGCTGAGCCCCCAGACAAAGAAAAGCATTTGAAAGATGCCCTCTTCCTCAAAACAGGCAGGTCTGCAGCTGGAGAAATGATCTGTCTGACTCCAAATGGTGCCATGGTTACTTACACCTGGTCTGAGGAGCAAGCTGTGGCGACAGGATGAGAGAAGTCAGTATATGAAAAAGAAGGGGGACAGACATCCACATGGAGATGTGATAATAAAATTAATCTCAAAGAGGTATTCTGTAAAGTTCCCACTTTGATTCCTATTCTTCTCCTACAACCTTACATCAGAACCCTCCTGAATCAAGTACTTACCATGTTAATGGTTTCCATCATGGGAGATGACTTGACAGCACTAAGTCTGGCACTATCCATTGCAGTCTGAAAAAAAAAACCAAAAAACCAAAACTAAGTGTAAATCTAACATGAAAACAGTGGTAAGGACAACATTAGCTATAACTCACTACCTCACAAACTCAAATTGAAATCCATTCAGAAAGTAATTATGTCTACGGACTATCAATGTTTCCCTTTCAGAGATGGATGGATATTCTAGCGGGAGTACAGGAGGTAAACCATGTACTCCTGACATCATGGAAATGGAAAAAAAGACCAAAAAAAAAAAAAAAAAAAAAAAAAACAAAAAAAAAAACAACAGTGGGTTTCAGTCACTTTCCCAGAAGTGGAAAAAAACAGTGGGTTTCTGAACAGTGGGTTTCAGTCACTTTCCCAGAAGACTGCTACTGATTAATACAGTTCTTTGAGAAAGATTAAAGGACACATTGCTGACAACACCCACCTCCTGTACACAGTGATATGGCACACCTTCTAATCTATAAGAAGTCCTGCAGCTAATTCCCTGGCAAAATCAGCAGCAAAGTTTGACAGTACAGGTGCATTCCAGATAATTATTACAGATTCTCTCTTCACCTGTTCCACAGTTGTACATGGAGCTGAAGTGACATTTAGCAACAGTTCTTACTAAGGTTGTTCTTCACTTTCTGAAATATGTGGTGGTATAGTGAATAAAAAAATCCCAACCCTTCAAAAAAACCCCACGCTTATCCAGCCACATTCCAATGACCAACATTCTTTTAGTAACTTATTAGCTATTTCTCTCTGCATCTTTGACACCTCTGAACCAAATCTGTTATTTTTTCTGTTCACTGAACGAAGCTTAAATCTTTGTTATGTCTGTTCTATTGATACTTTCCCCAGTGTAACTGTACTTACCTTCTCCTGATCCGTTGCACAAAGACTCAAATAATTGAGGACTTGAGGTTCCAGCACACTCAAGGATTCCAGCAGGGCTGGGATAAGTTTTGGTGCGTGAGGTTTCAGCATAGATCCGGCACTTTTACTGATCTTCACGAGAGTGTTAATGCTGGAAAAAGATTAAAGGGAAAGTCAACGGAGAAACATGCGGACTTAGCTGAAAAACCTCTCTGGTCTGCTCTAACACAGTATGAACAAAAAGGCCAATCCAAGCCTCAGAAACACCAATATAAATCTATCTGCAAAAAATTTGTCTATTTTCCTGCTTAAGGAAAATTATGCTCTAGCCCTGAACTTCTAAATAATGCCATGCTTTGCATGGAGATTGCTTACTTTGGCCAGGATAACACAAAGGGAATGGGGAAAGAGGCAGTACAACAGACAGATGTAGGAAGAAATAACACATCTTCATGTTTTAAAGAAGCTCTGGGCAAAGTCACCCCAGAGACATCCATTGTCACTACCCAAGAAAAAACAAATTACAATGATCTGTTCAAATCTCACTTGTCAGTTTCAGACTGACCACATCTCTCCAGCTGCATTTTGATAAAGGGCTTTCATATCTTCAAAGCAGGTGAAAAAGTTCAATAAATATTAACTAGAATTCATTAGGAGCTTTCTAACCTTCCTGGATAATTATGCTCAATAAAAAAAAAATATTTTTGCAAAGACCCAGGTCTGAATTTTCCACTTTTTCTGACCTTCAAGCAAATGAAGGAATAAATGAGGCTACAAAGTGACAAGCATATGAAGTCCCTACACATGAAGGGACATTGAACCGTTGCATGACATAAGTTGTATTTGAACAGTGTGACCAAATGCAGTCATCTCTGGGATGTAAACTGTCATCCTAACAACTAGTCGTGAAATAAGACCTGGCTCTTTCACGAACTGCTGTGGGATTTTTTATTTAGAAGCAGAAGAGATATTCCAGTCCTGAAGGACAGCCTCAAGTACAGCAAACTGCCTGCAGATCCGTTTGCCAGTTGTACAGGGAGAAAAGAACTTCCTGCTGGGAACTGAATCTGGGCATTTGCAGAGGTGCCAGGCACTCCCAAAAGACAGGGTACCCAGGGCTACCATTTGAACTAAGTGAGGAAAGGACTCAGCAGGAAAGCTGTTTTGGGGGAGAAACTGTCACTTCAAACACAGAACATGCTGCAACTCAGGTGAGGGTCACTGGGGAACTTACATGATGCAAAACTAACCTGAGAGATCGGACTTCAGCAACGGTGCTTACTATCCCTTTGTCCAGGAGGCAAGGGAGCAACACAGCTATCGTCTTCTGACCTGCTGCTCCTTTGGAGGGATCGCACATTTTCACGCAGACCTGGGGACAGGTAACAACCCGTGTTGCAAGCACATACAAACCTCCTGCTCAGATTAAAGCATCTTCTCCGTCAGACAGAAGAAGCCAACCGCAGCTAGAGCAACTGCTCACAGCCAAACCCGGCCTCTGTTACACCTTCATTTTCCTCTCCAGGAGGCACCTAAGCCCTAAGCCACATCCCTAAAAGGAGTTTCAGATACAGTCAGCTTCCAGAAAAGGCAAATTCAGAGCCTAGCAGGCCTTGATCTGCTTTTGGATAAAAGAGATGGACCAAATGACCTCTCAGTTGAGGGACAGACTATCTCAGTCACATGGATTCAACCATTCCACAATGCAGAGCAGCAAGTCCCAAATCAGAACAGATTCTGAAATTACAATAATATTTTGGGACCACATCAACTCATGTGCCATTGAAATGTCAGCTGCACACATTGTGAAGCTTGTGATTTCAAACACAGCTCTTAAGATACATTTCTATTTCCACCAATGAGAATTTTTTAGAGGAACACTGAACAAAATATTAAGTGATATGTTGCTACTTTCAAAATATCTTGTGTAGTAACAGCATTAGAGAGTGAAGTCCAAGCTGGGTTACTCTGTCGTTCCACTGGGCGACACCAGTGGACCAGTGATGTTCCACTGGGCTTGGTCAACTATATCAATTGGGCTTGGTCAACTGTGAGAAATTCCTTAAATCCCACCCCAAGTGTGGAAAAAAAGGACACTGGAGGAAAAAAACAGTTCATTAATATCCCTCCCTTTGTTGTATAGAACTTAACATAGCATTATCCTCAAGCTGCAGGACTTCACCAGCACCAACAAAAGTACAGAAGAGTATGTGGTCAAGCTTATAATGATTGCTTTCTTGGGGAATGTTCTCCACCTTATACTAGAGATCTTTTCAAGACAAGACTCTATGCTAAACAGGTCAGTCCTGCAGACAGGATAGTGAATGATTACCTGACATCAAAACCATACACGTCTCCATGTGCAAATGATGAAATTAGAGTTTTACCTTGCTTAAAGTTTTCAGGGCTAGTTCTGCTGCTTTTCGCACAGTCTCCTAAAAAAAGAAGTCAACAATCCACTGTTACCATTTTTAAATCTTCTATAGAATGATTCATATTAATTGGTAAGTATAAAACTAGGGCTGATAAGGCTAATGGCTAATACTTAATAGAATAACTTTCCAAAAAATTTTGGCTTTGGTCCACCTAAGTATCTGGTCTACTCATTGAGAAATACATTAACAATCCTGCCTGACACTGCCAGGTTCTCTGTGCTTCTGTCCACATTTATCTCTGTGATGCTATTTTCCTAGTTGTCCTTTTCAAAAACCAAAAAAACCCACAAAACAGAAAACCACCAAAAAAACCCACAACAAAACCCAAACAAACCAATGGAACCATCTACTGCAAAAATAAGTATATAGTGCTTTGGGTATTCCTTATTCCCTCCTCAGTAAGATACCTGCTGCTTAGTGGTGCTTTACTCAAGTGAATGTCTAGGACTAGAGAAAGGTGGACTAAAAGCAGACAGTAAAATTAATGCAGCTCTGGTGCTAAGACTCTTTAACTTTACTTGTATTGATGAATTAAGTAGTACCCCTGGGTACTGAAACACAATCACCTGGACTGGTAATGTCTTGGCCTGGCCCAAGTAGACTTTCCCAAACCATTTCCAGGTAAAATTCAGGAATTAGACCCTTCCCAAAAGGCAGTCTGCAGGCAGCTGCTCTATTTTGGAGGCTAGTATAGCTCACTAGCACTGAGGCAAAACTGCTTAGTTGGTTTCAGTGCCCAGGAACATTTCTGAACACACTAAATCTACTAGTACACAGTACACTTTGGACAACAGGTCAGCCTTGCTTAAGCCTCAGCAGAGAAGTCTGGATAGAGCAACAAAACAGCTCAAAGCTGGAAGGACCTGAGGACTGACTTCATCTGTGCAAGTCGTATAAGCACAGAAGCAGTCCAAAATTAATGTTTCTCTACTCAAGAGTTAAGTAAATGCTTAGGAATTCTTTTATATCCAGGAAAAATGCTGAACCATCAAAAATAAGGACAATAGGAATGAAAACCAACACTGAAAACCATGAGAAACATACACAAAGAATTTCCAAGGCAGCATGAAAATTTTAACTGTAAGTGCCTGAATTTGTAGTCTGCTCAACAGGCAAAACTTCCATTGGCTTCAACTTGACTTCTCAGAGAATCTGTCTTTAAACATCTCAGATCCCCATCACTGTACTTTCTGTTGAAGATACCTGTTCAATTATCAGTTTAATTACCTTAATGTCATCTTGCACTCTAAACAGGATTTCCCAGATCTCTGGAAGCTTGTCTATAATGTCATCCAAAGGCCTTCCTCTTAGCAAGTCATTCAGTGCCAGACAGCTGCAAACAGGGAATTTTATTTCCTTCACATGCTCTACTTATTTGATATAGGTGTATATACAGACACGTTTATAAATACAGGTAAATGGCTAAAAAAACCGTGAGAACTGTTTCACATTCCTTATTTCCCCAAACCCTAAATCTACTCTGTCATAAGAATATCCCCTTTAGAAAAGGAAGAAAAACGTTCAGCCCATCAGGAGCAATCTGAAACAGGTGACAGCACGAGAGAAAGGCTGCTGTGGTGAAAATTGCTATTGCAAACATTCCAGGTACAAAATTGTTCCAGATTTATTTTCTGTAAGTATAGGATAAGAACAAAACGAAATGGCCTAAAGTCTGAAATTGAAATTAAAATGGAAGTTTTCAATACAGTATAATTACAAACTACTGTAAATCAAAAGCAGTTTATTAAAAATGCTATACCGGCTGGCATCCTGCTGCCAAGTACGTATACAGCCAGACTGCCAGAATTTTCTAACACTGAATGTTGTTCAGTGTTATGCTCAAGCTACATGCGATAAAAAAATTAAGGCTCAATGAAGAAACTGCTTCAAGACTGTATCACACTTCAAGTGCAGACTATAAGACTGGGCTCTTTCGAGTCTTTACTGAGTCCTCTCTCCCCCCTCAGCTTCTTCAGATTAAAAAATTTGTGGTGAAGAAGAGGAAAGAAGATTTAAAAGAAAAATCTGTTACTTTTCCCAGCAATACCTTGATTCCCTGATCCTCCACAGACTGCTGGTTAGGTTACTGATCAAATCCTCAAGAATTTCCTTCATGTACTTATCAACCTATTATGAAAAAAGAGGAAAAATCATGAAATAAACATGGACCATGCAACCTTGTCATATAATCTGTGGGGGAAAAAAACCAATAAGGTCCTTTTGGATAATAAAACCTGCTTTCAGCCACAGCAGATAAACTAATGCTCGCCTGAGCAGACCCCATGGAAACTTCCTCTGACTTTGCTTTAGACATGCCTTTCTCTGCGCTGCTTCAGGGCTTAACACTGTGACAGGAGGAGAAAAGACCTTCAGTCCAGTATCAACAGAACTGTTTAAGACGCAGCACTAAAAATGTATTTATAGGAGAAGTAGCTACACTTTATGAGGAACCAAGGAGAATGACTTCATACTAAGATCAGCCTTGCTAGGAGAAAAGATTTGCAAACCCAGTTTCAGGCCTTTCCAAGCCAGAGCAAGAGCATCTCACAAAAATCACTTATTCTTGGTATTTGTCTGGGTGGAGTTACCCTCAAACTGATGGAATAGCCGCTTCCCATGGGCCTCCTCCTACTTAAAAACTCAGGAACCGTATTTAGATGCTCTTGCTCTAGGAAGGGCATCCTAGGCCATAAGGATTCCTGAAGAGCTTCTCATAAGCACTGTCAAAGCAGCATCAAAGTGTGGAAAAATCTCACTTTAAGTAAAGTAAATCACATACTAAACACTGGCTGCACAAACAAAGTCTGTGATATACTTTCACATGTAAGCGGCAGTGGGAAACTTCTGCGCATCCTCATCTACGGACCCAAGCACCTCTTTCTCTGAAGGACAATACCTCACTCCTCTCTGCACAGCTTCTCCTTTCACAAGAAGCAACTGCCCCATGAGGATCTCTGAGATGCTGCTGGCTAGCAGCAAACCCACCACTCTGCACTTTGCTGCTGACTCACCATCGACTTGTCGGTGACCAAGGCATTCCAAATGCTGGTCATCGCCTGTCGAATGCCCAGGTTGGGGTCAAACTGGTAACGGTAGAGCCGTGGAAGAAGCTGGGGCAAAAATGGAGCTAGTTGCTCACCAGCCTTGGCAGCTATCACATTGAAACCAAAAGCTGCTCCCTGAAATGACAGAAAAAAAAAGAAAATTTGTTGAAACAATCTGCTCAGTGACACGTTATGGGCACACCAGTCAGTGGCAAAGTTGTCTGACACAGTTTACATTTGGACCAAATCAAAAGGACTAGAATGGTAGCAGAATTAGCTCCCCATCAGCACTACAGTACCACAGTGATCTCAAGCATACAATCACACTCAGCAGACAACACACGACTTCAAAACTTCCTTCTTTCCAACCTTCATTTCAAGACACCGATTGATCTCATTTGCAGAAGTGATGGTGGCAAACTAAAACCATGAAGATTTCAGTATGTTCTTCCAAAAGAGATTCTTTCTCAGAAAAACTGGTGAGGGTAGGGCACTGTTTCCCTACAGTTCTAATACACTTAGAAGAACTAGAATAACTTAGGAACTGAAAAACTAAAAATAAAACAAGTCTACCCTACCTCTGTGAACGGAAATTTCTGGGAATTATCATTTTGCATCTGTCCCTGTTGACTTTAAGTCGAGAATTTTTCCATACTTTTTTCTTTCTCCAACATCGTCAATTCCACTGTCAATTCTAAAACAGTGGAACTGATGCTCACCCATGAAGTCCCAGGGGATTTGGCAGGACAGCCCAAAAAGGAATTGCTCAATACAGACAGTGCAGTGGCTGCCTCTACTGACTTCATGTTTACTGACCTGCAGTGTCAAAAGCTGCCATCCAAAACCCCATGCTAGGGATTCCACAGGACAGGATGTGCTGTCTGGGTTAGTCAAGAAAAGGAAGAGTAATAACACTCTCAATTAGGACCCCTGCTTTGAGGGGCAAGAGCCTGCAGAAAGTATAAGGAACCTCAGGTAGCAAGGAGGAAGGTAGATGCAGCTACCTGGGTCTTCTGCATGAAAGCACATGAAAGGTGCCCTGCCCTCTCCCAGGGACAAAACAAGTTCTTTCATGTTTACCTAAAGCCAGCGAATGTTAAAAGTCCCCAAGTTAAAGCTCTGAAAAGTATACTTCTATCTTCAAATTTATGATTCCGCTATTTTTGGCAGGAAGTGGACCCAATTTTGGCTTTGCTAATAGCAAATCTAAAATATCAATACTTGAATAAAAAACTGGATACTTTTGGCAACAGTGATATTGGTATATGTGGTATATATACATATATAACAATATATGTATTGACTGTTGTATTGTCAACTGGCTTTTTAGCAAGTTGTTGCTGAATACTTTTTGGTCTTTTTAGATAACAAAGGTCACTTTCTCTGGCATCTGAAAATTCATCCAGTTTTGAAAATACTATCTCACTGTTTGAACACATCAAAACCTGGCCTCTAAACACGCTTAAAAGGAAAGGATCACAGCTGACTCAGAGGGAAATGTAGGATGGTACGAACGCTGTGATACCAATACTATGTTTTAAGAATTTTAAGTAACCCTAAATTTGTTTCTCAGGCTAGTAAATTTGCATTGAACCTGACACCAAAGCTCAACAAATGGCATTCACATGCAAATATCCATAGATCATATAACCAGAGCTAGAGGAATGCCATTACTGTATCCAGAGATCACAGGGGGAATGGAAGTGGTATGAAAGCAGCAAATTACCTTCCGAGAATTCCACATGGCGTGATGGTTGGCCAGATTCATGAATTTGTACACCAGGTCTGGTTGATTGAGGTCACTAGCCAGTGAACAAAGCTCCTTGTAGGTAGAAAGACCTTGACTTTGGAAAGCAGAAGGGAAATCCGTGTCACTATTTTTAGCTACACAAATGCCATAATAGCTAAAGCTATGGTCAAATCCCAGCCTGAAGCAGACAGAGAGAAGTGAACACCCTATCTGTACCACACAGAAATAGTTATGGTAACCTAGAGAACAAGAAGGAACAAAAAGCTCAGGAAGGAGATTCATAGGTGAGGGAACACTGTTTCAGAACTGATTGTGTGTCTGTCATTGAGACTGTCAGCAAACTTACCCGTCTGGGGTTTTGCTCAGGCCACCCTGAAACACCACCGTTTCTCCAGTCATCTCATGTTTGGCTCTGGTAGAAAAGAGGTCCACTATTAGCTTTACCAAACTACCCTTGAATGGACTGCATGCTACAGAACACGTTAATTTGTTTTGCTTTATTAACTCAGTAACTTCCCATTCTTTCAGTTCCAACCCCACAAAAAAAACCATACAGGTGTGTAAAGCCACATCCACTGCAAGGAATCTTATTAACCTGGATCATGTGTAATGTTGAGGAGACACTGCAGAAAGTGGGAGGTTTGCTGTGCAGTCAGAAGGTAAAAAGTCAGAACACCGAATGATGGCTTTTTACTTCTGCCCAGATACAAGCCATGTAACAGACAGCAAATCTCTACCTCAAAATGCAAAAGCCTGATTTCCATTCATCTAATCTCTTCCTGTTTACCACCACTGGATCCCCACACTCCCTGGATCCCAGGTTTTTGTCATTCACAGTGGTCAAACCCAGAGCAGTTAGACAGCAGTAGGCTGCTGAAGAGCATTTCCAGCACTGACCTGCTGTAACTACCAGCCAGAGTCCTGTAAGACCAGCATTTTTTGCACTAAAGCAGACAAGTGACCATTAACAACACTTCCTCGGGAAAAGGTACATTTCAGGCACAAGCAAGCCCCCATTTCTGCAACACTCACATTGTGCAGAGCTGCTGCAAGAGGTCATTGTCCTTTGCAATTACACAATGCAGCAAGAAGGAAATCTACCCCAACCCAAACTGACTTGAACTGCTTCTATCAGGCCTGAATCATTATTTTGAAGCGTTGTTGAATGGAAGAAAACCAAAACAATTTCAGTCACAACTAACTCTAAGCCAAACTAAGAAATGTCCCAGTTTGACCCATTGATAACATATGGATATTGGCTTGGCCACGAAACATCTCTTTCCACACACAAGAGAGGCACGTTTTTGTTCCCATCAGACACACAGCTCAGGGTACTCTCTCACTGTGTTTGGAGCTCATTTTACCTTTTCCCAGTCATAAGGGTATCAACAAGTGTGGTGACTAGCTCTTGCTGATCCTGTTCACTTCCCAGTTCATATATCAGCCCAAGACCTTTTGAAGCAACATCTTGACTAAGCTCTGCAAGAGATTTTACAAAGTAAAATTAAAAATAAGCATGTAATTAAGTAACACACAAATTTCAAAACCAAGATTCAGCCCAGATCATCATCTAGCAAATGGAGCCCTGTGCTGCAGTTCACAGCTCTGCATTTCAACGCAGATCTAGCCTGGCAAGACACAAGCATTCTGAAGCAGCAACTTGCTCTGGAGACACACCCTCCACCAAATTAGGTGACATCTTCATGTTAGTATTGTCACTTCAGGTTCTGAAATAGCAGAGAGACTTCCAAGAACCGCAAGTATTCTGACACACTGTCGGCCCCTGAAGTCCAGCAAAATTAATGGTAACACCCTCTTCAACTTCAGCAAGCTTTGGACAGGCTGTTGGATTCCACCCTTTTCACTAGCTGCCAGGGACAGACCTATAAGCCAAGATTTGCTAGCTTAAAGAGGGCTTAGAGTTCCTGTCCATGCAGAACTCTGTGATACACATCCTGCTGCCCAAAGCAGAGTCGAAGCAGCACCACTGAACAGTTTTTGTTACTACAGTCTGAAGGAGCAAATGCAGAAAAATATTTCTGTTTGGTTAAGCAAAGCACAGAAAAAAAGCTGTGCTTCTTATCTCTACATGCAGCACCTAGAAAAGAAATTATTCCTATTTCATCAGAAACAGGATGCTCCTACAGTCCCCTTTTAATGCTGACTCACGGAGAGGGTGTAGGTGACTTTCTTCCTGTTCAAAGATTCCCTCCATTTTGTTAAAAGCCCACCAAAAGATGCAACTCTGATGATGCGATAGTACTTACCATCACTATCCGACAGAATGGAAACAAATGCACTTTGAATATCCTTGAGATGAGACTGTAAGATGAGAAAAAAAGGACATTATTTTTAAAAATCTCAGGTTTTGGATCCTTTGTCTGGTCTCAAAGCAAGTTCCTAACAGATAAGCAGAGGCTACTGTATCAATGGAATTGCCTATCTGAGCTACACCTACGACAAGAACTACCCTCCTTTCCAGACAGGAAAGCAGCTGCCTGACTGACATTCACAGAAGAGAACAGTTATTTGTCCAGCACCATTTTACAACTATCATGCCATTAGTAAAACACTTATTTTATTTCCCTTGTCTAATTCATGGCAGAAATGCATGATAAGTCTGTCTTACAGCCAGAGGGGGCTATCCTCTGTGTGAGGACATCTTTTCTTCATCCCCAAACCAGTGGATTTTGCCACCTTCCACAAGATCCATTGTTTAGACGAGTGTAATATGTGGCAAGGTTTTTACATGTAACAGCTCACATTTGCAAAGCACCCGCTGTCCCACAGCTCTTCATCATTACGTGGAGAGCATAAAATGCTTACATGGTCCCACCACAGACTATAGTAGTGCTATTCAGAGAAAGGACATTTTGCTTGGGAATGCTTTATTAAGTTCTTGTAGAGGACCTGCCACATTCTCTCATTACAGCCAAGCACCCTAAATACAAGGCTTTCATCAAAGTGCACCAAAAATACAGCCTAGAAAGAACATCATAACTGCTCCTGGATCCACAAGTTGAGATAAACTCTGTGAAACAAATAAGTCCAGGAATTCCATCTAGCTTTATCCCGTCTTCCCCTCCTAGACCTCCTTTTAATGTCTTCCAAAAATAAATCCTAACAACTATATAGACACCAACCTCTTATTCCCAAGGGAAGATGTACTGCTACTACAACAGCTATTTACACTAAGCTCACTCTGACTTGAGTGCAAGTCAGATGTTGACAAAGGTGCCAAACAGCCCCGTTCATCTGCCAGTTAGTATGTTCCCCTAGTAACAAAAGATAAGCCACGTCTGAAAAAGACCTCAATAAGGACTGCAGCAGCACTGGGGGAAAAAGAGGCAGAAAGGCGAAGAAAGGGACAGAAAGGAGGTGAGAAGCAAAGGATGATAAGGAGCCAGTGTTAGGAAAGGGCATATTTCTTACCTTAATTGCTTTATGTGCGCTCAGCTTCTTCACCATCGACAAAAGCCAGATGCAAGCTGCCTGCCTAACGTGTGGGTTGGGGCTGATAATGTGCTTGTTCAAAATCAGGTCTAGGACCCAGGGAACGACATCATTCACTTTCAAATCTATATGAAAGAAAGAAAGGTGGAGATGATGGGAGGAACTTTGAGAATGGGCCATACTGATTCTTTATTTCAATATAATGTACCGCAGCAACATTAAACCTAATCAGTCCATGAGTACTCAGGTGACACCTTAATCTCTGCTTATTTAGGAAAAGCCTTCACTGGAATCACTGGGAAGGTATTTCTCCTAATACACACACTGAATAGAGCCCTCCTAACCTTTCAAGAGACTGTTTCAGAGCCTGTGGCCACAAAGAGGCACCACTCATACTGCATAAGATTCAGCACACTACTTTTTTTTGGTAGGACTCAAAATTTCTGGAGCAACAGGAGGGTTCAGTTTCTACCCAATTCTGCACATGCTCAGCTTTGAGTATACTTGAGATCTAAGATCACTCTCATAACATTAACAGGTCTAAGGCTGATATTTACAGCTGCCTGTTTTGAAGCTGGCATTTTGTCATGCTTGTATTTCAATAGGTAAGGAAACTTAGTCCTTACATACAATTTCTGAATTTACTGCACGTAAATGTCACTTAATCATATCAGTCCAAGTTGTTGGAAAACGACTTGCAATTTAATTTTATAATCCTGTTTTCCACCGCAGGCTTCAAAAAGGTATTTTAAAAGGTTTTTGTCTGTTAAATCTGAAACTAACCCAACAAGGCAAACCAAAATGAGAAAAATAAACCAAATGCAGAGTCATGTGGCAGTGAATTAGATTTCATCAAGAAGCTATATAAACAGCACATAAAATAAATTCTTCGGTATCCTCTGAGCAGATGGACCAGAAGAGGTGAAATGACCTGTATATAACCAGCATTGCAGAACACCGAGCAGCGCATTAACAAATACAAAATGTCTCTTACATCTACTGTTACAAATCAAACACCACAGAGATAAAGTTATGGAGCCCAGCATTAGTCCAGAACTGCAAGGTTTTACATTCCTCAACCCAGCCCCCGTGTGAGGAAGGCCTACCTGAAGGAGGGATGTATTCCTCCTCTGTGACTGTCCACGCATCACGTGCAGCCACTGAGCTGGTTCCTACGGCCGCACTGGTAATAGCTTCACCCACGGTGAACTGCAGTTCTATTTGTTTTGCCTGAAAAACACACAAAGCCTCACTGACAGCACTAATTAAACACACACCAAAACTTTTGGCACTTACTCCACAAAACCACAGTCTCTCTCCCAATCCCCAATACTCGGCACCAATTTGCAGTAAGATCACTCTTCTGGTGAACTTCTGAGATTATGTGGCACCTCAGACTCACTAAAATTGATGGAAACTGAGCCCATGTCAAACTCTCCAAAACAAACGCTAAGCACTGAAATTTCAATACCTATTTTTAAAGTGTGCCTCCTACAAAGGATTTGCTAGTCTCTTCAAAAGTTCAACTTTGTGAACAGAAAGAATTGGAGAGACAGGATGAAACAAAACAAAGTTAGAACAAGACTGCCAGTCATTAACAAAAATTACTGTGGCTTTGTTACAGTAAGCAGTAGTAAAAGGTCCTCCTGTAATTCTGTCCAGAAGCTGATCAGCTCTAGGAGATGCACAAATTTGTTTTTCACATTAAAATAATGCGGACAAGCTTTGCTTCTCTGTCCTCTTTCCACTATTCTCTACGCCCTCAGGAACAGAATGTGCAGAGCTCTGCTACTTTTTGTCATTATTTATGATGAATCTTGCATCGTAAGAACTGATTTTCATACCTGCTGAGTACCTTCTAGATTGCTTTCCTTACTCTCTGGAAGTACAAAATGCTCAAGCTTTTGGAGAAGTAAGCCCTAAGCTTCCTGCAATCTGAGATAAATTGTTTTTTTTTCAAAGTAGACATTTTATAAAGGAAGCTGTAATGTCCCTAAGCAGCTACAGGAGATAAACACAGCAGTCAAAAACATCATTTTGTGTTTGTGTACACAGTGTTCTTACTATTCTTGCTTGTTTGATCACATCAGATTGGAGGACTCAGGAAAGCCTGCCTGTCTGGTACTCTATAGTTGCCTCTACAATGCTGAATACTATGCCAGTATGAACAAGGAAGAAAAGTAAAACAAGCTGTAAATGAAGAACACTAAAAAAGCTCCTTGACTATTTAATTTTGCTGTCTGGAATATTGCAATATGTATAGCAGCCCTGAAGTACTGTGAAAAAATGCAGTGCAGTACACTGATGCATTTATACTGACAAGAGATAATTATATTCCTAGAAACAAAGGTTTTACTTCAAGTGTGTTACATCAGCTGATGTAGCTCAGTCGAAAAAGATGGTGTATTTATAATATCTACTTTTAGGGTACTTTTGAAGGCCAAAAGACAGACCTATGGCTTCATTACTATAAGCTCTTGAGATTTTAAACATCCAATTTTCCTGAAGGGGAACATGTATTTGTCTCAGACACTGGGACAGAGACCTCGACTGGCAAGTTTTTAAACTGTGCCATAAAACATTTTACAAGCCTCAAACCTACCTCTGCTCTCTATTTCAACACATTTTATCAAACCCAGAGGCACTGTTGCAAAAAGACAGCTCCCCTTGTAAACCTGGATCTAGAGCATATTAAAAACATTCAAATAAAAATACTCACTGCAGTATAGGAATAATACATTGACAGTGCCTCACCTCCACAGAATCCATTAAGCCCTGCAAGAGTAGCTTCTGGTGGGGAAAATCTTCATCTCCCACTGGGAAGTAACCCAATGTTTGTATTGCTCGTTCCTTCATCTAGAATACAAACAAAAAAACCCACACCATCACATAACCTTCCTGTAAATCCAGAGGATAGACTGTATACCCATTCTTTCTCACCCTTGCTGAAGTTTCACTTAAGGTAGCAGAAATTAAACATGCAAGTGACTTATTAGATCAATCAGTGCACCTCTCTTCCAAACCACTGATCTGAGCAAACATCCTGTTACCTTTGAGGATTATTTCTAGGTAAAAGAAGATACTCCCATTTTTCTTGAATTAAAGTTATGGTCATTCATAGTTTTCATCCCTTAAGCTCCTACTCACAACTACAGAAAGCACAAGCGATCAATTGCTAGACAACACGGGAAAAAACCTTAGCCTCATTCTGAAAACCCTTAGCCTTATTTTAACTCACTCACTCACTAAGCCAACACAACAATAAGCCTAATTCCTTTAAAAAACGAGGCTGAGTTTGGCAGGTAATGCACAAACCTGAGCATTTCAGAACAAGAATCATAACAACACTATAAAATCTTGCCTTGTTTGTTTCCTTGCTGGAAGGGATTCGGGCCAATAAGCTTTCAACAAGTTGCAGCTTTGTAAATCCTGTTCCTTCGTTGGGGATTGGCAAGGGGCCGTTCCTGCCGATCTCCCCAAGAGCCGTACAGGCAGCCACCACAAGGAAGGGAGAGGTGCTGTCCAGAAAAGAACCTACAGGAAAAAGCAAAACAGGACAACTTGGATTTTGTATTGTTTTTTAGCAGGGGGCAGGCAGGCCCATATTTTACCCATGCAAGAAGCAAAGCTTTTATCTCCCCTACAGCTGGTAGGAAGCATTATGCTAGAACAAAATCAAAGTGAAAGGAGGCACTGAGATGAGTCTAGGCAGTGGCACTGCTCCTAACTGTGCTACGTTGGTTCTATGAGCCAAGAGCCCACCTAATTCTTGTTAAAAAGGGTTACGTCCATGCATCTAGTCAGATGACATTTTTTACAGGCTGGAAATTCTATCGCAGAAAGTGAACTCAACATTACAGTATCTATGGGCTGAATTATCTTAGGAAAGTCCTCAGCCTGGAGTGGTTGAAAAAACAACTGTTACATGCAGCACAGTCTTAGGCAGGAAGTTACCTATTGTCTCTGTCGTCGACTTTATGAGCTGTTCTTGTTCCGGCATGACTGCAGTGTTCGGCTGTTCTATGTCATGTAGCTCCATTGTTCTGATTTTCCCTTTGGCCAAGTACCTTCCTACTGTAAATCCCAAAGCCAACAAGGATCCATGTTGGACCTCCGGGCTCTACAGACAACACCAACAGTGCAGAAAATCTCATTTTCCAAGTAAGTAACACTTTGCACAAAGCAGCAATTCAAAAACACATATGGACAAGCCAGATGAGAAGGCACCCTGAAGAATGCACAGTGCTAACACATAATGCAACAGCAGAGAGGTTGATATTGCTAGTGCTCTCTGACAGATAGAGTCCTTTAAGACAAATTAACAAAAGTTCAAAGAGGCTTAGGAGGACAAATTAGGAATTTATCACCAGCACTCACATTCCTAAAGACTACCGCTTGGTAGCCAGGCCAAAAAAAAAATAAAAATCCAACTAATCTGATTTGTAAATACAGACTTAAGAAATAAGTGAAATAAGATAATACTATGCTATCTTGACTTAAAAACTGGACATACTCAGATTAAGGGGACAAAACATAATTTGGTAAAAAGCAGCAGAAGAAAGCAGCACATCTACTTTAGATTTGTATTGCTAAGAACAAGGACACACTCGGCCTACAAACACTGAGAGCACTGCTTCTACACTGTTCAGTAGACCATAGACTATGAAAACCAATTATTACAATTAAATGTCAAGAACATTAATTTCTTTAATGCTGATTTGGCATTGAGACAGTGCTCATTCCCACAGATGAATTCTAACAGAAAGATCTTGTGTAGAAATAAGGCTGTGTGTCTTAAACGCTACCTTAATTAAAAGAAAAGAAAAAAAAAAAAAAAAGGAGGAGGCAGGGGCTTAAACTCAGATCAGTTCACCTATCTGTTTTTTATCACAACCCTGCAAAAACTTGCATCAGTGCAACTGTGATGCCAGGACAGGATCCCCAAACCAGCCTGGCCACAGGAGCTGCTCCTTGTTAGTCTCACAGCAGCCAAGCCAGCTGAAGATGGGTCCTTCCCTACTCCTCACTTCCGCTACCCCTGTACACCGCAGTCCTTGCTGGGCCACTAGGGACTACCACCACCTCCCCAGCTGTACAGATTCAACTGGTTTTAACATTCACAGCAAAACAGAGCGCTAACAGACTCAAACTCAAAAATGCATGGGAACACCCTGCTTTTTTTGTGTTTCATGGTTCACATCCCTCTTCATTTTCAGCCAGGTTCTGCAAAAGGTCAACCTTGGCTTCACAGGTGACTGGGGCAGAAAGCAGTGGGACCCATCTGTGCTGCCTTTGTGACTGTAGGAGCTGCACCCTACGTAGAACTGAGCAATGATGTGGCTCTGGCTCACAGATTCAAAAGAAATCGTGTTTGCTAATTATGGCATAAAGTGATCAGCACTTCTTGTCGGCCTCTGAGCCTGCTACCTGCAGTGTAAAACGGTGGTCCATTAAGTCCTTCAGAAACAGCTATAAAAACGTCTTGGAAAAATATAACTTAAAAATGCCGCTACTTTGCCTCCCTTTCAGGATTGAAGGCTCACCAGCGCAGGTGTGTTTTCAGGACTCCTTCCTCATGCTCGCCGTGGCAAGATGCAGAGGTAAGGATAACGGGACGGGGAAGGAGCTGCTGGAAGAGGGAAGGCAGGCAAACCCACCGCAGCAATACAGCTTCGTGTGGGGTGGGAGGGAAGAAGCCAGCCCTCACTCAGCAAAGGCTGCTGGCAGGACAGGACCCCGAGGTGATGGGGAGGCAGGAGGCTGTTGTGGCTCAGGAGGGGAGGGGAAGTTAAACGTTTAATGAGTTAAACATTTTTCTAATTTCTGCGGGTACCTGTAGTCGCTTGCAAATAAGAAACTGGTAAACTGAGGTCAGTAGTGTGATCCATTACCGCTCAATGAGAGACGAGGAATATTTAGCTGGCTAAAACTGGTTAAATACTGGCTTTGCTTGGGACGTGCCTCCAGAAAACTCTCCTACTGACCTTAACAACTGCTTCAGGGATTAATTTATTTAAAGATCTGTTGCATTCACCTACAACATAAATCCCTTCTCACCGTCCAACTGGAAGTTATACACTCAGATTAAGGCTAATACATCCTGGACACACTGTGAGATTCAGATCTCCTATCAGTTGCATGACAAGAGAAACAACAAGAAGTGGCAGACAAAGGAAGGTAGTTACATGGTTGTCTTTTGTCATCTTGATCAGCTGCTCCAAGGAGGCCCTAAGCTCATCTCCAGACATGGTAGACAGCACTACAGAATAAAACAGGGCTGCGAGCTCGCGCATTTCTTCTTTGTTTGTGTTCATCAGGCTCTGTGGGAGTTTTTAAAAAAGAAACATAAAATATGGAAGCAGCTTCTTATACAGTCTGTTCATACAGAGCTTCAATACACAAGCAGAACTGTCATGCAGCTACCTATGTAGTACTTAACTCAGAAACCACTCTTTTTTAAACTGACAGTATTATCACTTAGTAAGAAACAAAGCCCCCAATTCAGCAAAGCATTCATTACATGCTCAGCGTTTAGGAGGAAGAGTAAAACTAGCCACAAGAGCGCTATCCACCGTCTCTGTGTTAAACACCCAGACTGAATGCTTGGCCAAATTTTTTCTTCAGAGAAGAACTTCCACATCTTGCATCCATACTGAGCTAAAAAAACAAACCCTAAAGATAACTATTTTTCCTGAGCTACTAGAGGCTTCCATTTTCTCTTTATTATCAATGGTGAAAAAAACCTTAAGAGGTTAAACCAGTTAAATCCATTGGTAACATAAAAAACAAGCATCCAGGAAATCACAGCTTTCAGTGCAAATTTATCCACTTTGTATTAGAGATACTGTATTACCTAAATTGTTAAAAAGTTGAATTTTGGGAAGCCTCAGGTCATTTGTTAAGATATTATCTTATCTATGCCCTTAATGTATAATGAAACACATTCCTGAAAAATTATGCCCAAAACTCTGAATGGCCACCACCAGAAAGGCAAAAATGAGCCAAACAAGAAAGGAGATCTGTCAGATCAGGTCATGAAACATATGAAACATGAAGTTAGGGTTATGAAACGTAACTCTAACTTCAACTCAAAACTTGCATCAAATCACGTTGCTGACTTTCTAACAAACCCCTGGACCCGTTCCTTCCACTTGGCAAAGCGAAATCACACGAAGGATGATTTACAGCAGTATTTCTGTAACTAAGTAGTATCAGTTACCACTCCTAGAAGCTTAATTTTGCAAACAGACATCAGGCCAAAAAAAGAGAAAGTCTTCCTGAAAATGATGAGCAATACTGAAAAGGGAGAATGTTTTTAAGTTCTCTCCTTAGAGGTTCATGCCTGCACTTAAATGAGATGTGGTAAATGGTATACAGTGCAATGCATCACGGATATCAGCATGAAGAATTATTAGAACACATTCTACTTTTTCCTTAACTCAACCAAGTATTTTTTTCTGACAGATGCCCCCAGTGAAAGCGAAGGCAACCTGCAGGAGCTTAATAAATCCTGGATGTCTGAAGCAAATCATGAAAAAGCAGAAAGTTGCCCAAGAAAAGAATCTAGGGAAAGCAGAATTCTCTTTGGCTTATTCCCAAGCAGAACCCAGCTTATCTGTTTTTTTTGTTTGAGGCTAATAAAAAACATAAAAAAGCATCCACAGAAAGGGCTTTAAAACAATTAGGGATCTAATCCATCTCATTTTCTGAGAAGCCACTCACATCTTCCCACTGCAACATTCCCATTGTCAAACAATTCCTTCAGAAATTTGCAGAATTTTGTTTTCAGCTCTTTTTTGCTCCTTAACAGATCTTCTGATCATGTGAAAAAACTGACTATACCAACAGGATCGATGACATACATTACCCAGAACATGTAGGTCAATGAACAAAATCAGAAACACCAAAGAACCAAAAAATAACCTTTCCCATCCTGCTACATATAACATATCATGAAGTGCTGACTGTAAGTAGAAATACCAGATAACAATTTTCCCTACCCTGCTACATATAACACCTCATAAGGTGCTGACCACAAGTAGAAGCACCAGATTTCAAAATAAGTACATACTTGGAAATAATACTCCATGAAAATGCCAGATTTTGCTAATGCCAAGCCCCCTCCACACACACACACACAAATTTAAAAAAGGGTTTTCACACACCTTTATCCAATCCATTTTGTCTACAAATCTAGTGGCTAGTTTTTCTGGATACACTGAAACCACTTCTAGAAGACAGTACATGACTGGCAAACCTAAGGAGCAATTAAAAAATCGGAAATTAAAGAAGGTTATTAAACAACTGCAGTATTTACAACAATCTAACCATCAGTGATAAAAGGAGGCTAAGAAGTTGCTGGCATTTCAAAGCATTCCTTTGTCATTCACTAGGGATAACAAACAATACAGAATAATAAGGTATAGTACTTCTCAGAAACATTAGGGAAACTAATAGAAGAAAACATTCTGTTAGCAATTTGTTCTAAAGGCATTGAAGTGCTTTAAGACTACACGTCACAGATGCGCTATTATCAGTGAGGAAGACACAGCATTCACTGGTGAGGAAGTTGTTATAGACAATGGCCTCACAATTTTAAAGCATTATGTCAACCGCTGCTGCAATTTCACTCTTCTGCTTTCTCCTACCTACGCAGCAGCATAGAAGAGAACACGTTTAAACTGAAGAGTTTATAGTTTGTGTTGCAGATCTGTGATCACTGCAGCCAAATTCAAAGCACTGAGCCTGGCAACTCATTTTAAATACGAAAAGGTACTTTTCTTCTTCAAGATGATGCTGCACACAGCTGCTTACCTCCAACACCAGCTAGCAGCTGCTGAAGAAGGCCAATATATATATGTACAGGGTTGGTTTCTGCACTTTTTGAAGAGGAGGAGGAAGAGAAAGTTATGTGGTTGCCAGACATGAGGTTTCTTACGTAGCGTCCGATGGCTGGAGCGTGATCTTGCATATCTGCCAAGCTCTGTGAGGTTGGCACCACACCTGCACTGTGAGCGAGACACATCCGCAGGTACAGGACTATCTGAGCAGAGAAGAGAAACACAGGACACTGAGTGCACGAGCACCTGGGAAACCATGGAGGAGGCAAAATAAAAGAGCAGGGACTGTGATGCATTTAATGTAACCGAAACAAGAATATTTCTTCTTTAATCAAATCTAGACGGAAGAGTCAGCATGGAGACAGGAACAAATATAAAGTGGGACAAATCTTAGGGCCAGTCCCTACAATACACCTGTGTAAGCAGACAACCCTACGGTGCCTGCATCACTTCAAAAGATTAAATCATACATAGGCTTTTGGTTTATCATCAGCTGATGCAACTCCTTGTGGGCAGTTCAGCCTGTACCCTACACCAATCTGGCTGCGTACAAACGCTGTGTACAACCACTGAAGCCAGGGAATCTGCTGCGAAAAGAACGGCTCTCAAGGAGCATAACATAAGGACTTTTTCACAGGACTGACAGTTTCTCCCTCTGAGAAGCTATTACCCCAGGTAAGAAAGCAGCAGAGCAGCCCTCTTGGGAACAGTCCTCCCACTCTCCTTGGAAATCCTGTTCAGACTGCCATCTACAGACAGACAAAGGACAGAGAATAAATCCCAACACCTGTTTAAAAGAGGAATTTCAGAATGCAGGGTGTGACTTATGGTAACTGTCAGCTTCTTACACTGTCCCCTAAATAAACATTGGTACACATATCCGAGGAAGTAAATCCAGGCAATTACCTCTCCAAATGTGGCAGGATTGAAAGGCAACGCTGCGGTTCCAGTCATATATTTAGCTGGAGTTTTCATTCGGTGAGAGGCCTAAACAACAGAGTAAATTAAAAGTGGAACATTCAGACCCGTGAATGGCAGAGATGTTGGAAAGGTCGACGAAATTTTGCTGATGCAACTATATTTATCCTCCACTTAGCAACTGAAAATGTGCAACAGTTCTCTAACAGGAAGGGTATGGTGCACTTGGTAATGGTACAGTTTAGGTCCATCAACTTTATGTTCCCATCAACTCAGAAAGTGGAAACTCTGAACTCAAGAGAGGAAATAGCAGGGGAGGCTGGAGGAGGACAACATTCTTTCTTCCCCTCAGGAAAAAAGAAGTGCTTTAGAATTTAAAAACAAAATACCTCATAAACTCGCACACTCTGAGGTGCCCCAGCTGACTGGCTGCCAGGATGCTTGGAGAGGCTGCAGAGCAGCCAAGTGTCCCCAGCACTGGGAGGTGGACATCCAGGGAGTCTCCCAGACCCTGCTACCTGCGAGGCAGAAGTCTACCACTGCAGCAAGTGAGCAACTGCTTTCCATGGAAATGTTGGCTTTGACAAGCAGGAATATTCCAGCAGGAAAACATCCGAACAGAAGGTTTCCAGAACAGCTGCTGCACATGCAGCAGAAAAGCATGTCCGTATTCTCCAGGTGACATGCACACCAGTGCTAGGGCTGGGTTCAGCACAGCAGCCTTCCTTCTGAATAAACACACAAGGCAGCTGCACTGAAGTCAACAGATCCTCAGATCTCTTAATATGCTCAGATCTTTTGCTGCACTAGAACTTCAGTGACGTTCCAGAACCATCAGTGAAAACCAGAACTAGTGAACCAGAAGAGGACTCCCTGGAAGAACAGGTTCCCATCCCTACCTAGCAGATCATGTCCTACTCTTTCACATACAGTTTGTGGGAAAGTAACAGAAGACTGGTGAGGAGGACTGTAAATACGCTCAAGTGACTCGCATGTGGGGTGCTGGAAAACACATCTATCACACTAGTTGTTGCTTAGTTTTGTGTGCTCAACAAGTAGAACACCTGCACTTAGATAACACATGCCAGGGATGGACTCAGGGGCACCTTATCAAACATGCCTGAGATTCCTGCCCTGCTGTTGACGAGATCAAAGCACAGCTAAAAACTCTGCCGGCCAGAATCCTTGAAATACAGCCCCAAACAGCAAGTGGGAGCTCCCTCACTCCCTTGCTAACAAGGACTCTCTTGATAATAAGGACTCTGGCTCCATGGTGCCTGCGTCCCCTGCTTGCCTGCCTCTGCCCAGGTGCTGCTTCAGAGGTTCCCCCATCCATGAGGTATTGACATTAAATTGTTCTTCGCCCTTAATCTGGTTTTGTGGTTGTCCCTGCGTCCTGCCTGCATCGGCTCACACAACTTTCTTGCAGGAGGAAGGATCATGCTAACTCATGCAAGAAATCCACTTTGCATCTCAGCCTGCTGTGCCAAGCAATGCATACAAACTTCTCCAACATCTCCAACACTCACAGATTATTCATGATATGCGAAAATTCACACTTTGAGGTAACTAACCAAAGAAAAGTACCTCAAGGATTTTTTTCATATGTCTTCAGGACATGTAAGAAAGATCTGAAAAGTACTTGAAAAATGCTTTTTAAATTCACCCACAAGTGAGAGAATCTTGTTTTTTTCTCAGTAGTGATTAAAGTAGGCTGATCCATAGTTATTTAATGACACTAAAGAAGTCAAGGAAAATTTAAAAATTAACTACAAGGGTATAGGCATTTAACAATGTTATCTAAAACTCAAACCTGGTTTATTTATTTTCTATATGTATTTCAATAACCAGCATATTGGACAAAAGCAAGTTTTTTCATAAAGCTTTAAATACTTCATATACTAGCAGAGTACACCAGCAGAGTATACAACATTTCTGTCACATACTGTTGTTCTAATGCAACCAGGTCTGTTTAGCATGGAGAAGAGAAGACTGAGAGGGGATCTCATCAATGCTTATAAATATCTAAAGGGCGGGTGTCAAGATGATGGTGCTAGAGTCTTCTCAGTGGTGCCTGGCAACAGGACAAGGGGCAACAGGCACAAACTGGAGCACAGGAAATTCCATCTTAACATGAGAAAAAATGTCTTCACTTCAAGGGTGGCAGAGCACTGGAACAGGCTGTCCAGAGACGTGGTGGAGTCTCCTTCTCTGGAGATACTCAAAACCTGCCTGGGTGCGTTCCTGGCCAGCGTGCTCTGGGTGACCCTGCTTTGGCAGGGGGGTTGGACTAGAGGATCTCTGAAGGTCCCTCTCAACCCCAGCCATTCTGTGATTCGGTGATTTCCCAAGAAATCTCTCAAGTATAAGAGCTCTTCTATCACAGGTCTCTTGCAAAACCAGATGTCCTCCAACATTACATACTTGTGACACTTTTTTTTAAAAGTAGACTATTAGAGGGAAAAAAAGTACTGTCAGCAACCCTTCACATCAACTTAACACCTTATGAGCCTATATTAAACACATACGTGTGTAGCACAGACTACAAATTAACACTTTTCAGATGATCTCTGAGTGCAAACAGTGAGGGTAAACTCAGTGGTACAGTTTTTCACATAATTCACTAGACTCATGACAGGTTACTTACATAGCCATTATTTCCACATATTGCAATGAAGATGAATAATTAAGCCTTTAAGTCAACAAAACAGACCTCTTCACTTATTCCTGTATCTCCTTTTCCTAGCCTGAAATCCTTTTTTCTGTTTTATGCACAGGATTATTTTTCACCAGCCCTTCAAGAATGTGTTTGTGAGCAAACTGTGTCTGTGAAACATGCTGGATTATCACCCTTGAGCACTTGATTCCTCACTCCATACACCTTCTGCACAAACAGCATCAAAGCAAAATAATTCCTTCATTAAAGGATCTGCCTCCTCAACACTTTGATCTCCTGCAATTATTCCCAGCAGAAGGTAACAATGAGTGCTAATCTTGGTAATGCAGTACTGTGTGTGATCTTCGCTGATTTTAGCTAACTTTATTCCTCAGGGGAGGTGAGGGAGACTGTGGGCTCAGTTAAAGGTCACTCACATAGTTAAGATTTCCTTGCATCTGGAGCAACAGTGTGTGCCAGTAGTGACCTTGAGAGCAGGGAAGGAGTGAGAAATACAAGTTTTGCATCCTGAAGCACATCCTGACAAAAAACAGAGCAGTCTGGGAACCGAAACTTGTCTTGATAGTAGAATAATTGTTATTGTGATAAGCTCAGTAGAAGATAAAAAATATTTTTGTAAGTCCATGATTGGGCATTATGGGGGGAGTAGGTTTGTGTCTTAGTGTATGTAAGTCTCTCTGTGTAGCAATAAAGATGGTCGAATTGGATTTTTGGATTCGCTTACTGCATGACCTACGAGCCCGTAATTTCTTCATACACCACAGGAGACAGGTATGGGGAAGGAAAGACCACACTTATTACAAATCTGAGCATCAGGCATGTATTTGTCATTTGCTGGGACAGAAGCACTGTACCTTGTCTTGAATGTAGTGGACCATTTCAGGGAAGGAAGGCATCTGCTTCCCAGAACTCTCCTTTTCATTTTTACCAGGAAATGATCTCAGCACCCGTTGTGCTTCTCCATGTACCTCCTCCCGCCTTTCAGAAGAAAAGATGAGAAACACACATTATTTGCACAGAACAAATGGCATTTAATGTGCAATGAGGTATCTTGGGAAGCTGGGGAAGAAAGGTCTTTGAATGAGAAGTGGGGTTTTTTTAAACAAAGGGGAAAAAAAGCTTGTATTAATGATTTTTTTATTTTAGAGAGGGGGGAAGAAAAAGATTGTTATGAGGGGCCTCTGCAAAACAGTCTGGATCTGCCCACTTCTGCTCCTCTTACATCCTGCAAGCGTTCACCACCAACCAGTTCCTGCTTCCCACATCCTTGTTTTCCTATCTGCTCCTCCTTCCCATCACTTCCTATATTTAAGCTTCAGCTGATGCCTACCAGGTTTATTGCTCTCTGCTTAGCAGATCAGCTCCTGAAACGGCGCTGATGTTGCAATGACAGACCAGTTTGTTGCAACCAATCTGTTTAGCTTTCCTTAGTTAACAATAGCTACTCACATCAAAAATAGAGCAAGTACAGTAAGTTGCATAAAAAGCCCCACCACAAATCGCAGTAACAGAGAACTGCAAATGAAATTATTAGAGTAATTTAATAAGTTAATTACTCCTTAGCAGACAGTGGCAAGTGCATGCTCCTGTTTCTTTGCAAATACAAACTAAAAATAGTCAGACAGAATTTGCCAGGAAAAAATTATTTCGAGCCCCTGTGAAGGTGATTTCAGTTAATGCACTTCTACTTGCAATTGCAACTGATCATTAACATGAAGTGCTTTGGTTCTGAAACAAGAAAAAGAATCCAAGCCAAAGACTACCATCAGGCACAGTAGCAGTTCTCCACAGAACTGTCAAGAATGCCCTATGTAAAGGTTAATTTCGTATTTGATTTTCAGTCACTGAGTTTTTATGTACATACATACGTACACACACATATATGCATTTATATTTCATCCAAATATATATCGGATGCAAATACGTGTGTGTATATATATCTATACGAAGATAACTTAAAAAGGAAAACAACTTACGGGTCTCCCGCAGCTAACAGGAGTAAGTATCTGGAAGGGATATGATCTGGAGGGAATACTGTGCTAGCAAATTTGACAGCCACTTGACGTACTTGAACTTCAGGCTTAAAGAGAAGAGACACAAAAATACGGTTGGGTTTTAAATGAACATATTAATGACCTGCACTCACCGCTTGTAAATCATCAGTTACCTGTTTTGTCCTCTGATACCAACATGACTCAAATAGTTTAGACATTCTGAGACACTGTTCTTGCTGACTCTTCATATGGCAGGAGACAGAGAAAAGAAAAACTAGCTTCCCATATATACACAAGTGGAGAAGGAACTGTTTAATAAAACACGTGCACATTTTCAGGAATCACAAATGAGGGTTTTCACCAATTCTTAGACATCTGAACTGCCCACCCAGGCAGTTTTGAAATGAAGAATGACATGCGTCATGTATCCACACAAAACAGAGCTGTGCTTAAGAGCAGCACAGCCAGAGGTGGAAAAGAAACGTTAGCTTAGGGTGTTCATTCTCCCTGCTGGGTCTCAAAATGGTACTGCCTGGAGACCTAGGTCGCTCGAGCACCCAGGCAAAAGAGTCAGCAGCATGAAAGTAGTCTCTTACACAGTTACGAGTGCAACCACTAGAAATACATATACCTCCACAGTCACCCTCAGTACCCAATGCAAACACAGAGCATTCAAAAACCATTCTTTCTGAACACAAACAAGATACTCAGTAACATAAGACAGCCAGTGAAGTGTGGTTTTCTCTGGATTACAGTCCCAAGACTGAGTTCCTGGGGAGTTTCCCAGGTGATTTATTATGTTAGAAATCACGCAGCACACTGAAATCCCCACTTAGCAGCGAAAGAGCCTTTCTACCAAACTCTTGCTTTCACAAAGCATTTCTCCAGTTACTGCCCCTGAAGCAGCTACTTCTCCCAAGTTTTCTCAGGAGAAGACTATGAGAAACATGCAGCACAATCACAACAGCTTTGTTTCTTTGCAAAACAGAACACAAATAGAAAACTGCACTGTCATCCTTCTTGCAGACACCGTACCATAGTGAAAATATTTAATCTGAGCATACACACCCCCTCTTCTCCCAGATAGACCAATACAATTAGTAAGGAAAGGGAGGCTTGTTACAAAAAGTAAACATCAGGAAGTGTCAGGAAAAACAATGAAGAGCTCTTTTTTAAAGGTACTTAATTTTGACTCCATTGAAAATACCTTTATTAAATAAGAAGCTACAAGAGCTTCCATCAGAGTACGCTGGGCTCCTTCCAAGTTACTGTATGCTCCAACCATCATAGACAAGGCCTCCTGAATGGCAAGCCTAGTATCAGCATCTTCCTGCAGTACAAAACCAGGAGTTTTCACGTTACAGTGCGCAGTGACAGGAATTAAGCAAAATCTGCACAGAATATTAATGATTTTCCAAAGCCCCGCCAGCACTCACCTTGCATAAAGCTTCAAAAAACTGCTGTACCAGTGCTATATCCTTGGTAAAGAGCTGAGGCATTCGGCTGAAACAAGATATTTTAACTCATGAAGTTTTGGGGTTTTTTAAATAGAAATGCTTCACATTTCTTTGGTCTTCCCCTCATCCCACATTTTCACTGTCACACAAAACAGAGCCAGCACAGGAAGTTTGCTCTATCGTATCCATCTCCATCATGGGATAGCACACTCCCCTTAACACAGTTTGGAAAGCAAGATATTCTATGGGCGATCACTTAGATCACCAGCATATCACTGAAAAAGCCACTCTGAAAAAGCTTCATGCCCTGTGGTCTGTACACTCCTTAAATTTTATGTTTCTGGCAATCCAGGAAGTGGAACCATTTCTTAAGTTCTGCGCATAATTCATGAGCTGCCACTAATCACTGCCAGAGAAGCTATCAGCTAAAAACGTATTTCTTTCTACACCTCTGGAGATTTCACAAGAGGAATGCTTTCCTCTGCACTGTACACTCAATTGCAAAATTGGCAGGTGGCATAAAGCTTGCTCCTGACAAATCAACAGACTACTCTGGAAAAATTAGTCAATGTCCCATTGCTTAAATGACATTTCAGTTACCTGGAGAGTTTTCCAACCGCTGAATATGCCATTGAGAGCAGTTTTGAATCCTTGAATGATAAAACAATAAATAAAATTCAGCAAACCCAGAAATACATAAAGGCATATCTCTTGTAATTAAACGTTTACTTTAAATCCTGTCTCCAAAGTGCTCAAAAAGGCTTTCATGAACAAAGAATCCTGGAACATAAAATAATCGTATCCAGGAATAAAGGCATTACACAGGAGCTGAGAAAGCATGTATCTCCACAAGAAACAGAAAATTACAAATGGTGACAAGATGCAAATCTCCCTTCTGCTCTCAGCTACTTGTATTTTATTTCAAGAGAGACAGCTAGGGAGGTTCAACAAGTATGGGACACAGTAGCAAAGGGACAGAAACGGCAGCTTTATGCAAAGGAAGCTTTGCAAAGGAAGGTCCACAATGGACCCTGCAGGTGACCAATGCAGCATATTAATATATGGGCTTATTTCTTCCTGTACACTCCTTTTCCATGCCCTTCCCAATGGCAGGTGAGGTCCCACATGTTCAACACCAACTCAGGCCAGAAGGCCACATCCAACAGTTCAAATGAAGCAGCAAGAGGATCAAAGCTGCAGAAGAGGAGGTCTGCAGCATCAGCCCTTCCTAAGACACACGTAGGAATATCGTGGGGAATTTCCCTTCTGAAGGGGCATTGGAAAGACCTCTTCTGGCCAGACTGGCATTTGTGGTTCTGTTTGTAACACCTTTGCCACAGCAACACCATCCCTGTACAGATGGGACAGAAGGCATTACAAACAGGACCATGCAGCTGCTTATCACAGTGGGGTATATGCCTGGAGCTGAGGCCCCTGTGTGCTCCAGAGTAAGAGTAACAATAGTTAGATGATACTCTGGCCTCACTCTTTAAATTACCAACACTATTATTTCCTGACACTTTGCAAATAGCATCCGAGCACCTATCCATAGCTGTCAAACAAATAAAACAGCTTTCTTACGCAGCCTATTAAAAGTATTTGCTTCTCTTCCAACAATATTTCTTAATAAGTGTCCTTTGATAGCCATCTCAGGCAACTACAAAAAAACTAGATTTATCAGTTTCCATCATAAAGGTATTTGTCTTTTGCTTGTATACATAGGAAGAACTATAGCTCTGTAGTGAAGAACCTTTCAGCTTACCTCTTTGTATTCGTTGATCAGCTTCGTAAGTCCATTTAGAAGCATTGGACCCAAGGGCTTTATTTTACTTTCTGGACAACTGCAATTAGAGACACCAATAAACAAAATATTATCTTTTGCATCCCTTGAAAGTATCTTTTCTCAGCATCACTTTTTCTTAACTTTTTTAAGTTGAGAAATAACAACTTAATGTGTGTGAGCACACATACACAGAATTCAGGATTAAGAAAAAGCTCTACTTTCCTATGAGTTTAGTACTCTTTCTCTGTCCTTAGTTCAGTTATTTATTTAGTAAACAGACTGGCTTCTAGGCAAATAGCTTAAAAACAGTGTGGTCACTCCAAATTACTTACATGATACAAATATGATGCACAAACTGCAAGGACAGACTTCTCAGCTTTGCATTTGTGTTTGCACCAAAGAGTCCGTCATAAACCACCTGGCCAAAAGGAATAAAGAGCAGATTATAGAGAGTGGCTGGCCTCACTTTCAAAGGTTTTTTAATTCCCCTTCTTCTTCAAACTCTGTCATCAGTAACAGTGCTCCCCTCCCCTAAGTACTGAGAAACTGCATTATTAAAGCTCATTAGGAAAAGCATCTTAGGAACGTAAGCATTACCTGAATGTTAGCTGGGAATGTTTCTGCAGCTTGCCTGGATCGCAGAAGATGTGGAACTATCTTTAATTTAACACGGGTGCTGACTGACTCTCGTTTCATTTCTGGTTTCAGAACAGATCCCTGTGAGAAAGAGAGTTGAAATAATGCAGTGCATCTTTGGACAGCAGTACTTTTAAGTTAGTTAAATTACCTCCTGCTGCAAATCAGAACACGCTGGGACAGAGAAAAAAATTATTCAATACCAAAAATGTTCAGTGAAAGCAGAGGTAACAGGAGGTGACAGATTTAAGAAATAGATACATGTCTTCTCCAAATACAGTAAGGCAACTAAAATTACAGCTTCAGAAGTTAAGCCGGTATGCAACTCTGAAGGCAAATCTTACCTCCTTGGTTTTCAGTGGTATATCCCCAAGATACACTTTATACATTTTGTTGATTATAGCAGGATTGTTCCAGTCAATTAAACTAAAGAAAAAACACATTGAACACCAACATGTTACGATTCTGACCTTTGATCACTTTTTAAAATACACGTTTTACAGCATTTCGCATCATATTCATATTCTTACCAGAGTTTTAATAGATAATAGATTTAATAGATAATCTAATCGCTCCTCCCACATCCACATAACATAAAATCATGAAGTATGTGATTACAATTTTCACCTATAAATTCTAAAAACATAATTCAAAATAATTTGGGAGAAACCTACATGCTCCCTTCTCTCCCACTGAAACAAGACGTAAACTGTGGTTGTCTAGCGACCGAATACATAACGCTCATCTGTTAACAAATTTCTACACACTCTTCAACTTTGGTGGTTTGACATTTCAATAGAGAACGGTTCTAGAATTTTTAATTCTAGAACTATTTCATCTTGGACTCTCAGAAAAGCCCGTCTGCCCACGATAACCATCTAATGCTAGCTATTTATGAGACTGCTTGGAACACACACATACCCAAAAAACACCCCACAGAAAATGAAAAGTTAAGCATGCATGCTTCAAAAAAGTGGAGAAGATAGAACCATCTCATTCCTTCAGTAGAGGAACTGATTTCCAAACAACTGAGCTTTTATCTCCCATGTAAGACATTTAACATTGGACACTAACATGTATTTTGTCCACAAACATATTTTGCTCTCCAGGCAAAGAATACCAACACAAAGGGAAAGATGAGACAAGGAGAGACCGCCCTCCTTAACCAGGCTGTCGTCACTTAGTAGAACCATCTCCCTTGCCGTGATTGAGGCACACGAACAGACTCCAATGGAGAAGGTTTCACATTACATATTTGACTCCAAGTTAAATAGTCCTATACTTCTAGTAATAGAGAAGCCACCTACACATTTCAAAGGCAGGCCTCTCTCACTCCAAATCTCCCACATGAGCCAGCAAACCTCGCACCATCAATGACTCAGTGAATAGTACCAACAGCAATTACTCTGGCCTCTTGAGGAGTTAAAGACAGAAGCATCGTCTTTAGATGACAGAAGGTGGACTGCACATGGGTAATAGTTTCAATAATTCAGACAACAGTGGCTGCCAAACTTCCTAGACTATAGTCCCCTTCACAATTACAGTCTCTTTACTGCCTTAATAAATTAAATGAAAGTATACTTTTCTGGGAAAGACAATATAGATATGTTGACCAGCTGTGAATCACCTACTAAGGCCTTACTGACCATTGATAATCCACAGAGGGAAATTTGGAAACCAAGGAGTAAGCAAATGGCTCAAAAGCAATACCAGAGATGACTGAACACAGACAGCTGAAGCTGTCAGCTCTGGAGCCAAGCAATGTTCCCAGCCGGAAGGCTGTGAGCCACACCATGCCCAGCCCCTGTGAACACAGGGCAGCTTCACGGGTACGCGGGGACTGCAGCCTTCCTCCTTTGGGACCACAGTGTCTCCAGAGCACGATGTTAACCGCAGCTAGCTTTGTCAGGAACACCAGCACCATCTTTTCCAAGCACCCCAACTCCTACCTCTGTTTGCTCTTTAGTTCCAGGTCAGCTGCAGTGGCAACGCTGTGTCTTGTATCGCTGGAGGCTACAACCAGGTGTATCACAGCCTCCAGCTCCGGCACCTGCTCAGCTTCAATGAACTTCACTATCCCCAGCTTACACTGTTCAACAGAGGGGAAAGCAAAGGCGCTGTTACTGACTTCAAGAAAACGCTGGTTACAGTAACTGTGGCAGTTTGGCTGTCTGAAAGGATGGATGCTGCTTGCTAAGGAGAAGTTCACACGCTTCCCATCTCTTTAGCTGCGCCCAGCAGTAATACCAGCATTAAAATTAGGGACACACTGCTACTTCTCTGCTAAAAAAGGACATTTCATCAACATAAGAGAGTTTGTAACCTTCTTTAGGAGGAAAACACAGGAGTAGCCTGCAGTCACGGTTGCTTCCTAACCAGCTCTGAGAACTACTGGCACCTACCAGCCCATCCCACCATGGCAGAGCTCCTTAAGAGATGGGGTGAAGGCCCTCAATAAATTCCCTCTGGGCAACTAAAGACCAGGTCAGAATTAGTTACGTGTCTTCCCTCTGCCCTTCTTTTCCTCTGTCTGTATCTATCCCTGTTACCATCCCCAGTTCACTGAGGACCAGCCCCACAGCAAGTACCTGTTCCAGCAGCTCTGGTGTCCATGGGCTATCTCCAATTACCCTTTTGGCTGCATAAAAGCTCATCCCTGGAGGCGGCTGAGGGATTCCAGGACCTCCCACGCTACTCGATGAAGAGCCCTGGGATGAGGGCACGTTTTGTCGACTCTGAGATTCATTCAATACAAACCTAGGCAGGTGGGAAAGGAGTTTCAATAGAGGCCTCACCAATCCACATCGCCAACTGAATTAGAAGCTGGAACGGAGGAGTAAACATAACCTGTCCAACTTCACGTATTCTTCTTTAATTAATCCCATGACTCTGACATAGGACAGAATTTTACTGAGTTGAGACTCAGCTACCAGTTATCCCAGCATATTCTGTAAGAGCCATTAACGATCTCACTATAACTGTAAGAAAACAAACTTCTGTTAGGAAAAGGAAGGGTCCACTGGCATTTCTGAAAAGTTACCTGAGGTTACAAACCAGAAAGAATGACCCCTTTTGTATGAGAAGTGAATACTCTGTACTATGTTTGAGAAACTTGTACTAAAAGCTTTAACAACATTTGTATGATTTCTATGAAAAATGTAAACCTAACAAGGGAAATAATGAAGCACAGGCAACATGATGAAGTGGCAGGAAATAATCCTTGATATAAAAAATAAATTTTAAAAAATGTCTTGGAAAATGGCAGTTTTGGTGCTGGGCAGGGAAGGAAAGCAAAAACAATAGAGGTAAATTTTACAGATCCTAGCCTTTTTTGGAGACTAGCTAGTCTAGATGCCCTGCGCACACCTCCATACTCTCACAAAAGCCACTCCACCTCTCCCTGTGTCCTTGTAAGCTGGTCAACACATGAAGGCATCAAAACTGTAGTGCGGAGACCAACAAGAATTATTTTACTCCAGATAATCTGTTCTGCATTCAGCGCACAGGCAACAAAAGGAAGTAAAAAGTCTCAAAATAAGGACAAACATCCATCCCCAGTCTCCTTAGTTAAAACTTTAACCCCTTGAACTGGAGTATGAGGTTTAAGCCCTACAGTTCAGCTTTCTGGTTGTTACACTGCCGGCAGACTGGCAAGGCTAATTCACAACTGGGCAAAGACAGAACAAGTTCTGCCAGGGATAAATTAGCTGTAGAGAGCTGAAAACAGTCTCACCCCAGGGAACAAGACTTTAAGAGACAGGCATCCAGAGCCACAGGCTAGCTGAAGACACTAGGGGGTGTCTTCAGGGAAGACTTCACCTTCTGGGAAGAAAATGAAACCTTCACCCCTACCCTGGAGGTCTCTCTGAGTATTTAAAAACTGCCATGGTTGGCCAGAGTACAAAAGCACGGAAGGAAGTGAAGCCCAAGGACTTCAGCTGCTGAAGCTGAGAGCATAAACCTGGGCAATCTGAAGAGCATGAGCTCTGAACGGAGGAGCAGGCCAGACACTTTAAACTTTTAATTGCAAAACTCCACACACTCCAACAGTACGGAAGTGGCCCTCACAACATCTGATGGGAGCATGACCTCCGGCAAAGCTACAAAGAGAAACATCACATGCTCATTACTTTAGAAGTCATTCCTTCAGGTTAATCCACTTGGGTGATCAAGAGGTAGGTGCTCAGAACAATTCTACGGGAATCAATGAACTGTCAGAAAAAATAAATGTGTTCTACTGTTAAAATTATTTCTATTTTCTGTCAAAAGCTCCCCTAGCAATACAAAGACACTGAAAAAGTTAGTGAAAAATAGATTTTTGAGAAAGTATTGATTTTAGACACTAGAGGATTCCTAACAAGCAGTGATCAGTAAATTTAAGTTGCTCTGTAAATCATTCCCGCTCCCAGAAACAGTGCTCACACCAAGACACGCCATTACAGTTAAAACACTTTTCACTACAGAACAGATGAAAGACCAATCTTGTTACTAAAAGTTCAATCCTGGAAAGCACAAGTTTTCAGAGACTACGCGTGCCTATGACCTTGGAAGACGAAGCCTTAAACTCAACTGCAGGAAGATGAGCACACATTTTGATCTGGCTTCTATTTTAAAGGTTTGGTTATTTAATAGATAGCTCACATGTCTCATAGCTGCACTTTGATCCCAAAAGAGGTCAAGGACAGAATACCATAACACCTAGTTAAGTAGAGAAAAGACATTTTGTTAAATAAGGAAGATGGTGATCCCATTCTTAAAATTAGGACCCTGCTTTGTATCTTACTGAAACATGCAATTTGCCTCATTTGAGCCAGGAAATAACAGCATATATTAAATCAGTTTCCAAGGGTGCAGTTTGTAATGGTTCACACATAAAGAACACATCAATACCAGAGAAGACTGGTATTAACTCCTACTTACCCATAAGGCATAAGAAGAACATCCAACATAAAGTCCAAAAGCAGCTGTACAGTCTTTGGTTTTTCAGCAAGATTAAATGGAGAAGCTGCTGCTTTCAGTGGTTCAGTAGGGTATTTCATGTGAAAAAGGGTTGGTATTAGAAGATGCATTAGGCTGAAAAACAATTATATTTACTGCAACCATTTAAAAAACCACACCTGTTTATCTTAACATTCAAGAAAGAAACCTTTAACAACAAACCTGGCCCTTAATAGCAAAAAAAACCTTAACAAAAGTTAAACTGATTCACAATCCAGTGGCCTCTATTTGCCAGCTGATGTACTTAAAAATGGAAGGCAGGAGACAAATTAGGATTTGCGCTTAACATAGAACATATATGTCTGCATACATGTACACACACAACACACACCTGGAGCAAGAAAGTCACTGACTTTGTCCAGACTTTTAATGTTTCAATACAGGCTAGGACTGTCTCATCCATAAGAAATTTAAAATTTTAAATCTGAGACATTCACTGTTGTTCCTGTTGCTGGACACAGGATATTTACTGAAGGTCTGGCCTTAAGCTGTAAACCACAATTTGATGAAGATGGATGGGGGATACGGACAGGCATATCCATCCTAACACGGGCCTGTTATTAAACAGAGCGTCTGCTGCTGCAGATCCTGTATATTATTACAACATCAGACTATAGGAATTCTTTGTACTACCCGAACTACTGAATTGCTGATCCAAATGGTACAAGCCAAGAACATCCTAAGAAATGAAGATATCACAAAGGAAAAAAAACCACAACTTTTTATCAAATGATACAAATAATTTTACTAAAACAGTACCAGCACAATTCACACCAAGAATAAGCTAGTTATACCTGTCTTGCTGTGGCTGAGGTTTCCCTTCCATTGCAGTGAGAAGAGTTGGAGCCAATTCACATTGTTTTTCCACAGGCAGACGGGGGTATCCCATCTTAACGTAAATTATGGTAAAATTCTAAAGGAGTAAAAAAAACACAGAGTATTGCAACACTGCAAAAGAAATATCTGTTCTTTAAGCTCTTCTTGTCTGTTGTGTTACACAACTGGGTGTTGGAAACAACATATGTTTTGGAAGACCAATTTCTTAATTCTACGGCTTATCGGACTGACAGCTATTAAAGGATTAATAAAGGGCAAATTAAGGGGTTAAACCCTTAAAAAGGGTTTTCTGAGTAAGTCTTCCTGAGCCTTCACTTTAAAAGAAGGAAAACCCTCTCTAGCTTCTCCTATTCGCTGCTGATTTCACCAAAATCACAGCCTTGTCATAGACACGGTTTCTCTTGAAAATGGCATTTAAGTCATTGTAACTAAAGCTGCAAACGTGACCCAAACAGAGTCCCAAGACAGGACAGCACAGCAGAACAACTCTGAATACTGGACTATGCTTTCATATTGATCCAAATCCAGCCAAGAACTGTAGAGGTAAGATATATGTGTTCAATGACCTGGTTGAAAGAAGTATTGAAGTGGGAAGTGTTATACTTCTTTGTAGATGACACTTGTTAAAATTTTATGAAGCCTCAAGGCACGAAAAAACATGCATCACTCAGATACATGAATGAAATGTTATCTTTTGAACGAATGTCCAGCTGAAAGCACAGTTTATGTCAAGTTTTTCTTCAAACAAGATTTTTTTTTTACTGCCTTGCAGAACACACTCACTCTAGAAGCCCTTGGCCATTTCTAAAAGCTGAACTCCAGATAATTTCACTTGCTTAAAGACAGTCTAAGATTACTTCTATGCTACTGCTGCTGAAAGTCTAAATATCTCAGCATCAGTTTCTAAGATGCTGTGATTTCCATCTATGCTACATATGACTGAATAGTCAAATGAGGACAAAGTTTCCCTCTGATTTTATCACTTTTTTCATGGTGGTGATTTGCAACAGATCTACCAGAGCTGAAATGAAAACTGTCTTCAGTTTCACAAAAACATTTTAAAACTCTTTTCACTTTTTAAACTACATTAAATGAAAACATCTAGTAAAGTTTCCCCATCTATAACATTGGGTTTTTTTCATCTTTTCTTCCTCAACTAAGGTCCTGACCCTAAAAACACATAAAAATACAGGTTCTCATGTGTTCTGAGAAATAGAGATGTTTTAAGTATCAGGATAAGTATCAGGATAAGGATTGATAGCTGCTTGCAAAATGGAGGTTCTAACAATTAATAGAACCTCTACAGTACAAGCAACGACAATACATGCATTCATGAAATTTCAAGAGTAATTATTAGTAATTTGAACAAAATCAAGAGTGTAGCTGCTTTATGAAACTAAATTTCACCAACACCAAACTATAAATTTAAATTAAAAAAAAACTCTTATCAACCTCGTGACAATAACTTACTTGCTAGGAAAACCCACAAAGCTAAATACAGGAGCTTTAAAGAGTATTCTGCTTGTTGCAAGTAAATCAGCAACTATTCTTGAAAGAACAGACACTCACAGTGACAAAAGACACCGCAGAAGGATCTTGATATTGAACTAGCAATGTCTCCACTGGAAGCTGAATTTTCGGACGGCTTTTGATGCGCTTATTCAGATGAACCAGCAGCTCCATCACCTGACGGGAAGAAAACACAGATTTTACTACTTTGGACTCCACACATCCCCCTCAATCCTCTAAGTAGGCCTATTATAAACAAATCAGACCTGAGCTTCCTGATTATTTAAATGGCATCCATCATGTATTGTATTATCTTGAAACCACTCTGATATGTCTCAAGACACTGCTAAGACAAACATGTAAAAAGTCCCAAACCATGCCACAACTGACATCCGCCATCAACAGAAATGTCAGGAAGAAATGGTTACTGAGGATGACCAGTTCTTTCAACACAGTTGGTTAATATCCCTCAAAACTGAGCCTGGCTTGGAAATCTGCCAGATTTGTGGCTGTACAGTAACACCAATTCACCACACAGAACAACAAAAAAGTTAAAAAGCCCCACCCATAATAAAGTTATCAAATAAGTGTATGAAAACTATGCTTGGAGAGGAACAAGACAGAACTGAAATCCTTCAGGCAAGAGGAAAAGCCATCGGGAACCCTGTGAATGTCAGGCAAGAGCAATGTCCAGCCCTGCCCTGCAGCAACACCAACGGGGCTGGGCAGCAGCTCTGGTGGACACCAAACTGAGCCATGGCCAGAGTGTGCTGAAACAAGAGAGGTGCAGAGTGGTATGTTCTCTTTATGAGCACTCCCAAGTAGTGGAGCAGGGGCCCAGTCTCTATCCTCTGAGGTTTTTCAAGACCCACCTTGTAATGGACCTTTTTAAGCTGGAGGTTGGTCTGGAGACCTTCTGAAGTTCCCTCAAAGCTGAATCATCCCATGATTCTACAATTCCATGAAGTAGTTTCCTAGCATTGCACCAGCAAAGTGTCATTTGCAAATCCTCAACAAGAGACACCGTAACTGAATGGAGGAACTTGAAAAACTACAGACAATCTCCACTCTGGAAGGATGGGTTCTGAGAAATCTCACTGAACACCTGCATCTTGCTCACAAACCCTACCAGATTCTCAAGCAAGGTGGCATAAACATGTAGGTGACACTAAATAACTCAGCTCCAGTAAAACTGGACAGACCCAGTCCTAGATGCATGTTGACTTCAAGCAATTAAAATCCAAAAGCCACACTGTCCTGTGCTTTTGACAGCTGATTTCCTTGGTCACAGGATGGTGAAAAAGGAGCTAAATTGCCATCACTGAGGTTTGTCATGGAAACTGCAGAACTGTATGCTTGCTGAGCTGCATACGAGCCAAGATGTCATCTTTGCACCCACTCCATGACTAGGCATCAAACAAAATAACGTCCAGATACAATCTAGAGACACCACATCGCTGACCACAAGCACGTGATTGACACCAGAGTTAAGCTGAGAACTCAGCAACGCTGACAGCTACCAAATTTTGCTGCTAAAAACTATTATAATGGCAATCAAAAATTTCTATTCTTTAAGAGAGGAAAAAACCTGCCTGCACACACTTTTTTTTTGTGAAGCAAGAGAAACACACAACTATCACAGAGTTTGAGGAACCTGTTCAAATTACCCACGGCTGCTGGTGAAAAAAGAGATGGCTGGATTTGGGTATTTGTGAGGAATTAGCTCTTCTGATCACTGATATCAAACTGGTGCTTTAAGGATCTCATCCAGCAGTACTCACCTGACCTGAATCAGGCAAATGTCTGCACTTGGGAGTATGAGTCCTTCTTAATTCTTTTGATGGCTTCACGTGGGCTGCATAAAAATGACACAGTACCCAGTCTGGCACAAACACTGCCAGTGCAGGGAGCACATCTGAACCAGCAAAGTGAATTTATCCTGGATTAGTTCCCTGGGTGACACTGCTGGGGTAACTGATTTGGTAGAAGACATCCTAGAATTGAATTTAACTCACCTGTCAGAGGGATTACCTTTTCAGAGTAAATGGATTAAGGCGGTATATGCATTGCAAGCTTAACCACGTATCTGGAAATATCCTCCTGGAAACTCTTGCTAAGGCACATGGAAAATAAGAAGGTGACTGGTGACAGCCAGCACAGCTTCATTAAGGGCAAATAGTGCCTGACAAATTTGGTGGCCTTCTACAATGGCATTACAGCATCAGTAGATAAGGAAGAGCAACTGACGTCATCTATCTGGACTTACACATTTGACACTGTCCCACATGACTCCCTGGTCTCTAAATTGGAAAGACATGGATTTGACGGATGGACCACTCAGTGGATAAGGAACTGGCTGGTCAGTTCCTCAAAGACTTGCGGTCAACTGCTCCATGTCCAAGTGGTGACCAGTGATGAGTGGTGTTTCTCAGGGGTCAGTACTAGGACCAGTGATGTTTAACATGTTTGTTGGAGACATGGACAGTGGGATTGAGTGCACCCTCAGCAAGTTGTGTAGTGTGGTCGACACACTGGAGGGAAGGGATGCTGCACAAAGGACCTGGACAGGCTTGAGAGGCGGGACCATACAACCCTCATGAAGTTCAACAAGGCCAAGTCCTGCACGTGGGTCAGGGCAATCCCAAGTACAAATACAGGCTGGGCAGAGAACAGATTGAGAGCAGCCCCGAGGAGAAGGACTTGGGGGTATTGGTGGACAAGAAGCTCAACATGAGCCAGCAACGCGTGCAGGCAGCCCAGAAGGCCAATGGCATCCTGGGCTGCATCAAAAGAAGTGTGGCCAGCAGGGCGATGCAGGTGACTGCCCCTCTGCTCTGGTGAGACCCCACCTGGAGTTCTGCGCCCAGCTCTGGGGCCCTCAACACAGCAAGGACATAGACCTGTTGGAGTGAGTCCAGAGGAGGGCCACAAAGATGATCAGAGGGCTGGAGCACCTCTCCTATGAAGACAGGCTGGAAGGCGAGTTTGTTCAGCCTGGAGAAGAGATGGCTCTGGGGAGACTTTATAGCAGCCTTCCAGTACCTAAAGGGGGCCAACAGGAGAGATGAGGAGGGACTCTTTATGAGGGAGTGTAGTGATAGGACAAGGGGAAACAGTTTTACACTGAAAGAGGGGAGATTTAAATGATATATTAGGAAGAAATTCTTTACTGTGTGGGTGGTGAGACACCAGAACAGGTTGCCCAGTGAAGTTGTGGATCCCCCATCCCTGGAGGTGTTCAAGGCCAGGCTGGATGGAGCTTTGAGCAACCTGGTCTGGTGGGAGGTGTCCCTGCCCAGGGCAGGGGGGTTGGAACTCCATGATCTTTAAGGTCCCTTCCAGCTCTAACCATTCTACAATACAATTCTATGATCTAGACTACACCCTAGATCTGAAAATGTATGAGGACAATGAGTTCAAATTACTGAATAAGGCAGTAATAGTGACCTGACAGTCACAAAATTAAGGGCAGGGATAACACCAACAAAGCAATATATTAAGACAGTGCGAAGGAAAAAATGGAATTTTAATTTCTAGACGTACAAGCTTGAGAAGTTAGTCAGTCTGGGGAGTCAGAGTAAAATTAAAATGTAGTCAATTCATTTGGTGTACTGAATGAACTACACAGTGGTCCTGAAGTTGGGTGAAAGGAAGTCCTTGAACAACTGATCTACACTTGATCTACACTTCAGCAGCATGCTGGCAACACAGAGATGCTCTTTTTTTGCCTGTATATCTGTGCTATCAAAAGCTGCACTGTCAATTCAATTAAAATGCTCTAAGTTTTCAAACCACAATTAACTATGTCGGCACACATTTTTTGTTGTTGATGTTGTCTTTTTTGTGTTGTTTTTTTTAACCACCACAATAATCGTAGAAGACAGACATGACATGGGACAGCAGGGTTTTGTCATTGCCTATAGTTAGTCACTGGGTGAATAAAAAGTTTGTCTTTCTCTTTCCATTCTATTTCAGCTTCATTATTAGATTAGTTTCCCAATTGTCTGAAAGCTCATGTAAAAAAACACATGTGCTTTTGTTTTATTTACATAGCCTTAACATGATTTTGAGGCCGGAGTTGAACAATAGGCACATTCTTTGCTGTCCAGCAGGCAAAATTAGCACTGGAAAGCTAAGTATTTGTGTTTAAAAGTCATTAGCATTTGAAAATCCATCAGACTTCTTAAGACATTTCCCACCAGATTAATAGCAATTAAGGGTAAGTAGAAGACTGAAAAGCTAAGTTTTGATGTAAGTAAAAGAAAAAGGCAGTGTGTACATTGAACAGATTTACCTGCAGGTTATACACTCCACAGTAAATCTCCACTGATGTTCATTAAAAAAAAAAAAAATTGTCCTTTCCTCCCCACTCTCTCTAACTGATAAATTATTTTGATACATAAAAAATACCCGACAAGACAAAATAAAAATCAACACATAGAGAGCCTTCTGTTATATTTTGAATTTATTTTGAAAACAGAATACTGAGAGAATCAACTTCCTTTTACTAATATGGCAAGAGCAGAATTCAGGGTAATTTCCTTGACTGCAATGAATTTGGCAAACACCAAGACGTACAGGGAAGTCCTGTAATTTCTTATAATATCATCATCTTGCATAGATAAAAATCTATAGTTTAAACACACAGATGGAAGAAGAAATGAGTTTTATTTCATTATTTCTAATTATTTCATTGTTATTTCTAACACAAAAAGTACAACACACCGTAAGAATACTGTCTGATTTTGAGAGGTCTCTTAAGATGCAATTTTCAAAGGAGTAGTCCTCCCCCTTCCCTGAATCTCACAAAAATACAGACAACACATTCCAGCTCACGGGAAGAGCTCCATCATATAAGAACACCCTAAGAAATGTCACTAGCTAGTTGGATGCCTTTCTTCACAGCTTCAAGGGCACATCTTCAAAACTATTTGGTCCTTGCTCCTGTTTCTGTTATCAGACGGGTGAAGCACATCAATGAGTATGTCTTCATGGTCTTTCACACACAGAAGCAAGCTTGCTCCACACGTGCCGTTAAGCCAGGAGGACCCATCACAGCCCTAACCTGGAAGCCACAGCCACTGTCTCTGAGGCAGTAAGTCTCGGGCTCAGGCTAACTCACAGCTAGCTGCCCGCAAGCAGAAACAAATGCAGCCTCCACACAGCTGCAAAGACCTTGCTGATAAAGAAAAGAGTCACTGCTTGTAAGCCCTAACAGTTGTAATAATTCATTCCCCATGAGGCTCATGACAGCTCTTCCTCAAAGAGTAAATTTCTCCACAGAGGACATCCAAGTACAGTAAACTACCACACATCAGGGCATTTCCTTCTCCCTGATCAGAACAACATACCACTATGGCAAACTGCACCCTTACCTTTTTACGAACTCCCTCCTGTGTGCTGGACAGCTTAAGCAGAACAGGGGGTAGGAATTTGGAAATAATGTTCTGTAACTGCTCGTCTGTTTCTGCATGGCCAAGACGCAGGAACACGCGTTCAAGTTGATCTGCAGTTAAAACAAAAAAAAAAAAAAAGAAAACACAAAATTAGAAAGAGGAAAAGAGAGAAACTGGTTGAAACTCAAAACTGATGGAGCAAGAAAACAACTTTTTCTGAACATCCTTTAATGGGCTTGTAAGAACTGCCACACAAAATTTTTAAAGCAATTCCATCTGAACAGCACTCAGCACAGTATTTTTAAAGCTATCTATACAAAATGTTGATGGCAGAAGCCAGCCTGATGGCTTCTAGTACTAGCCTCTGCAATTACATGGAGTCCACTCCCATCAAAGATATACGCAATTAACATTTCCTTTGCTTCATGCTGTGTTTCAAATAGAGGCTACAACAACTCCAAAGGTGAAATGGAAGGTTAGCATCTCCAAGTCATTCCCTTTCTTTCTGCTTTCACAGCAAAAGTGTGCAGCTGTGGCACTCCCAATTTTCGAAAATACGCTTGCTATGACCTGCATTCAGGCAGGTGATGTTCCGTATCTCCAGTAGTTAATTAGAGGTCAAAAAGATCTGGCCAACTCTTGTTATTACTGTTGTTAAACCCAGAGTTCCAGTCATGCACAGGGACCCCATTGCTGCAGACGCTGTGTCAACAGAACAAAAACACCAAGCACATACAACAGAACCCAAAGCCAACTGCAGCTAGTACTGCAGAAAGGAAAGAGCCGAGGCAAAGCACACCATGGCAGCTGGGTACAAATAAAGAGGTTGCACACCTGGAAGCACAAGAAACAAGCTACAAAGTGAAAACCAAGTTCTTTGAAAGCTTGAGACTACTGTTCCAGGGTAAATTTGATGGTCACGGGAGTATTGATAGGGCACCTTGACACAGGCTAACCTGTTCCGCCCACGACTTTCTGTTAGGCCGCTCAGGTCTTCCAGAAAATTTTTACAAAGCTGTACAAACATTGACTGAACCAGTTACTGATTTGTTACAATTTTTTGGTCTTTTCTCCAAAAGATGTCATTATCATCAATAGGAGTAAGATCACAAGTGTGACATGCAGGACATACTGCCATAACTTAAAACACAGACCTCCTATTACCACTCTACAAAGCTGCTGGAGTGTCGCAACAAATTCACCTTCCTCTAGTCAGCAGGTCTCCTCCCCAAACCCAGGAAGAAACACACACACAAAAAAATTTTAACACCTTCAAAGAGATAGAAGTTGCAACTCCTGCAAGATCAAGAAAATGGGGGGAGGAGGGAAGGCGGCAACATCTGTGTTCTCAGTGAGCTAGCAGAAGATCGTTCCAAGGAAACAGATGAGACCAAAATCTTCTGTCAGCAGCTCAAGCACAAGGGCTGACGACCATCTGTCTTTATAAAAAACATGGAAGAGTCCCTATTTTAGGTGCCAGCATGCAGCTGCCCCAACAGCTAAACCAGAAGCTAAGCAAACCCCCCCCGGCACAGCAGCATTCCCAATGGCTGGACCAAGAAGAGTCCTCATGCAGGGGGGATCAGGAGCACCTCTTCTCCATACTGCAGGTCAGATCAACAGGCAGCAAGGAGACCCAGGGCTTTCAAAGGGACTAAGGCATTAAGGCACTACAAGGAAGAAATCATTCCCCCAAAGACTAATCTGAAGTGACCTGTTGCGAGCTGAGATTAGAGGGAGACCAAGGAGAACCCTCCTTCAGCAGAGGAGGATCACTGGCCGAGCTGGCTGTGCAGGACTGCGGGGGCAAAAAAGAGAAAAGCTCTGGTACAGGGCAGAGGCAAGNAGTGAACAAAAAGGATGTTCAAATGCAAATACAGCTGCAGCCAGCAAACCTATCACGATGTAGCTGCAGAGGCCTTTACTGCCCTATTTTTTAAATCTGTGCTATCCCTGCGCTAAGAGTCCTCACAGCATCATCCCTACTCTGCCAGCTGCAGATTAAACAAGAACATATCACTTCCAACATTTTATTTTCTGCTGAGCAAATATGACAGGCAGCTGAAAAGACAGAGGACTATGAAATTTTTCTGTCAGGGAAATTACAAGCTGAAACTCCACAGCAGCTACAATGCAAACTGACTTGCGAGTCAATCTCTTGTTTCAGACAGATTTCATGGAACAATCAGGCTGTCAGCTAGTCAATGACTTCACAGTATCTATCTCATACCCCAATTATTTATTTATTTTTTAAAGTCCTAGCAATTTCTCTCTCTCTTCACCTTCATGTCATCCTGCCTCCCTCAAATCACCTCCCGCTCCAGGACCTCCACAGTGTCTCAAAACCCCACCAGTACTAGGGGACTGCTTAGGACACACCAAGCAGCTGAAATAACTCAAATAATGAATAAAATCATCAAATCTTTCTCCTTGGAGCTGGAACTCCAGATCACTGCAGACCCACCATTCTCAAGCAAGCTGGCTGAGAAACCTCCCCAATAACATGTTCCTTCATGTGGCAACAGACCAGGCTGAGGTGCAAAGAAACAGGAGTGAAGCTGTCTGTAGAGCCATTTGTTGTAGCCACTGGGCTGCACACACCTTCCAAAAGGCACAGACACCACTCTGCACGTGCACACGGGAAGCACAGCAGTGCCCTGAATTCTGAGCATCTACCCCGTTTCCAGCTTCCTCCATCATTCCGTCCTTACAAGCAGCAACCAGAACTGCAATAATAACAGAGACCAGGAGAAAAAACAAGCTACCTCCTTGTTTACGCTGCCTGTGAGATAAGTTTTCCCATATCTTTGCTGTGAGATTGCTTTTCCCGTATCTCTGCTAAGCCCTAAGTATCAGGTGTCCTTCCCTCAACCATAAGCTCAACAGGACTCCAGTAAATTTAAGGAGACTACTTGACTGGCTGCAGTTAAGAAACTGGTCGGGAGTTTGTCAGAGCACCCTCCTGTGCGGCCCATGCAGGCTGTAGCCATAGCAGCAGGCCAGGAAAACAAAGAGCTATAAACCCTCCCAAGTATTGCATATCAACCATTTCCCCCCCCAGTTTTTATTCCACTAACAATTAAGACCATCTCTCAAGCTGACAGCATTCATTATGGGAAAGCAGAAGCCCTGGAGATTTAGAGCACCACACGCAATGGTCCAGGAGGAGCTGAGGACATGGTATCTGGGGCTCAGATCCGGTGTCCTACCTCCACGTGTGTTGCAGACCTGCTGGCTGGCACGGGGCAAGCTCCTTCCCCTGGCTGTCCTGTCTCCTCACAGCCTTCACCCACTGAGCAGAGCGCTGGGCACGCAGCATTACACCAGGCAAAGGGGCTGCTCCCAGCCCACTTCATGTTCCTGCATCGCACACTTCACAAGTTTGTAAGAACGAAGCCAAAACCTTATTATCCATCTAGTTTTACCACCCCTGCTGCTGGGTATAAAACTGCACGGTTGTAATTTCAAGGGGGGGGGGGGGGGGGGGGGGGGGGGGGCGCGGGGGGACCGCTAGATTATAGGATAACAAAAATAAGTAAAGCAAGAGGTCTAACTCACTTTCTTACATACCATACGAAAAAAAAGTTGACACAAACCATTTTGAATAAGCCTCAGCAGCTGAAGTTAACTACTACAGAAATCTTACCACAACTTAACAGTAAGAGCACTGAATTTTAACTAGAAAGCTTTACTCATCTCAGTCTTCACCTTTGCTAGCCACCACTGAACTTAAAAGGCAGTCCGTGCAATAACACACTGCCTATAATTTTTCCTTTCAGAAGTTGACTAATACAGTTAAAGGTAATTTTTAAAGTTTTCTGGAAGCACTGGAAGAAAGAAGTAACAGAGGGATGACATTTACTGAAGTATAGCTCTATCCCCATCTAAAAAGCCAATACTGAAAAGACTGAGATTTTACAAACGCTTCTCCCTCCTCAATCTCACATTAAACCCTCATCTCAAATTTAGGACTGTAACACTTTCTTGATACTGGTTCCTACCCATAGCACCCTCTTTAGTAGTTAATTATATATGTTTATAAAATTACTTCAATAAAGCTACTGCAATTCAACTCTGGTGAACATGGGGCTGGGGGAAGAACATGCTGTCAGAGGCAAAGGACCAACTTTTAATGCAGTCCACAGAATATAAAATAAAACAAAACCAAAACCAAAACCCCAAAAGATTTATTTTTGCTTATGCTGGTCAGAAAGCCAAAGTGAAAGGGAGAAAAGAGGAAAGAAACGGGACTTTACTGGAAACACAACTGGAAAACCCCATGCCCAATACTGCAGGGCTCTGCACAAACTGCTCCACAAACTTGCAGGTCAGAAGCCCTGAAAAAGTGCAGGGCACACAAAGATCACTGAGAGCCTTCTAGACTCGCTCCACCATGGAGAGCCCCTTGCCCTGCCAGGGAGTGTTGGAAGGAATAACCTGAGTGAGATTAAGTCACTACTACCCTTCAGTGCACCACTAAATTCATTATTTTTGGGATACTCTTGCAAGTTTCCCTTTACAAACATGAAAGCTGGATGCAGCTTCTTGAAAGGAAGATGACTGCTACGTCATCCAGAATCTGCCCACTGCATTGAAAAGAACCTGAGAAATCATGTCTAGTTTAATAAGTAGTCTTAGAAACCTCCTGTCTGCCACGGCTATGACAGTCAAATTTTACTATTAAAAAATAAACCAATCCCACAACCAAGAATGAATTGCATTGAGTAGAAAAATTAATACTGGGTAGTTTTATTTTTAAAGTACATTAAGTCCATGTGAAATTTGCAACAGATATTCATGTATTTTTGGCAGAATCACAACCACTTTCCATGCTGCTACATAGTATTTCACACGATATTTCATATTTAAGAATGGGCATTTCATATGAGGAAATGCTCCCTATCACTGTACATAAAACAACCAAAGTGGCAGGAAAACAAGATACATCTTTGTATCCCTGTTTCCAGGACCAGTGTCCAATTTATGTCAACAGACATGTTGTATTTGGAATTTGAAATCCCCAAGTTACCATGGCAATGCAGTTACCTATCTGTGAGAAAATGCCTGTTTCACTTCTGGTTCTTTCCAGTCTCCATTTAAGACTACAAGGAGGAATACAGGTTTCAGCACTTAAAACCACACCTCATGCAAAAAAGGAAAGGAACGGATTTAGAACTGCAGATAACACATACAAATTTTACAAGAGAGTCACATTAACAGCAAGGTCCTAACCTGTGCTTTATAAACTTCCAAATGCTCTAACGCTGGCCGTAAAAGGGTCAGAATTATTTCTAAGACTTGTAATTTCAGAGCAGATCTTGCAGCCTCCCAAGCCAAGAGCAAAACCCCAGCCTGCCACTGAAACAACATTCCCCTTCTCCTCGCTCTGCTATTCGGTAGCTTGCCAAAGGGAACAACTGGGGGAAAGACACGGAAAGGACAAAGTAAATAAATAAACAGCTTAACATTTTCCACCCGTTGAGGGCGTTTCCCTTCCTTTTTATTTTATTCTTTTTAATTAAAATCACAGAAGTGAACTCTTTGAATGCTTGGTCTTACTGCGGTAGCTAACTCACTCTTTATGCATGTTATCAAAGAAAGCTCCTCTTGGTTCACCTAAGCGCAGTTCCATTTCACGTGCCCAGGTTCTCCTCCTCATCCTCACGCAAGATAAAGAATTAGCTCCCTCTGGCATTCACGGGTATTATGCACAGCACGTCAACTATTCTGCACAGACCCCTCAGCAATGTATATTTGTGTAGTTGAATGTCAAGTGAAACACACACCCTTCTTATCATGAAAACTGACTGAGGAAACTACTGGGACTAGGACATGTCAAGCTAACTCTACTTCATAATTTAACTCATTGCCACAAAAGCACCCGAGGAATCGAAAAGAGAGTCCGAGTCTCCTCAAAACAAGAGCGGAAAGCAGAACAGCAAAATTCTATGCAGAAAGCCATAATTTATCTTCAGTCTCCTGAAAAGCGTCTGTTCAGCAGATTAGTGGGACTGCCACATTAAAGCATTTCTGGAACCGTACTTTAGTAAATCAAACAGAACAAAACAAAAAACCCTCCTCTGCTACCTGAGCTCTGTAGAACCATTACATCATGTTAGCACCCCACATACTTTCTCCAGAAGTCCCTACACTAAATAAAGAGTACTGGACACTGAAGTACTCCAGCTTCACGGCCTGGGTGGCAGGGTTGTATTTAGGGACAGGTCCTTGCTAAAGACAAAGCTCCAACACACCCTTCAGTCCCTCCCGAGCCAAGCGATTGTTTCTGCACTATTCCGCATGCAGAAGGAAAAATAAAGTTCTCGTCTACTGTGCCACTACTAAAATAGGAGTCAGATTCTTGTTCAAACGGTATTAGGCTCTGGGAGAAAATATATCCAGAATGCTTACAGTAGCAAAGAGTGAGTCAGGATTTGCTGGTGCTATTCCTGGCTCTACCAGTAACCCATCGCATGCCTTCGGCCAAGGCACTTAAGGGGGCATTTGTAAAAGTGGGCCAATCACCACCGGGCTATTTTACAAGACCTGACTGGAAAAGGCTGGGAAGGCCTGCGGGAGGGGGGAAATATTCTCTTCTTTCATCCTATTCTTCCATTTCTTAGAAAAGCTTGAATAGCATACTGAAATCCAAATATTTGCAACGTGCCAGGCTCAGGCTCTCCATTCAAGTGGCTGACTATTCTTACTCAAGATTAACTTTCCTTTCTCTTGCATCTGAGCTCTTAACGGCTTCAGGGCCAATTTAATGACATGGCATTAATTTTTTTAACTGCCATATCTCCGTTCTTTATGCTGCCTTCAAACAATTTGCCCCCTAAAATGGTAAGCACCGTTATACAGAATTTAAGCAAACAGTAAGAGTTTCTGTTTGACTGGAGCTATAGATCAAAGCTGCTTATAGCCATGTGTACATAAAGCAAGGAAAATGGGTTTTCTAATCTAAAAGTACTAGTAATTATTCTTTTTATTTTGGGACTACTCATCATCCTAAAAAGCAACAACTTTCTTTCCAAACATGCTGAAATTTAACTATTTAAATGTATCAAAATGCAGTAGGCCCACCTGGAGGCTGTTCAGTTACCCTCTCTTTCTCTACATTACTCTTTTTTCCATTAGCTTTAATTTTTATTTAAGACTACAGTACTTTCTATTCGGTGACAGGTTAGGGACTGGGAAAAAAAAAAACAAAACTAAACTAAAAAAAAAAAAAAAATCCACTCCCCTTCCTCCCCCTCCACCCCAGAAAAAAAGATTTCTAACCAAACCAAATAAAAAAATCCCTTAATTCTGAAGGATGCAGTGGTCAAATAACCTGAATGACAGCATATATCATTAACACGAATCTCAGTCTAAGGACATTTGTCCTTCCAGTGCGGCTTAACACAAAGGGCTGTGCAGCAACTGGCACATGGCTGAGGACTGATTTTTCGCAGGATCAGATTTGGAAGCTGGGGAGCTAGATTTACAACACAGATAAAAGCCGAGGAGTTACAAGCAAGAGATCTCTGGCGCTGAGCGGTCTCACCGGGGAGAATCATGTCAGCATCGTGAAAAGAGACCAAAGAATCTGTGGGATGGCAGCGGCAGCGAGGTCTGTCACGGGCCATGATTACTATTTCTCCCAGTTGTCAATGGAATAAATAGCCCGGCATTTGCGTCCTCCAATTCAAGGATGAGCGTAACTGGAAGATCCTCCTCGCTCCACCCTGAGAGATCCCGGCTCTTTTGGCTGCCTAGAGGACATCCCCACCATGACGGTGTGTGTGTGTGTGTGTGCTTTATTCCGCACAGCCTAACAAAGGGCAGGGCAAGGATGCTGCCCTGCACAGCAGCATGCCCAGAACGACCGCAAAAAATAAATATAAAAAATCCCCCCCCCCCCCTCCCCTCCCCCAAGTGGCACATTGGACGGAAACACCTTAGGAGACCGAAAGCCAACAGCGCAAATATGCTGGGAAGTTATTTTCTTCTGCCCTTCCTCTCGGGGTGGCTGCCAAGTCCTATTTCAGGGCTACCCAAAAGGGCCCTTCTGGCTCGGGCTGAGTCATGCGTTACCTCGCTGTTAACTCTTTTTTAAAAAAGAACCGGGTCTGTTCCCAGACTAGGGGGGAAAAAAAGAGGGAAAAAAAAAAAAAGCAGGGAAGGCATTA
>QJSC01014773.1:1029406-1043220 GCA_003697955.1 Calidris pygmaea | reverse complement strand
CCCCCCCCTCGCAGCCCCGGGACCCGATCGAGATCTACCCCCCCCTCAGCGCCACTTACTGAGCTCGTCCTGAGCAGCCGCGGCGGCCGCAGCCATGTTGCCAGCTGAGGAGGGAGGGGAGGCGGTGAGAGAGGCGCCGCAGCCCCGGCCCCGGCCGCTCCCCCGCCTCCCGCCCCTCTCCGCCTGCAGCCGGGAAGCACCGGGCCGGCAGCTGCCTCCCGCCTCCCGCCTCCCTCCTCCTCCTCCTCCTCCTCCTCCTCCTTCTTCCTCCTCCTCTTTGCAGCTCTCCCCGACGCCAACCACCGCGAAGGACGGCGGAGCCCCAGCAGCGCCCGCCCTCCCTCCTTCCCTCCCCGTCACCGCCGTTTTATATTTAGAAAGAGCTGAGCCATCGTCCCCCGCCGCCCGCCCCCGCCGCGCACACGCACCGGCCCCGACGGCGCCGCGGGGAGCCCTACCGTACCGCCCCCACCCCACCACCCCCGCTCCTTCCCTCCTTCTCCTCCTCCACCCCCCGTCCCGTGGCCCGGTGGGTCCCGAGGAGAGAGGGGCGGCGAGGGGCAGCAGACTGACCCGAGTCCGCGCTGACCTCCATGGCGGCCGCCGCCGGTCCGCGCTACCGGCAAGGGGCGGAGGAGGGAACCGGCCCGGCGTGCGGCGGGCGGCACAGCTGCGCCCCCTGTCGGCCCACGGTGGCGCCGGTAGCCCGCGGAGCGGAGAGCCCCGCCCATCGCTTGGCATAGCCACGCCCATCGATTGGCATATCCCCGCCCACCCGCTGGCGCGCCCCCAGTCTAGAGCCCGGCACAGCCCCGCCCACCGACGGGGACAGCCCCGCCCACCGAGCGGTAGAGCCCCGCCCACACCTCGGCTCAGCCCCGCCCGCAGCCCATCCCGCATCCCACCCCGCATCCCGGCACAGCCCCGGGCCCTGCTGGCAGCGTGCCACTCGGCTGCCTTCCTCGCCCAGCTCCTGGTCTGTGGCTGCCTTGGCCCGAGGCCTCAGAATATCTTTCTTTTAAAAAAAAAATAAAATAAAAATACTTCGACGTCATCGCTGCTGAGTTACTGTATTCCAAAATCATCACCTAAAGGGAGAAATCTGCCTCGTAAAACACCTCGTGCGCAGGTCTGGGGCTGCTCAGGCTGCAGGAGGAAGGTGTGACACCCCCTTACAGTGTCCCTTTCCCCAGCCCCCTGGTGCCACCAGCAGTCCCTGCCGGCAGCATGTCGGATGGCTGCTCGAACCGGAGACCGCCCGGGGGGGTACAATGGCAGCCCAACGGCATGGCCTGGCACCCCTCGGCTGGCTTCTTTAATGTCGCCGCTACCGGCAAGGGGCAGGCTGGTGACCTGTCTGGGTGGCTCTAGAGCCAAGTCAAAAAAGAAAAACAAAAAATGCAGTTGGCAACACTGACCATGGACAATTTTTGCTTTATTTGCTGAGCTCAGAACCCAAGGAGCTGAGGGTCAGCCCCCGACACTTGGGAGGCTGGACACTAACACACTGCAAAGAGGTGGGATTTTTTGGAGGAAGCAGATCTGGGACTCGGACTCCGTCCCTGGATGAAACAGCGGACATTTATTCATGAAAAAAAAAGAAAAGGGGGTGGGGAGAGGAGGCCAGCAGCGTACGATGCGTGCTTATCCCGGGCAGAGGGATGGCATTCTGCATTCTCGGGCCAGCACAGTATTTTTGCAGCACACATTTCCAGCATCGAGCTGGTGAGGGGCTGGCAAGCAGCTCCGAGGAAAAGGGCTTGAGAGTGCTGGTTGACAGCAGCATGAGCCAGCTTGGTGCCCAGGTGGCCAAGAAGGGCAGTAGCATCCTGGCCCACATCAGAGATGGTGTGGCCAGCAGGACATGGACCGGCTGGAACAGGTGCAGTGGAGGGCCACGAAGATGATCAGAGGGATGGAGCACCTCTCCTATGAAGACAGGCTGAGGGAGCTGGGACTGTTCAGCCTGGAGAAGAGAAGGCACCGGGGAGACCTTATAGCGGGGAAAGTTATGGACTTCCCACGGATATCTTCTCGACCTCTTCCTGAGAAACGGTCCTTCACATTACTATCCTGTTCCCCTTTACCAAAGTTTAACCTTCTTTTTTCTAAGTCTAATCTATAGTCCTTCTTTAAAAAATGATACTCCCACCACTCTGTGACCTTGTCCAACGGGTCCCTTCAACACCTACGGGGTAGGGAGGAAGTATTCAAGGCCAGGCTGGATGGGGCCTTGAGCAACCTGATCTAGTGGGAGGTGTCCCTGCCCGTGGCAGGGGGGTTGGAACCAGGTGGTCTTTGAGGTCCCTTCCAACCCTAACCATTCTATGATTCTGTGATTCTATGACTGGGGAAGAGATAGTCCCTCTGGTGCGGGGCGCTGGTGAGGTCCCACCTCCAGTGCTGTGTCCAGCTTGGGGCTCCTCACCATAAAAAAAGACACGGAGGTGCTGGAGTGGGTCCGGAGAAGGACAACGAAGCTGGTGAGGGGTTTGGAGAACCAGTTTTCTGAGAGGAGCTGAGGGTGTTCAGCCCGGAGAAAAGGAGGGGAGTCCACATCGCTCTCTACAACCACCTTGAAGGGAAGGTGGGGGTGGGTGGGAAATGTCCTCCAGGTGCACCAGGGGAGGTTTAGATTGCATATTAAGAAGAAAAAAAAAAAAAAAAAATTTCTTTGTGAAGCACTCACTGGGCACAGCCTGCCCAGCGAAGCGGTGGAATCGCCACTCCCAAACATCCACGGGGTAGACGCGGCGCTGAGGGGACACGGTTTCGCGGCGGTGTTTCTTCTTGTGGGCGTGAAAGGTCCCTTCCGACCCAGAGAATCCCACCCGGTTCTCCCGGGAGAGGCCCACCGCCCTCTGAGGGGAACCCCGCCGCCATCTTGCCGCCGCCGCCGCCGGGGCCCGCCCCGTGCGCGCCTGCGCACGGGGCGGGGCCCGGCGGCGACGGCGGCGGCGGCAAGATGTCGGCGGTCGGCGCGGCCGGTCAGTCCCGGCGGTGGCTGCTGTGCCTGTGCCTGTGCGCGGTCCTGCTGCCGCGGGGGGCGCGGGCTCTGACGGAGGGCCTGTACTGCGGGCGGCGGGTCTGCTACGAGGTGCTGGGCGTCAGCCGGCAGGCCAGCAAAGCGGAGATCGCCCGCGCTTACCGGCAGCTGGCCCGCAAGTACCACCCCGACCGTTACCGGGGGGAGCCCGGTGGTGGTGGTGGTGGCGGCGACGACAGCCCGCAGGCGGCGCACGAGAAGTTCCTCCTCATCGCCACCGCTTACGAGACCCTCAAGGTGAGAGAGCGGGACCGCCGCCGCGGCCGGAGCCGCTCCGGTAAGAGACAGGGGAGGGGGCCGCCCCGGGTGGGCCTTGAGGGGGGTCGGGGGGGGAGCCGCCCGCCGCTTCCCTCAGCGGTCCCGGCTGCGGGGACGGAGGCGGCGTCCCGGCGAGGGCCACCGCCGCTGCTCGCCCGTCTCTTTCCGTTTACCGGGGCTCCAGCTGCCCGGTCGGGGCGCCCGGCAAAGAGCTTGGCCCGCCGGTTTAGCAGCCGCCTGTGGCCGGGAGGAAAGCCGTGGCTTTTTTTTTTTTAAAAAAAAAACAAAAAAAAGGCGGAAAGGGAGAATCATAGAATTGCCTTAAGTTGGAAGGGAGCTTTCAGATCATCGAGGCCAGCCATCCACCTAACGCTGACAAAAACCACCACTACGCCATGCCCTTAAACACCACATCTGCACCTCTTCTAAATACCTCCAGGGGTGGTGACTCCACCGCGTCCCTGTTCCAATGCTTGGTAACCCTTTCAGTGAAGAAATTTTTCCTAATATCTAATCTAAACCTCCCCTGGTGCAATTTGAGGTCATTTCCTCTAATTACTTGGGAGAAGAGACCGACCCTCACCTCTCTACAGCCTCCTTTCAGGTAGTTGTAGAGAGCGAGAAGGTCTCCCCTCAGCCTCCTTTTCTCCAGGCTGAACAACCCCAGCTCCCTCAGCCTCTCCTCACAAGACTTGTTCTTCAAGGTACATCACCCCCTCCCAAATTCTTCTGCTCGGCTGCAGCTCGCCTGCTGCAGCTGTCCCTGGAGAGAGGTGGCTGGCCCTATGCATCTGTCCCATGGGGAGAGACCCGGATCTAACGTTGGGAATCCTGCCCCAGTTTTGGCCTCGGCACGGCTCGCAGGTGTCTCCTTCCTGGGGCAGCATCCAAGCCTCCCCAGGTCACACTTGTGTGCATTTGCAGCTCCGGGTTTGCATTCCTTTGTGTCGGTGTAGCCAGCTTTCTTCCTACCAGCGGTCAGGGAGGTGGGGAGAAAAAAGCCAAAAAACCTTCTTCAATAGCCAGGCTAAGAGGGTGTGTGCGGAGGGTACAGTTCTCTTGAAAATTCCTTTCTAGTTAGAATTTGTTCTCTTGAAAATCACTTTGTATTTAAAATGAACCGACTGGGCTTTAACTTTACCTTAAAACAAAAAAGTAGCAGTGGCTCAAGTAGCGAAAGGGTCTGTAAGGGTGGCTTTTGGCAAAATCTGTAAGGGCAAAATATGCGTGACTTGGCAAAGACAGAGCTCCGGAATGGAAGAAGGAAACCTGTAGGTGTTTTAAGGCTGCACAGGAGAAAAAAGGGAAGTTTTTTGGGGGTAGGGAAGGAATGCAGTTGAGTCTGGCAAAATGAAATTTCTCATCTCTTAATTACATGGGTGAAAATGAGGAAAAACTCCAAGAAAATGAGAACAATGAGGTTTTGAAGCAGCCTTCCCTTGGACAGATTCCACAACCCTGTAAACTAATGCTAGAAGACTTGTAAAACAATCTCTTTAATAGGTTCTTCGTATGAAAATCATTTCTTGAGCAATATTTATTAAACTCTATTCCATCTGGATTTCCCATTCTGAAGTGAAAAATACTTATTATGTGCATTTTGGTTGCCTGTATTTATTTCAGTATTAAATGTCTTCGTGCAGCTTGTGCTTATGCATTTAAGACTACATATGTCAGATGCGCGTGGGCAGATGAGTGTTGAGAACAAATTAATTGAGAGTATGAGAAAAGGACCAAAGATTTTTGTCTGTGCTTCATACTCGGTTGGGCTATTACCAATTTTGTAGCAGCGTGGTCATTAGTGAGATGTAAAATGCAGCTACAGCAGAGTAAGTGAAAACAGGCATCTGAACCTATGCATGTTTTTCATCTCATCCTGCAGGATGAAGAAACGCGTAAAGATTACGACTACATGTTGGATCACCCTGAAGAGTATTACAGGCATTATTACCACTATTACAGCAGGAGATTGGCACCTAAAGTGGATGTCAGAATAGTGATCCTGGTTACGGTGTGTGCTATCTCCGTGTTTCAGGTAAAATTCCATGTTTATGTGACACTGCTCAGTGAGCTTCTGAATGGGAAGAGAAGTATCTACAGCTCTCCTAACGTGCCAGGTATTAAACCGTGTCAGTGAGGAGGCTCATCCCTGTCTGCTTTGGTAAACTTCTTTGCGGTGTCCATAACAAATCCAAAGTCAGAGCAGTTTTTTGACTGCCCTTGGAACCTTGGACGAAGTTAGAGATTAGTTTCCTTCCATGGCGTAGGGTATTTCATAGGGACAAGTGCAGCTTTTCTTCATGGTGTGCTGAGAGCAGCCTGTTCCTGCGCGCAGGCAGGACTAGCACTCCAAATAAGCATGCATCAGTTTGTCAAGCTGCGAAAGTAAATTTAAAAAAAAAACAACGGACTAACTGCAAACTAAATTCAAGACTCAGTTCAGATGATAGGACTGAGTATCAGGAGTTTACTAATGTGCAAATCTTACATTGCAATGTTTTCTAAACACCATGAAGAAATCAGGAAGACGTGAATTCCGTTCAGGGGAGTTTGCCTTGAGAGTGATAGTGCCAAGGTTAAGGAAACAGCCTGTGTTTTAGATGAGGAAACTTGTGCTGTTGCTGACAAATATTTAAGTGGGAGAAGGTGTATAAATCTTTTACTTAGCATCTGTTAGATTACTGGTTCAAAATGTCGTTAAAAATACCCAAAAAGTTTGAGATGAAGATACAGCTTATTTTGTGGTGCATAGCTCGCTTTTTATGAAAGAATAAAAGTTAGAACAAAAATACATTGATCATAATTTGAGAGCTTGCAATAAGAAATTCCAGTGGCATACGCAGCCAAATACTTAATTTCTCTTCAGACTTACTTCCGATGTCAGAGTTTCATTTCACCTCTTACTTCTTGTTTTGGCTGTAAATGGAGACACTTGCTTTCCTGCGGTCCGTCTGCCAGATGATTGCAAATTCAGTGTAAAAGTCCATGTAAAGTGATTTGCCTCTCTCTTGCTTTCTCTTGTTTCTCCTTCTTGGCCTTCGTTAAGGTTATATAATATGTATATGTCTGCCCTTTGTCTTGTTGAACAGTGTGAAATACTGTTTTGGGTTTTTTTAAGAGTTGCCCCAATAAGACACATTCACCCCAGGCACTATATTTCTGTTTTGTTGTTCAGGTTTTTTTTCACCATTGAAAATCAGAGGGTAGCTGGAGATTAGAGAGGGATGTTCAATCTTGTAAAGTGAATCCTCTCAGACTAATGAGATTGTCACGTACTTAATCCATGTTTAATTAAATGTTTTAAATGGGTAACAATTTTATAACGAAATTTCATATACCGGCTAGTTTACTGATAAATCCAAGGGGGGCATTTGAGAATGGCCAGCACAGCCTAGCGTTAATAACTTCCGATCACCATCTTCTCGTGAACAAAACCAATCTGAACAGCATCTGCTTGTCCGTCCTAATCACTGTATATTGCTGTGAGGTACACATCCATACATCTATTTTCCAGGTGCCTTACTAAGTTTGGAAGAATAATTGTAGCTTCTGTAATATTGCAGAAGAAGTACTGTTACCTTCAGTTTGTACCCTTGCTGTGATGTAGTTGTGGTTAAAGGTGTATGTCAGCATTATTTTTTTTTTTTCCTGGCAAACTTCCAAATGGGAACGTATCTGTAGGAAAACATGTGTTTTATATTCACTGTTCTTCAATTACAGTTCTTCAGCTGGTGGAGTAGTTACAATGAAGCTATCAACTACCTAGCCACAGTGCCGAAATACCGTATACAAGCTACTGAGATTGCCAGGCAACAAGGTTTACTCAACAAGACTAAAGAAAAAGGCAAGAACAGGCGGTCTAAAGAAGAAATCCGTGAAGAGGAGGAAGAAATCATCAAAGACATTATTAAAAATAAAATAGATATAAAAGGCGGTTATCAGAAGCCCAAGATATATGATATCCTTCTATTTCAGATCCTTCTTGCTCCTTTTTACTTGTGCAAATACATAGTTTGGTACTGTTGGTGGATTTATTGTTTCACTATTAAAGGGCGAGAGTACGGCGTGGAAGAGAAGCTATATATCATACGGAGGTACATGAAGATGTCTCAGTCTCAGTTTGACAGCCTAGAAGATCATCAAAAAGAGACCTTTCTTGAACGGCAGCTGTGGATCCGAGAAAACTATGAGGTGGGTAGTTCTGGTGGAAAAGCTGGTGTTAGTTATCCAGTGCTCCCAGAGTCAGAGTAGCTGTTTTGTGAAGATGCTCAGGATGGGGCTGTGTGAAGCATTGCTTCAGTTTTAGCTGTTGCTTTCTAAATTGACAACTGTTAGACAACCTCTGGTTGTGTTTTCTTCGACTGTTTATGCTCATGGACATAGTAAATAGCAGCTCCTGACCATGACCATGAGTATAGGAAGGGATTTTTTCAGTTGGGTGACATCAAGCTGTGGTTATTAGGCAATCTATGCATGCAAGATTTATCAAATCTGATGAAAGGCTTTATTATAACTATGTGGTATGACAAAATTACTGCAGTGGATTGAAGAATGTTCTCCAAACAGCAGTAATTTGTAATAAGGATTACCTGGATCATCTGAAACTCCTATTTCATCACTTGTCTAAGCCGCTGCTTCCTAACATGTTCTTTTTAAACAATCTTTTGATTGTCCCTTGATAGTTCTTTGGCTTTCAGTCACTCAAGGACTCTTCTTGCAGTGCTGTATGTTCAAGTAAAGATGGCATATGAAATACCATTGGGTACAGCTGCTGCTCTTGCCATGGATAGCCAGTTACTAAATAGTCAATATGTAATTATTTTTTTTAAGCTTTCTGTGAGACCAGTGAAAGAACATTAGGCACAGCATGGAATTTGCAGTCCAGAATGACTTGGGATGCTGGGGGGTGGCAGATTGACAAAACGCTTTCATTGTTCCACAGAAGCTCATATGTGGGCCATCTGGGTGGAAAGAGAAACCGGGAATACAAACTTGGCCTGCTTAAGGGGAGGAGATGTTGCTCCTGCTCTGCCTATGCTGGGAAAAGAAATAGGATGGTGGTGGAACTGCCTTTGCTGCTGGCAGGGCACCAAAGATAAGAGAATGCTTCTTTAGAAGTAGGCAGGCGTGGATTACTCTAGAAACTTGAAAGGGCAAATTGATGCTAGTCTAAGGAAAGGATGAGCCGACAGGTACATAGATGTGTTGAATTATGTTGGGTTTGCTACAAAACAATCTGGAACTCCAGAGATCAAGTAATGTTACTAGTCAAAGCAGATGTTATATAGAAGAAGTAGATAGGATGGATATGCTGTTGTTGTAGAGAAAAAAAATTACATGGTTTGGGATCCATGCTGTTTCTAACTGGTGATGTTTTGGTCACTGAATATAGAAGAGCTGTATGTCAGAAGTGAAGTGTCTTTAGGCCTGACTCATCTCCTGCGGTGGCCAGCAGTTGATTTTTAGTGAAGAATACATGAAAGTTGCACCCATCTAGCAGTATTTATCCACTATGATTTGCAGCTTTGGGACTTCCTGAAAAGGAGGTAGTGTCTTTGTAGGCAATTGATTTAATGAGTTTTGCTTTAATAAATTTATCTAGCCATGCCTTGAATGCAGTAAAACTTTCACTGTCTGCTGTGCCATCTGGTCATGAGTTCAGTAATACATGTAGACGTGTTGGTTTTTTTTCAAGCCAACCCAGGCACCTGCTGGTTCTAGTGTTATTGGAAATGGAGAATAACCATGCTCTATTCCCTTTTCTTGTGCTACCTGTGCTCCTGTATACCACTGCCGTGTCCTTGAAAGTTAGTCATGTCTTTTCTAGGCTGAAAAATATGCTTAGGTGTTTCTCCCCAAAAGCTTCTCTGTTCTTTGATTATTGGAGATGCCTATCTGCATATTGTTCGGTTTTCTGATGTCCTTTTAGGATGGAAAAGACCAAGAATTCAATACACGGGTACGTCGTGGAGCTCTGCAATATTCCTCCTCCCCTTCTCCTCATCCCCCCCACCCCCCCTGCCCCCGTTACTTTCCTAATAATTCTTAAAACTTCTATGATTTCTGAACATTGAGCTGGGGTATTTATAAAACCATCTCTAATATTTTTTAAATCTTGTTCATGCATAGCAGAACCTTAAATTTAATTCCCTTCCAGGAGGAAGTCAGATGACACTGAGATGATATAAAGCTGTACAATGTTGAGATTTACACTGGCTGTACCTACATAAACTGCCTTCCAGAATGAAAATGCAGATGCTGTTGCAGTTTTTAGATACTTGACTTTGCTGGTACTTGTACATTTCATTACAATGACACCGTTTCTTTGCAGAATGTAATTACTTATCATTTGGTACCGCCAGTACTTAATGCAAAAATACTAACTTAGTTGAGAAACTTAATTAGGAATAAAAAATTCCATAGCAGTATTCTATTTAGACAACGATTTTGAAATGGGAAAACAATTACAGTGAGGAGCTGAACAACTGCATTGAGCACTATGCATGCTGAGAAGGGACTCAAAATACAGCTTTCTGAGCATTAGCTGTTCTTTACTGTAAATTTTATTTTGTCGAATGCATGACCATCTGGTTCTTTAGCAAAAAGAGTTTTGGAGCTTGCAGCACCGTCTTACAAGGAGGTAGTTCTGCTCTCAGCAAAAATGCAAAGCATCTCAACTGCAGCCAGTAGGTTCCTCGGTTGAAGGTACTCCTACACTTCATGCCGGTCAAGGGATGCTTCTGTGTGGCAATTCAGTCTCCTGTAGAAATAGTAAGGTGGGGAATGGTGGAACTACAAACGCTTACACCCGCCTTGAGGTTCACTTACGCTGTTTCTTCAGCCTTATTAATTTTTTTGTCTGTATCAGGTCTATAAACGAGAACAAGAGGAGGAGTTAAAGAAGAAGATGGCCATGGATCCCCGATGGAAGAGATATCGGCGGTGGATGAAAAATGAAGGACCCGGAAGACTGACTTTTATTGATGACTGAAAGTTGTTGAACAAAATGTGTGCTAATGTTGAAAGTGATTTGCAAAATGTTTCACTACATCATTCAGAGTTTTGTCTGCTGTGACTCAGCAGTGATCTAAAACTCAGGAATTATTAAATCAGGCTGAAAAATACTACAGGTTTACCATTTTTATAAATCAGACTTATTAAACAACTCAATGTATATATGACATTTACTTGGGGATCTCAGTATGGAATTCATTATTCCAAACAATGTATTTTCTCTACATATTTCATATTCATGATCAGTGGAACGATAACTTTAGTCTTTCTGAACATGTTTCTTGATCAGTCCTTGAAAGTCCTGTTTTTCCTTTTTAAACTGAAGGGTTCCTGCAGACGGACACTGGAAATGGTTATTAAGGATTCTGAAGCAAGACCATGTTCTTTTTTCCTCTCTCTTCCCCTCTACTTTTCAGTCTAATTTCTAAGATGCCAAATTGTTTTTTTTTGATGTAGACAATATGGGGATTATACCGGAATTATTCTTTTGCTATTCCTGCTCCAGTTGGAAATGAATTTTATTCTTTGTGGGAATAAATGATGCATGATTGACCATCATCGTGATGCAAACAAGCCTTAAGTCTTTGTTCTACGGAGTGATTCATGAAATAGTATGCTTAGATCTTTCGCGTTTGGTTTTTTGTCTTGTACGTTGGATTGTACCTGCTTGTTCAGAACAAGTATACCAGTGAATATTAGTCTACTAAATGTGACATTTCTTTCACCAAAGTATTGGTAAAGGGAAAATGACCCTTTTGTTAAAAAGGGCAATTTTGATGCCTTATGTAAATAAAAGTTTATATAATATACATACTGAATTTGTTTTAAATTCTATATCTAAAGCATTCTTTATCTCTGCTGATCGGACCTCGGAGTAATTAGAATAAATAATGCACAACAGCACACTGTGGTTTCCTCCGTAACTCATCCCAGGTCAGAGTTCCCATGATTTGCTGGTAAAAGGGATTCTGTTACTGTATTTCTACTCAGGAATTTTGCTGGGGAGGAGGCGGGTTGGGGACACAGCCAGCTCAGGCTTCGCCTGCCATTAATCACATCGGTAAAAGCAGGTTCCTCAGAAGCGTTTCTGCTGAGAGCAGTGCTAGGTTAGCTGGCTTCCGTGGAGATTGGTTCTGGGAGGGGTTGAACTTGCTACTCCTGCCAAAGCCCATCATAGCTAAAAGTTTTAGCATGCCTATTGATTAATTTTTGAAGCAAGATGTTTCTGATTCCTCAAAGGAGACCTGTCCTCGTTCTTTGAGGAGGAGTCTGTTCTCTCTGCCTCTTTTGCCAGTTTAGCTAGCTTTCGCTAGTTCTTGGAATGTCATCTCAGTTTTCTGTTCAAAATAATACATATTCAATAGCATGTTAGAGGTATTAGCTAACCTAGGTAACAGGTAGCTTCTGTGTGCATTAGTAAAATGGAAGAGGAACTGCTAGGTTAGTCCTTCATCTCTGCTGTGTGCAATGTAGATGTAAAGTTAATTCCGTTTGTATTTAATGAAGGATTCAAATCTAAAACTTCTTAAAAGAAGGTGTGCAGAGTAAGCTGTGTGTGCTTTCATCAAGTCTTTTTAGGGGCACGGTAATGGTGTGGCAGGGACACTGCGGAGATGTCCATGAAGTGAGAGACCTTCACCGCCTGGGAGGATTGCTGCTTCACCCCCCGAAAGCACAATCGGTGGCCTGCAAGAGGGGGAAGAGGAAGCTGCAGTGATAGAAACAAAGGGAATAAAGGTAAGTACAAGTAAAACGAGTTTGGTTATCAGGTAAGACAGTTGTATCTGGAACCGGGCAAGTGCATGCAAGAGGGCCTGGAGCCGTGGGCACAGTTTGCGGGCTCATGGCTCTGCTCCATCCCTTCCCTCCCAAGCAAAGTGTCCGGGTTATAGCGGTCAGACACAGATCTGTCTCCCCTGTTTGCCTAGGCTAGTCCTGATCAAGATGGATCTCCTGACCTGACACTGCAGTAGGAGATGGGTGCGACGGAGGGGCAGCCCCGGGCGGGACAGACCCGTGTCTCTCGGTGGCAATGGTGTCTTGTCTCCGTAAATACCGAGTGAGTGGAGGAGGGAAGGCCAACAGGTGTCATCCAGCCTGCTGGAAATGAGCCCTTCTGCAGGCTCGACTTTGAGTTCCCTCTTTCCTCGACATATTGAGCCCTCTGAAAATAACCAGACGCAGGCATGAATTCATGGGCTGCAGCGAAAATTCTCTGGGCCATGACAGAGGACTCATGTCTCTGTGAAGCAGGACAGAAAAATCTCCTGTGTCTTCACCAAGCTGTCAGCGTTGCAGGGACACCTCGTTAGCTGGGGCTACTGCCCGCTTCCAGCCTGACATCTCACTGTAGTCCTAAATGATGCCTGTCTGCTGGGCATAAATTTTCAGGCCCCATTTTATGATGAAATAAAGTTGACAAAGCAATTATACACATAAGAAAAAAGCAGGAATGAGACTGCTAAGGGTTACAATACCGTACTTAGTAAAGCCAGCATAAGTTGAGATGACTTCAGAGCAAGCGTTCGCATGAACAAGTATTGCTGTACTGGGGAGCGGTGGGGCAAGGTAATAGGATCTTGGAGAAGAACCACTTTACCTCCTATCAGCTTTTTTCAAATAACTGTTACCTGCCTCGTAGCATGTATGTACTTTCGAATATATAGTGTATATAAGGTAAAAGTGACATTTCACTCAATCTCTGAAAGGTATTCAGAGCCAGGCCCTTTCACATTCAAGAGTCTGTTCCACGACCCCGCTGAGGCTTTGACTGGGGCTCAAACGTGTCCACAGCTGGTCGTCCCTGTGGTCACGGCAATCATCTGAGGCCCTCAGCGTCACCCCGCTGGCTTTTTTAACCAACCAGCAAACTCTGACGGCTGGCAAACCCCTGCCAAAAAGTGAGGTGACTTATTGGTGGTCACTAGTGAAATCACTGATGCGTGGTGACAGGGGGGATGCAGCAACTCCAGCAGCAGCTGCTGGGGAGTTTGAGCCCAACAACTGCCCGTGAGCAGAGCTGAGGTTTCGTTAAATCTTTCCAGGACATCTAGTAGCTCTCTTTGACCACTTTCCTCTTTCCCCCCTATTATTCTTTCCCCCTCCTTTCTTTTTTTTTCTTTCCTCCACTCTTTTCCTTATTTTCTTTTTTTTTTCCCCTTTCCTCCTTTTTTCCCTTTTTTGTTTTCCCTTTTTTTTTCTCCTTTAATTTCTCTGCATTCTCCCCCTCCCTCCCCTTTTCCTTTTTTTTCTGTTCTCCCTCCTGTTCCCCTCTTTTCCTTTTTTCTTTCTCCCTTGCTTCTTCCCCTTTTACCTTTTCCCCTTTCTTCCTCCCCTTTTTTTTCCCTTTTTTCTTCCCCCCTTTCCCCTCCCTTTTCCCTTTTTTTCTTTCCCCCACTTTTGAATTTATTTTCCTTTCTTTCATCTTTTTTTTTGCTTTTTTTCTTCCCCCCACTTTTAAATTTTGTTCTTTTCCTTTTTTTTTGCTTTTTCCTTT
>QJSC01014773.1:957260-1028625 GCA_003697955.1 Calidris pygmaea | reverse complement strand
GGGCTCCGAGCCCCCGCGAGCGCCCTTCCCTGCTGGAAGGAGCCGTAAAAATAATTAACAGCGGCATAAATAATTACAGCGGCTCCTCATTAATTCCGCACCGGGGAGCGGGGTGGCGGACAGCCCGCCCCAGCGGGGTTTGCGGGGCGGGGGGTGGGGGGAGGGCGGCGGCGTGTGGTCCCGGTGGCTCTTTGGGGGGAAAAGCAGGCGATTTTTTCTACGCATGCATGAGCCTTCTCCTGCCTGCCCATCCGCAGACAAAGGCGGCTGGCGAGGCGACCCCCTCGCCTGCCAGCTCCTAAGCTTTGGGTGGGTTTTCTGTACCACCCCCCCCCCCCCCACCTCCGGCTGCCCAAATTCACCCGTGCGGAGCTGCTCTTGGCCCCCAGCAGGTGGGGGGGGGGGGGCGGTTCAGGGCTGCTCCGAGATAAACCACGCTTTGCAGCCAGGCAGAAAATCCAGCGTGGGGGCTGTGGGGTGATGGAAGGTCAAATTAATTCGTATCCTGCACTTTTTTTCCTCTTTTCTCATCACCTCCGTTGGCGTTCGCCATCTTCCTCTGGCCGGCCACCAAACACCAGCTTCCCCAGTCTGACCCACAGCCCCAGTGCGCTCCGCGGCGCAAACTCGGCTAATTGGTCTTAAAATCGTTTGGAATACTTCTTACCGCTGCTGCAGGCCTGGGCCGGGGGAAATTTGAAGTGCCCGTTGCAAGGTGGAACTGCTGTGGCTTTTGGACGTCGTCCTGATCAATTAATTGATTAACGTTACTCTTCCGCTAGTGCATTAGGGAGTCGGCAGAGGCGTGGGTCGCTAAAAGGGGCTGCTGTTTATGGCCGCAGTGACGTGTGGGAATCTGCGAGAGACGGCACGATGCGGAGTAGAAACGCAGGCCCTTGTGGCAGGAGGGATACTGTTTGGTCGGTGATTTTTGTGTTTGACGTTTCTGTTGCTTTATTCCACCACCAACAGCCTGGATTCCTGCTCCTGCTCATTCTGAGGCAGATACTCCCTCCTCCCTTTTTTTTTGGGGGGGTGGGTAGGGGCTATAAAAGACAGAGTTTGTAGTTTATTGGGGGTTGCTTTGTGGTGGTAACGTATTCTGTAGCTGGAGTTCTCAAGGCTGGGTTTTTGTTACGGGTTTGCTTGTCCTCCAGGGAGGCTTGGCCTTGGCAAGACCTCAGTCTCATCTTTCCTGGAGCATTGTGTGCAGCAGCCGCTTCCCAGGTCTGCTGTTCTACAGACCTGTTCGTGTCTTTTTATCATCACAGGTGAAATGATGCGTGATCAAAAAAAATGTGTCTCATAAAAAAAAAAAAATAAAGCACCGTCTAGGGGTTTCCTGACGTGCAGCGTAAAAGCAGAGAGGAATATATTCAGCTGGTGAAAAACCACTTGGGTCAGTTTCAGCAGGCAGTGAGGTAGCAGAAAACATTCTTTTTGGCTACTGTGAATAGACAAAGTGTTTTCAGACGGAAGCTGGACATGAAAGGATTTTTAAAAATACATCCCATACTATGAAGTTCCAATGGTGGTTTTGTTTACCCTGCCAGCTGAAAAAGCAGACAGGAACAGAATTTTCAGAAAGAGGAAACTGAGTAGGAAAGAAGTCCCCACATGTATCTTGCACGCAGGAGGCTGCTGTGGGAGCGTGTTTGTCCTGTGGTGAAATGGGGCAGAAACACTCGTATTTTCAGTGTGACCTGGAGGAGTGAAGAGCATTGGTGGGGGGCATAGGTAAGGCTAAGAGTAGGCAGGTCTGCCCTGGAGTAAGTCTGCTGCAGATAATTCTCACACAGATGCCAAAAACCAGGTTTGTATCTCTCCAGGAGCACCAGGTTAGACCAGGATGCACCACAGTTGGGTACCAGCAAGGGGTCTGCACTGTGCTTGAGGCAAAGGTGCTCAGGCTGCGGGGGGTCCAAGGGGCTTGGGCAGGGTGGGAGAGCTTTGCAGCCTCCAGGAAGAGGTTCTCCTCAAGGCAGGGGGGAGTGACAAAGCCCCACTGACCAGCAGGGATCCTTGCTGTGGATGCTTCTCCCTGGGGATACTGGGGGGAAAATTCAGGCAGTTCCCGGGATGAGTGTCCTGGAGGAGAGTTGGGAGGTGGTGAGCAGGACAGCAGCGAAACAGCACAGGAAAGTGTGTGCCAGGCCAGATTCCCCAGGCGCTTCCAGATGCTGTGAGATGGGATGGCCCAGAACAAAATCCCATCAGGGCACCTGGACGGTCCCCTTCCATCCGGCGGCTGGGAAGCATGGATGGTCCTTCTGGCTACTCTCTTGTCCCTCCGCTGGCAACAAGGTTGTGCAGTGAAAGAAAAATCGGTATTTCAGGAGCCCGGTAATGAAGGCAGAGGTGAGGTCAGAGGGGAGCTTGTATTTCCACCGATATGCTCAGTATTTCCTTTTATAAAGAACATAGCAGACAGCATGGATTTTGACAGTTCCCCGCAGCAGTTACCAATGTGTGTCAATCGAGAATTCCCCTACATTTGCCTTCAAAAATACAGGCATGGGGCTGACTTGCTGCCCCCAGGGAGAGCAGGGGAGTTCACTGCTGGAGGCATCTTGCCGTTGGGTTCCTGGGCTTGTTCTGCCGCTCTGGACTGTCCTCTTTGGAGACCAGAGCGTGGATTTGAAGCGCTCACTTCACTGGCCACTTGGGGAAGGTGGCAATTTGGACTTAAAAAGCTTTTAATCCCCATCTTTTTGCTTTCATTCCTTGTTATGCTCTGTGTTGCTTAACAGTTTAGAAATGAAAATAATTTTTATAAATGATCTGAGGATACAGGAGTTCAAATATAAACCTGGAAACAGTAGAGCAGATTGGAAAACATTGTGGTTGCAGCCCTCTGCTTTTAATGAGGACAAACTCCGTTGCACTTGCATCTCAGTCCTCTACACTCCCCTGGTTCATCACTAGCATATTATTTCACAGGTGTTTCATTGGAGCTTCAAAAATATGTGTCTGTGCTGATTTACTTGGTGTTTTCGGATCCAAGGACTGACTCGGCTGCTCTCCAGCTCTGTTTGATAGTGGCTCTTCAAGAGGAAATGCCAAATAGATGCTAGTGAATGAATGAGTTTCCTCTCTGGGTTTGTTTTTCTTTTTCCCTGACGCAGGTCTCTCAGGCGGCCGCAGAGCTCCAGCAGTACTGTATGCAAAACGCCTGCAAAGATGCCTTGCTTGTTGGGGTTCCTGCGGGGAGCAATCCCTTCCGAGAGCCCCGCTCCTGTGCTCTACTCTGAAAACCAGGTAATGAAGTCACAGCTACCACGACAACAACTCTGATTGGAAACTCGAGCCCTAGGAGGGACAAGGGCACGTGGTGGTAGTTGTTTGAACGTCTAGTTATTGGTAGCAGAGTGTTTGTCGCTTTCCGTCTGGCTCTGCAAATTGTTTTCTGTTCCTTTTTGGTCTGGCAAATGAAGCATGTCGCTTTCCTGGAGCTCTTTCTAGAGGCGTTTTGTTTATGAGGCTTTTTTCTTTTGGTTGGTCAGTTTTTGTGTTTGAGCAGCTTTAGCAGCAGCAGCATCCAAAATAATAAAAACTGTCTGTGACATGCAGCTGCGTTTGACGCAGCCAGACATAAAACCCAGTCTCATTGAAGAAGCAAGACAAAGCCGTGGCAGCTGCACGTGCTCTGATGAGCTGCTCACAGCTTAAGAACCGTGTTAAAATGCATTTTGTCTTCACTGTCACATTGCGGTTCATTTGGCTGCCTCAGTCATAGAATCATAGGATGGTTCAGGTTGGAAGGGACCTTAAAGATTATCGAGTTCCAACCCCCCTGCCCTGGGCAGGGACACCTCCCACCAGACCAGGTTCCTCAAAGCCCCATCCAGCCTGGCCTTGAACACCTCCAGGGATGGGGCAGCCACAGCTTCTCTGGGCAACCTGTTCTGGTGTCTCACCACCCGCACAGCAAAGAAGTTCTTCCTGATATATCATTTAAATCTCCCCTCTTTCAGTGTAAAACTGTTTCCCCTTGTCCTATCACTACACTCTCTGATCAAGAGTCCCTCCTCATCTCTCCTGTAGGCCCCCTTCAGGTACTGGAAGGCTGCAATAAGGTCTCCCCAGAGCCTCCTCTTCTCCAGGCTAAACAACCCCAACTCCCTCAACCTGTCCTCATAGGAGAAGTGCTCCAGCCCTCTGATCATCTTTGTGGCCCTCCGCTGGACCAGTTCCAACGGGTCCATGTCCTTCCTGTGTTGAGGTCTCCAAAGCTGGACGCCGTACTCCAGTCCTTAGGCTCCTTCTGTCGTTACTGTTGGCAAGGGCACCAAGCAGCAGTGGAAGCGGAGAGGAGCTGAGGTGATCTGTAACCACAGCCTTTTCCAGCCCAGCTTCTGAAGGATGAGATGCTCCCAGGGCTCTCTCTGCCTTAGCCCTCTGCATTGCTTCTTCCTGCGTGACACCTGCAGGGTGGGTGGGTGGTGGCCATCCGGCGTTTGCAAACCTTTGGGGTCCAGCTCCGTGATTCACACACGTGTTTCTCCCATCTGTCCCACCGGTACCAGTGGTTGCAGCAGGAGGAGGAAGGGCCATGTAGTGTCAGCAGGTTCTAGTAGTGCTCGCAGTCTTGGGCAGGATCACACCATGACTTTTGTTGGAAAATCTTACTACTTCTGCATGACAAATTAACGTGGAAGTAGGATATTCCGAAGGGGTTACTCTTCTTTAAGAGAAAAAAATAAAAATAGATCCTGCTAAAGAGCTGAAAAAACTACAGAGAGAGAAAGAACCACTGAATTCTGTTCTTTCTTTGACAGTGCTATCAAAGTGCAAGTTAATGTTTTCTTTAAAGGCAAAATTTAAACTAGGACATAAAAGTATTTGCAAAATCTTCCCCTTCCCGCTGCCAGGGTATCCGAGCTTGCTGTTGTGCTGGTGCCTCATCGATAGCGTGGTTTTGATTGTTTCTACGTAGGTTGGTCAAGACAAGAGTAAAGCTGAAGAGAGAGAACAACTGAGCACAAGATGCTTTTCTGGGAAAGCTTGTTGGGGGAGGGGGGAAAGCACAAGCAGAAGATTTTATTAATTTAGGTTTAACTTAACTCCTCCTGAAAATGAGATAAAATTGATGGTGACCATTGCATGTGTTATCCCATTATTGAAGCAGCATTTCTACTGTTTTAATCTTGTGTGTGTCTGTCTGTCTGTATGGATGTATTTCTAGGATTCAAGTTCGATTGCATCATCCAGGCAGGATACAAAATATTTTCTCAAATGAGTTTGATGGTTAATTTATGATACTTTTAGAAATGCATAGCTCAGCTCAAGATGTCTTTTAGCCATATTTTGCTGATAGATCAATTATCTAGTTTATTATTTAGTTATGTTAGGATCACAAAAAATGAGAGCAAAGTCAAAAAGCCAATTAAAAAAAAATTTGTAATACTCAAGGATGCCAACATCCAGCAAAGGAAAGGCATTATTGATTTTTTTCTCAGTGCAAAGGTGCTTTTGTGTTATAATTTGTAAGAGAAATGTATCTGCTTAGGAAGACACCATTTAATAAGCCTTTTTTTTCCTCTTACAGGGAAGGTCTTCAGAGAGTTGCCTTCAAGCATGACATGGATAACAACTGCCTTTCCTTCACAAGAAAAGTCTCTCTCAGTGTCCTAACTTTTGTGTGGCTAAAAGAATATCCTAGATATTTATCTGTTTGTTCTTGTGTATCTGTACTTCACTATCTTTTGCTAATGTTCTTAAAGTTTTTAATGTTACTCTTGCTCTTTTCATAATCGTCACCATTGTTACTGCACTGTGCTAACTACACAAACATTACTTGAGAAGTTTACATTTTAGAAAAGAGAAATACATGAATTTTTACCAAATTTCTTACTCTTGTCTTGGTAAACTGTTTCACTGGAATGGTAGTAAAAACTATCTTGTTTTTTTCCAAACCCAAAAGAGTGAATTGTTGAAGTATGGAACTAAATGCTTTTAGGACTGAAGTAATGTTCTCGGAGGGAATTTTGCTTCTGTTAGGGAGACCTGGAAACAACTACACTTTTTTTTTTTCACGTGCGTGTAAGTCCATGAGTGACACGTGTTAGAAACTGCTGGACACAATGTGTAGCACAGGCTCAATTCCTCAGACTTCTAATCTGTAACACTTCTCCTAATTTCTATTTGTAGAGGTACTGCTGTGGTGGAGTTTCCTTCACATGTTTAAAATGTGATCAGACACTAAAAACACAGGAACATCCAAAGATAGTTGCATGCATAGCTGTCAAGGTTTGCAATACACAAAACTTCCTAGAATGTGCTTGGTCTTTTGCCTTCCTCTTTTTATGGAGCACTTTTACAAGGACAACTAACTTTTTTAATAAGTTTTTAATTTTTGTCTACTTTCTATTGTTTGTATTAATCTTTTAGAACTTTGGAAATAAAATTCCTTTCCCTACTGGCTTTGAGCTCGTTGTTTAATTGTAATGAAGAGCAGATATTGTAAGGAAGAGGGTACTTAGATTTTGCAGTGGGAGGGGAGACCTCAAGTTTTTTAGCTTTTTGGGAAGAAAAAGTTGCTGTTGGATTTTTGGAAAAATATATCTTATAAATAGAAAAACTGTATTTGTAGCGATTGGCCATTTTTGGGGTAAGTAGTAACAACGTTATCAGGCTCACTTAGACATTTTGAAACTGTAAGGAAGAAGTTGGCAGTCTGAGCATTTAATTGTCATTAATATTAACTGAAGCGGGGCAATGCGTGTCCTCCAGGCAGTTCAGGCTTTCTCAGAAGCTTTTCGTGCTCGCTGTCCTGCGGGAAGACACTGAAACAAGAGTCATAATGTACCGTGCCTCTAAATGCAGAGGAGAACCTCCTTCCCAAAGAGCTTTCCTCTGCCCTGGCTTCCTTTCGTTGTAGTCTGTTTGAACGTGGTAGTTGTTCTCTCAGCCCTCGTGCGCGCGCTGCGGAAGTCCAGAGGAAGCAGGGTTGTTCCTGCTCGCACAGAGGTGACCAGAAGCTCAGATAGAGGTCAAAATGCTCAAGTCAGGGAGGGAGGGAGGGAGAGGGATGTGGGTACATGTCAAACGCCTTGGAGCAGCCACCAGATGCTGGCTGGTCACTCCCTCCCAGGCAAGCCCTCTGTATTTATTTAACCTCTCACAGTAAAACCTCCCTCCCCGTCCTTACATCTGCTTCTCTCCCAGGTCACAGGATCATATGGGCTTGAAAGGGATCTCTGGAGATCATCTAGTCCAATCCCCCTGCCAGAGCAGGGTTGCCCAGAGCAGGTTGGATGCATCCAGGTGGGTTTTAAATGTCTCCAGAGACAGAGACTCCACCACCTCTCTGGGCAGCCTGTTCCAGGGCTTTGCCACCCTCAAAGTGAAGAAGTTCCTCCTCATGTTTAGGTGGAACTTCCTATGTTCAAGTTTGTGCCTGCTACCTCTTGTCCTGTCACGGGGCACCACTGAAAAAGGATTGGCCCCATCCTCTTGACGCCCACCCTTTTAAGTATTCTTAGGGACTTGGGTCTTTACAGCCTGGAGAAGGCTGAGGGGAGGATCTGATCAACACCTTTTCCAGGCTGTAAAGACCCAAGTCCCTCAGCCTCTCCTCGTAAGAAAGATGTTCTAGTCCCCTGATCATCTTTGTAGCCCTTCGTCCCCTTCCTCCCAGGTGGAGCGTGGGCTCTGGAGAGCTGGCATGAGGACCTGCCAAATGACCGTGTGCAGGAGAGCGCAGCCGTGGCTGGCCAGCTGGTCTCAGCTGCTGTTGTCTCTTGGCTGCCCTGCCCGGTTCCCAGTGGTGCCTTTCAGCTGGAGCACCACGCTGGACGTGTGTGGGAGGAGCAGCTCTGTGTGAGCACGCTGCTGGTCCTCTCGCGCCGGCAGTGGGTAGAAAGACCTGTGCAGGGGTTGGGAGATGGATGGATGGATCGGGAGCGCTGACTGCTGGGGTCTCAGCTCCACACTCCGCGCAGAGTCCTTTGCACCCATCTCATGGCAGCACGACATGCCCGTGACAAAGCAAATTCGGTGAGCGCACACACCTGGACGGCCAAGAGCCTCCTATGAGCCACAAGGACCCCTTTTCTGTCATCTCTTGGGGTCCCTCAGCAAGGCTCTTCTCCATCTGCAGGTGCCACCTGCCCGGTCGCTAAGCAGTTGGCAAATCTGATCCAAGAACTGAGTCCCTACCTGCTGCTGAAGGACTGGTGCTGAGGTTTTGTATTGAATCTTTTTGTCTGAGAATCAGTTACATCCAAATTCTTCTTAGTCATAGATGATTTTCAATGGCTCGAAGTCCAGATGGAGAGCAGTGACAAGTGGTGTCTCTCAAGGGTCCGTGCTGGGGCCAATACTGTTTTAACATTTTTATCCATGATATAGACAGAGGGATTAAAGGCACCATCAGCAAGTTTGCAGACAACACCAAGCTGTGTGGTGTTGTCGATACACCAGAGGGGTGGGATGTCATCCAGAAGGACCTGGACAGGCTGGAGAGGTGGGCCCAGGTCAACCTCATGAGGTTCAACAAGAGCAAATGCAAGGTTCTGCACCTGGGCCAGAACAATCCTCACCATCAGTACAGACCAGGGGGTGAGGTATTAGAAAGCAGCCTTGAGGAAAGGGACTTGGGGGTGCTGGTGGACGAGAAGCTGGACATGAGCAGGCAGTGTGCAGTTGCAGCCCAGAAGGCCAATCGCATCCTGGGCTGCATCAAAAGATGCTTTGCCAGCAGGTCCAGAGAGGTGATTCTTCCGCTTTACTCTGCTCTGGTGAGACCTCACCTGGAGTCTTGTGTGCAGGTCTGGAGCCCTCAATATAGGAAAGATACAGACCTGATGGAGCAGGTCCAGAGGAGGGCCACGAGGATGATCAGGGGGTTGGAGCACCTCTGCTACGAGGACAGGCTGAGGGAGCTGGGGTTGTTCAGCCCGGAGAAGAGGAGGCTCCGGGGAGACCTAATAGCAGCCTTCCAGTACCTGAAGGGGGCCTACAGGAAGGCTGGGGAGAGCCTGTTTACAAAGGCCTGCAGTGACAGGACAAGGGGCAATGGCTTTAAGCTGAAGGGGAACAGATTTAGACTGGAGCTTAGGAGAAAGTTCTTTGCTGTGAGGGTGGTGGAGCACTGGAACAGGTTGCCCAGGGAGGTGGTTGAGGCCCCATCCCTGGAGATATTCACGGTGAGGCTCGACGAGGCCCTGGGCAACCTGGTCTAGTTGGGGGTGTCCCTGCTGACTGCGGGGGGGTCGGACTAGATGACCTTTGGAGGTCCCTTCTGGCCTCGACCATTCTATGATTCTATGATTTAGGGGCGGGGGTGGAGGGGTGGAAGGGCATCTTTCCATTGCAATAGTAATTTTCCTCCACATTAAACGGATAGGAGGAGGGGGGAGAATGTGGTATCTATCGCATGATGGATTTGCCAATCTGTACATACCTGTGAGAGACTGAGAGTCATAAACAAATACAGTAAAAAAACAACTGGTCACTGCAAGCCCTTCTCCTTATTTTCCACCGCGTTGCCAGTAACTAACGGTACACTGGCTTTTTTCCTACCTAGTGGAAGCTGAATGCAGACAGCACATGAATTTTCTTGATTTATTTAATCCAGGCAACGTGCCTTTGTTTTCAAAGTGATCTATGGATTATCTGAGGCAGTCTTCTGTGTCCGTGCCTGTGCAAGTTCGGGTGTCAGCCTTCGCCTGTGGGGAAGGAGAACATAAATACATAGCTTGGCAGCAGCAGCTGTAATTTCCTCCACTGCGGTCATCTGTGACCGAGACCTTGCAGAGCTGCACCCTGAAAAAGAACAGATTCCTGGGCCTGGCAATTTAGGAGACAGTTCTGAAAAACAGAGCCAAACCCATGAAGCAAAGAGATGGCAAAGTGACCACAAAAATGGTCAGAAATAGTAAGCAAACCAGAATTTTTATTTAAGTTTTTCACTTATTCTGGGGAAAATAGAGAAATGCTGGCTTGTTTGCAATTCTATTAGAAGTCTTTCATCTTCTTCTGTTATACTTGAAAGGTGTAACAAGAAAAGTCTTGCAAACAATTTGGGTACAAATAATTTGGGGATATTAATGAGAAGTGAAATTGGTGTGAGTGCTGTCATCATGGCTTTTAGGAACTCTCAGCTGAAAACCAGCGCTCTGTTTCCTCTGAAAGACCAAAGCTTTCTCCCCTAAGTGCTGGTTTTATTTATCCAAATAGTGAATATGTGCTTAATGAAGGCTGAATGTCAAGAAAGTATTTTACTTCAAGTATAAGCCGTGAACTTGGTGGTTTTTCATTTGTGGGTAGCTGGTTTTTTTTTTTCTTTCTTTTTCTTTTTTTCTGTTATTGCCTCAAACTTGAAAAGATTTGTGGGTTTGAAAAGAGAATAATCTCATCTGAAGGCCACTGAGCAGACCCTGACATTCTGGAGCGGGCAGGCACGCCTGCGCAAACCGTGCGTGCATTCCTGCAGCGGAAGGGAGTCATCCTCTACCATCACTCCCACACATATTTCCACTTTTCATTGCCAAATCTTTTGATGGAAAGTGAGGGTTTGTCTATTCTTCTATCCTCTCCCTTCTGTGGCTTGCAGTTGAAAAGCCTTTTTCCTTTTAAAAAATAAAATCTCTTAGTGCTTCCAGCTGGAGCCTACGATATCTGGCACTGCCTCCGGATGACTCTGGCCTCCCTGCCTGGGGGTGCCCTGCAGCAGGTGGAAAAATGCAGATTCCAACACATGGCCCCCACCAGATCGTGCAGAGCGCTGGAGTCACAGCTTAGTTCTCTGAATCAAACCTACTGGAATCCTAAATCTCAACGTTATTATGTTGCACATGTTGTGAAAACAAACAGCTTGTTTCTCTAGCTTGATTGTGATTAAAGGCAGTTCAGGAACTCATCACCTATTTTCTCAAGGAGCTTTCAGAAGGAAAGGAGCCCAAAGGTTACAGCTGTAAGCGCAAGAAAGCTCAAAGGCTTTATGAGCAGCCTTGAGATTCCGGCAGATCTTTCCCTCCTCTAAGTTTGGAAAGCTGCAGGCTCAGGGAGCAAACACAGGTGCCTTGAAACTATGAGCTTCAGTGTCTAGGTTTTTTTTCATTCATATTTTATTTTTTTTTGTATAAAGAGTGATAAAATACCTTTATATCACCCATGTGAACAAAGAGAGAAGCAACAATTCTCCAGACTCAAGGAACTAGTTTGTTTAGTAAAATTTTAAAAACATACAAAAGAATCCCAAATTAGTAAGGATTCACAAACCCTAATTTCTCTCTAGAAATGAACAAAAAAAAAGAATTTAATTTATTTCCCTTCAAGGTGTTTAAGAATTTTAAAAAGTATGTGTAGTACGCAAATCCCCACTGTGTTCAAAAGAATTTAAGACGTGTTTGTCCATCACTTCTTCCAGGGACTCTTTCATATGTCAGTCTCCTTTTTTTGAACGCTGGTACTTCTGCAAATCCTGTATCTGGAAAAGAGGGGAAAGAAAATACATGTATGATAAACTACAAATAGTAGTATACAGACTTACTTATTTGTTTCTCAGAAGCAGTAACAGTCTTTAGCTTTAACCAGTATGCTCTATGAAAAGTATCAATAGCCATAAAATTAAGTGTGTACAGATTAATATTATCTACTACTTACTAGTACTGATCAGTTTTCTGCACATCATCCTGTAATAATAATACAGAACCTTATACAAAATAAATACATCAACCTGCAGTATGCTTAACCACAAAATTTCAGTAAAGAGTTTAATGCATATTTCTATTCCATTAATCTTACACTCAGTAATTGTGGAAGTTAATTCTTTTTAACCAGAGACATGCTCATATTTCCAAGTTGTTTAAAAAAGCTGCTTATGTTGTTAAGATTCAAGTATTTTTACAATAAAATATTTGAGTAGTTGCTTATTCAAAATAAGTTACTGTAAGAAAATTCTGTTTAGTCTTTACAAAACATATTGTCAGAAAACTTTAACACTGACCTAAGGATTTCATCTGTTCCAGCAGAAATATGGGCTTGGCGTACTGGCATTAATTGCTTATGGTTTAATAAATGTTTTATCTGAAGCCTGAAGAAATCCCTGGGGGTTCCCAGTGTGCCTTTTTAATTTGACTCTATGCACATTTCTTACACTTGTGATTCCGCATTTCTTAATTTTTTTACTTCAAAAGGCTTTTACTGTATTAAGGAGAGTTTTTTGCATCACCATGCACTAGTGAATAATAAAGTAAAATAAGCCAGTTCTTCCAAAATCTAAACCAAAAATCACTTTTCCTTTTTTTTTTTTTTTAAATTTGATTCAGATTTAAGTATACCCTTGCCCTACTGGGCAAGAGTTTTACAGAAAGCTCATCAAGTTGGAGATCACAGTGTTTTCAGAATATTGTAAAATGTGGTTGCAGAAGAATCTGCTCTGATCTCTACTGAAACTATTGTATTTAGAATTTCATACTATCAGTGCTAGTTGCAGGTTACTGAAATACTGTTAACTACCCAGCCATACTCCAGGTCTCAGTTTTAATCCCAACAGAGAGGCAACAGGTTTGTTCAGAGTTTCCATATGAAATACATATTATATAGGCTGAAATTTAAAAGCAGTTCACTATATCCAATTTACTTTTCCTCTCTTTACTTCCACAATTGCCTTAAGCAGCCCATGAAACATGATATCAATTAGTTAATTGTGTTTTCATGAATGAGTGTGGTCTAATTAGTGAAAGCATTCAATGCTGTGCTGACCTTGCTGTATCACCAAAAGATTTAACTACAGGCAGCAACAGAGAAAACAGAGAAATAAATCAAATGACCTGTACTAGGAGTTCGGCACTTTGTTTAAGAAGCTTAACTGTGGATTTTTACAGAATGTGACACCTCACCTAGAGGGAAGCAGCAGAATTTAAAAAATACTAGAATATATGATACAGGATTACTTAGTCTGACAGGGACTAGTGATGTTTTTTTACTTCTAAGACTCCATGGATCCATATTAAGCTTAGCAAAAAAGGTCTCATACTAACTATATTTGAGAAAGTAAACCAGGGATAAGAAGCGTACAAAAAAAAAAAAACAAACCAAAAAGAAAAGTCTGAAGCTTTTGTATAAGGACTGTATACACTGTCAGGGTAAGCAAAGTTTTGAAATACACACTGTAACATCTATTTGAAGAAATGTGCTTTGGGATAATATGAAGAGGGCAAGATGGAGAGTTTAGCCCTGGAGACATCAGCTAATAAATAAAATTATTCCAAGAAGAAGGGAACTGTATGAAACAAACTGTCAGAGTGAAATTCTTCCTCCATTAACACAGACAGCAAAACACAGCTATTTAGTAGTATCTAAATTTCACTCTTTGAATTTGCTGAATCTACTTTTTGTCCTTTAGAGAAAATACTTTCTAGTCTTTTCTTCCCCCTTCTATTCAAACCTATGTTTACAAAATAAGCTGAATCGTACAATATTGGAGAACTACTTGTCAATATTTTACCAAGGAAAAATAATGGCAATAACTATTTTTTTTAATATTATTTATGTTCAAAGGGAAAAATAAATGTTTAGGAATGTTTTATCACAGAAGAAATACATATGCAAGTAAGTTTTGTGGTAAAGGAACTATACAAATGTTGGGTTGGATTGGATTTAACAACTATTTGAAGAAAATACAAAAACTAGTCTTACGGAGAGTCCACTAGAGTTACAAACAGAATTTCAGCAAATTCTGCTTGCTTTGGACATACCTGTTCCATTTTTCTCCCTTGTCCATAAGAATGGTGGACTTTGTTTTCTCTTTCCTTTAGATTCTCGACCTATTTGGTGAAAATTCAGGCTTTGAGGCTCATCTGAGTCAACAAAGAATTCGGAGAGAAAACCATCAGGTGCAAATGGGCCGGTGGATGAAGAGTCATTCCATGGGGTCTGGTCAGTCAGAATTTCTGGGCTCTTAAATGTTGTGTCTCTAAACTCTTCTAGAAAACTCTTAGAGCTCTCCTGAGGTGCATAGACACTGAAAGTTGCAAAGAAATCCTCTTTTTCAGAGTTTGTGGAAGAATGACCAGAGCTATGGTGCATACTGAAAGGCTGCCTTTGAAGATGAAGAGAATTGGAAACATCTAGATGAGCAAAATCTTCACGGTCCTTTGGCACAGGAAAGAAATTCTGCTTCCTCTCCGTAATTATTTCTGAAGAACATGACTTCTTTTGCCCACGGCTTGGAAGATCAGAGTCAAGAAAGCCCTGCCGATGATTCAACGGAGGAATTATGGCTTCAGAATTCATAGGAGATGTTCCTGGTAGAGAAAAATTTGAACCACTCTGTTTGGAGAACAAAAATTATTTCTACATTTTACAGAAAACCAAGATGCCATTGAGCATTTCGACTGCAGTCTGTCTCCTCCGAATAAGTAACTTTTCTATGATTAGAAGATAAAGATTCTAGTACATTCAGATTTTCAGTTGGTTTCAAAGAAGCCACATTCTCCTAGTAATTCAAGATATTACCTGTGCTGTTTTGTGCCTTACCAAGCAGCTCTAAAGACTTATGATTTTGTTTACAATCTGGATAGAATGTGTTGAAGTTATTCTGGTTTTCTAGGGGTGATGCACCTTTCACTGCTCTTTCTAGTGGAGCAGCAGTATTAAGGCTGTACGAAGATGTCATGTCACTAAAATGCTGAAACCAAAAAAAAAAAAGATACTTGAGGAGTGTTTATAGTACATCTACACTGTCAAATATAAAAAGTTAACCCAGTTATTAGGAATCTAAGATGTATAATTTTTTGTCTACCGGAAAGAAAATAAAAAAAGACTTACCAATACAGAAGGAGAGGGACGTAGAGTAGACAATGTGCCACCTGTCTTAAATCTATAAACAGAGTAAGTAATAGGAAGGAAGGGGGGAGGGAGGAAGGAAGGAAGGCAGGCAGGAAGAGAGGGATGGACAAAAGTCCTGGAAATACTTAACTGGAAAACATTTCTTATATTAGGGAAACATATAAGATTGTATGCTGATACAATACTTGATACGATGAAGCTTGAAGAGGAAGCTGATCAAACAAGTATTCTTCCAGTTAAGGAAATGTTCTAATAATTTTCACATTAACATAATGGTGACTTGACAAAATCTGCTGAGAATTAGCAGGCTCAACATTTTAAATAAATCATAATAGCAAATGTGTATGTAGCTTCAGATGAAAAAAAAAACTCCATTACAACAGTACAAAAAGATGGATCTAATATATAAATTAATTCTGGCCAACCTTTAAAACTTTTTTTGGAACCTCTGGGAGGAGTTCCTGAAGTTGATCAAAGCTTGCAAGAAACAATCTGTTCAACGAAGATGCTTTCTTTAACATAAACTGAGCAACCAGAGGGTTGATACATGGAAAAGTAAGCAGGCATTGCTCTGTCTGGAAATGGAAATTATTTTGTTAGCTTGATATCTGACAAACTTTTTTTCCCCTTCTTTTTTTCTTTTTCTACAGAATAACATCGCTACAAATAAGTTATACAGTATATCATAGAAATAGAGCTTTTAAACAGTACACTTTTACAGACCGATTAAATCTTTTTTTTTTTTTACTACAGATGTAACAGTGTATCATTTTTGCAAAAGAGTAAGTTCTGCATAATAGCTTGATAAAAAGCAAGCACACTCTAAAGATGCTTCAATTTGAAAGGATAAAACCAGTGAATCATGTAAACTTGATTTGAAAATGCATTAGTAGATTTAAGCAATACCCTTGATTCAGTAATGATCTGCACTGATGAATTTGGCTTCCTGCCCAAGTGAGCTGTTGTATATTTATCTTTTACAATTTGGATAGCTTTTAAACTTAGTGCCTAGAACTGTAGAACTCTACCCATGGGCCAGCAGATGTGGAAGATAAACTTCTCTATTGGTTAATTATGAAAGCACAGGGAGAGTCCAAGTTGCTCTTAATTGCGCTGGCAAGGATAATGGAAATGTTATTTATGTAAGTGTGTGTGTATATATATACACATATATAAAAGTGCATATATATTTACGAATAATAGTGCTTATTTTAACAATATATTTGAAGAGAACAATAAAAAAACTAGAGTATATTTTAATTGGAAGATAAGCAAACCTCAGATGGCAGGACAGAAAGCCAGGATTTGTCCAACCACTCATGAGGACTGATATTAGATACCATCAAAATGTTGTCAGCAATCTGACGAATTACCAGTGCTGCCTCTTCAATCCCTGGCATAAGAACTACCTAAAAGCGATACCAATTATTTTTGGTTAAAACTTATACTAAGGAATGTCTTCATTAGCTACAGCAGTTAAATGGGAAAGCTTACAGGTGACCCAGAACACAACAGGTGTTAACCTGGAGTAATTAAACCTGATCCATGCTTATCACGCAGAGGAACTCTGACCATTAGCCTGGCTGCATATTACACTCCTTATTTATGCAAATCCTATGTAGGTGAAATTAGTTTATTCCATAGCTCTTTTACACATGATCAGGTTAATGGGTATAGTACAAGTTCCTAATAAAACAGGCAATTGTGAGATGCATAATTTAGATTAACAAGACATGTGACTCTTTGAAGGTATAATTTCTACATGAACTACACTGTTGAGTACATGGAATGAAAAAAGCTTTGTCCTCTTTTTAACCTCCATTTAAATTTGATAAATTTGAAACAAAATTTATTATGCAAGTAAGTAAAAAAAAGAGTAAAAAGATGTTACCTCATGCAAAAGAGGTAAGTTACAGACATCACCTTGGTAAACCAAATGCAATTTTTGCCACATTTTTAAATGTGGACTATTCTAGACACCGCATTTTCTGATTTATAATGAAAAAGTTAATTTATCTTACAACATTAAAAAAAAGCAAACTAGCTAACAGCAGAGAAAATTGCACTTTCTTTCCTTCTACATTGGTAACATAATATTAAACTGAAACTTCAAATTAAGATGTAATCAGGATTAATACATGTTCTAATAATTTATAAAGTTTAAGGTACAATCTCATTTCTTGACTCCTAGTCATAAAAACACTTCATTGGCCATTTGAATCTGATTCAGCTTGTACTAGAGTCAACACGGTCTTTTCAGTGACTTCAGCAGCACTGAATTAAGCTCCTCTCTCTTATTTTAGTAATTTTAAGCTATTTTCTGTTTTTGGTGTAGAATGCATACTTGAGTTGGAAATATTGTACAGTGAAGAATAAAACAGAAAGGTTGTTAGCAAAATAATTACCTTCACTTCAAAGTCTTCTGACTTCTGTGTAAGTTCAATTAGAGTGGCATAAACTAAGGCAAGGTTAAGCAGAGTATCTCCCCTGAGACTGTACCTACAAAAGAGTTTCATTGGACCATTAATATTTAATATACACATGTAATAATTCCAGAACATTTGCCCTATGTGTAAATAAATGTCTGTTTCACTTCCTGAATTCAGAATACTAGTACAGTTTGAGCATTAGTATCTATAATAGGAGAAGTAGGACATGTTAAGTGATCAAGTGCTGAAGGGCGCACTGTGAGGAAGAAGAAGGAGTCAGTCCACAGCAAAGCAAGCCTGGCTCCGAGCAAAAGGAAGGACTGCATCAGGCTTGTACAGAGAGGAAAGGTGATGCATGGAAAATTTACCACTTGTTCACAGAAAAAAAAATCTCACAATAGGTAGTAAAGAATGCTTATGAACTGTATCAACGAAAGCTGTGCTCCCACAGCAGAAGGAAAACTACTGATGGATTGGGAGAACACTTGAAGGATGCCTCCCTGTTGCAAATAATACACAGTGATGCTAACACAGTAATTCGTAACCATGTATTTGTAAGGATTAATTTACTTCAAACAGTTATAAAGAATAATTGCAGTTGTTAATATCCTTAGTCTTGCAAAATCTCTGGATCTGTTGACTTGAAATACACCTCACATTAGCATTACCTCCTCAAATCCTGTTATTTTTTAACAGTCATTTCTTTATCTCTTGTATAAGAATAAAATTATCTTAATACATGAAAAACACCTCTGCTAACTTTTTTGGGGGCTCTCCAGTGATCACTGTTACTTCTATCATTCCACTGAATTTTTCACTAGGAGCATGACAACATGTAACTAAGTGAAATGTCCAAAGCACATTAAAAATGCAAGCTTACAATATTCATGTTGTTCTGAGAGTAATGTGTTCCTACATAGAAATTCAAAGAACAAAGAGTGTTAGCTTGTTCTAATAAGCAGCTTCCTTTAGTGACAAGTTTGTTTAAAAAATACTAAGATAACAAAAGAATTTCATAACTTACTCTAAACTCATGCTTTCTCTGGAATAGAAAAGAATCCAACAGCATGTATATTGGAGCGATAACACCATCAGCTTTGATATTACATTGTCATAGGATTTTTCATAATTTAGTTCTTCCATGCTCTACCACAAAAGTGATACAAAAAGAAAAACTAAATAAATATATTACCATGGCTGTCGCAAGTTTTTAATGTGCATTGCTGTATTATGCAGAAGTTAGATCAAACATAAATACAGCTAAATAATACAGGCATGAAAGACATATCTGGGAGTTAGGATAGTTTGGGAATACAACCTAGTTTGGTTGTATTCCCAACTTTTATTTTGTTTGACCTTTAAGAAACTGATTCACTGCTTCATGCCTCCTTTCCCTCCCCTAAAAAGGAAACACTGCTACTATATTTTTAGGATGTTCTTAAGATTTTTGAGAACTCTAATAATGCAAAATACTATTTCAAACCTCCGACATACCTACTTAACCCATACAAATCAAATTATACCTGCACTGAGTATATAAAGTACAAAATTGTTAATTGCAGTAGCATGTAGGAATGGCTGCCTGTGTTGCGCTTGCAATACTAATTGATTATTTTATTCTATATCTATCTTTCAGTAGCAGTTCTTCTACCTGTAAAGTCACCTGTCTTGCTGCATATCAGAATTATACTATCATCTAAACTACTATTACTTTTTATTAAAAGTAGGACAAATTATTCTCTAGACCTAATTCAGATAACCATCTGAAACAGGAGGAAGTAACATGCACACTGGTAAGAGAATATAGTCATGGATACATTTAATTGTTTATTACAATATTCCTTTATACAACTCTATTTGCAAGTATGCATCCTTCGATTACACTTAATACAAGCCAGTATCAGGTCAAATGTTATACTTCTGTGAAGAAATGTAGGTATAGACATGAGAACATTTTAAACTAGTCAAACTGGCACAGACGGAATTTTGGAATTAATGAATTTGGAAAGAAGTCATGAGACAATGCATGAATTAAGTATGATTATGAGGAAGAAAATACACATTAGAAGACTGTGGCCTAAAAGTGACCCAATGCATAACAGAATATGGACATACTGGTTTCACTTTGTACCTGCAAAAAGATAGCAGTACATTCATCTATTGTCAACACAACATATCGATCTGTACTTCCAAAGAGCCTTAAGGAGTAACTACTGCTTCTCTCAACAAAGGTAATGTTGTACCTGAAGAAGTCAAATTATTTTATTAAATCTCAATTAAGTAAAATAACAAGATTTTCTTACAGGAAGTTAATAAGATGTATCTCAATACAATTTTTTAAATTACACAGTCATTCTTCATCTTTCTCAAACGTTCAAGTTTACTTTAAGACACATTTGAAGAATGCACATCAATGTAGCAGTGACTTAATGAAATATTACTGGATTAATTCAATTATGTTGCTAACCACACCAAATATAACCTTGATATACAGCCCTTGAGTTTACAAAAAAAAGATGCAATACAGAAACTAAGATAGAGAAGTTAAGAAGATACATTTGGATACTCCTTTTGAGTAATGAAACATACATTACATTTCTTTTCTTCCTTTCATGATTGTGCAGCACAGAGAAAGCAAGCTTGGCTGACTAAGGGAGGAAGCTGAGAAGGGACAATTGTCACACTACTTGGCCTCATCCCCAGGAAACACAAGAGACCTAAACCTGAATTTGCAAGCAGTAGGTCCTCTAGAAACTCATACGGACAGTGTATTTAGACGTTAACAAAAAGAGTCACCATAAGCTCTTCTGAAGCTCTTTGCTCATCTATTTAACTACTTCATCAGTGCTAAAACGAGTTAGTGAGAAAGTACCAAAAAGCATTCCTCTCCATTTAGCTTAAGGTCAGGCTGAACAGAGAATTTGAACAGGTCAGAGTTTAAAATTGCATGCCAATTAAACGTTCAGATGTTAAATGTGAAACATATAATTATTTTTTTCCCTGTTGAACTGTACTTTTCCCTATTCAGCTGTGCTTCAGCAGGGGAGTTGGGCTAGATGATCTCTATGGTCCCTTCCAACTCTAAAAATTCAGTGAAATTCAGTGAAATTAGATCTGAATTTTACAAATAAAATGAGATTACTTTACTGTTGTTTGTTTGTTTTTTAGCATAGCTCCGGTAGATAAAACCCCAAAAAATCCAAGACAAATTTTTATGAAGAATTAAACACAAAGTCTTCCAAGCACCAAGAAGTACCAAAGCAAAAAGTGTTTTGGGGTAACGTTATGATTTTCAGGGAAAAATAGACAATTTTATAAGTTGTTTTGATCAAAAGTGCCAACTCATCATTAAAATAAACGAATCAGCCAGTTCCACTTTGGTTGACTTGTGTGAATGTACAGAATTAAGCTACCAACTTCAGCAGAAAAATTATCTTCTTGTATCTTAATAAGCTAAAAGTGTAATTGATTGCAATAATGTACCAGATAGCCAAGTAGATGGCTACTACAAGATATAGTAGGACAAGATACATGTCCTGGAAAACCGAAAATAAACAGTAAGATTAAATAACTTATTTTCACTCACTTGGATTCCAAAAGCTGAAGAATGTCTGGCATATTAAGAAGACCTTCAGTTGCCAGAAATACATATGGAATCTGTACCTCCAGAAGAAAGGAACCACAAGGATTCCCTGAAACATTTTGTATGTGTAAGACAATAGTTTCATAATCAAAAAACTAAAGACACTTTTAGGTATGTAAATAGACATATCTTTTAAAAATGCAGTTTTTATTCATCCCCATTAAAATTCTTCTATTTTATGCTTGTTTTGTTCTATTTTCAAAATTAAACTCTTCTGAATATCTTTGAAATTAAGCTTTAATTTATATTCCCTTAGATCAACAGCAACATTCCCTTAGGATGAGGAAGGGCGGGTGCAACTTGTAGCAACTGTAAACAACCCATGAACTTGGCACAAGTCTTTATCAAACAACATTTACTACTACATCCTGGCCAAAACTAAGCTCACACCCTCAGAAAAACATCTTCATTTTTCGCTGTATAGATAAACCAGTTCTGTTTGCTTGGGTTTAGCCTGCATAATCTGTTACTCATTCTCTTCCGCAGGTACATTAATGTAGCATTTTAGGGAAGAGAAAATGCTTTCCTTTCATAGGCCAGCCCAATGGCTTATTATGATTCTGGAGAGCACTTACCCATTTGTACTGTTGCAGGAAGGGTGGTTTTAAAAGTCATGTAACTAACATTTAGATTTTTGCACAGATTTTTCCAGCAAGAGTTTTCAGAGTAATCAAATTCCACTACTAATGAGAAGTGTGTCCAAGGGAAGTCAGCTCCAATTTGCTGATTATGTATAATAATACAGGAATATCTACCAATGCTTAAAAAACCAACAAAATATTAATAAAATAACAAAATATTAGTAAAATTAAGTTCAGGTAGAATTACCCTCACAACAAATTTAACACATTTTTACTTTGAAGAATTATCGCTGTTTAAAGCCTGTTTACAAAAAACAATTTACCCTTCCTGAATTTAAAACTGTAGTTTCTTTAAAAATTAATTTAAATATTAAAAGCTGTACTTCTCCTTCTCCAATTACCTACTTGAAGTATTCTTATTTTCCTGCAACATCATAATTTTTCATTATTTCTGTCTTACACCCTTTTCCCCTCAACTTTCTTAAAACATGCAAAAGAAACATGTTTTTCTACACATTTTTCTAAACAAGTTTTTCTAAAGCATGCAAAACAAAATGTTAAAAACATGGAATGAATGTTTTCTGAAAGTTCCTCTGAGCCTCACAACTGAGCATTTTACTAGAGTGTGGACAAACTTTTCACCTCCTAGAATGAAGTTGTAGAACCATATTCTGAAATTTTTACTCCAGACTGGAAAGTCCCATGGAAATGAACAAAAGTAACAGAAGTTTCACTGACATTAGTCCCAAGTGAAGACTTTGTTCTCAAAAATCAAGAATTTAACTTACTTGCTTATGATATCTTTACAACCTAAAATGGTTCCTTTTTTCTCAGAATTCAGATCCATAGCTTTTAAACCTGCATGAAAAGAATTAAAGCTTTAATCAAACAAAGGAGTCTCTGTGGGTACATATCAGTGCACAGCGGTAAGCAGTAAATATGGGACAACACAAGATACTAAAATTTTATGTATTATGTTGTCTGTCTTGATGAAGTTCTAAGCAATTTCAATTTGTATTGCACTGGTGGGTAGAATGATTTAGAAACTTCCATTTTTGAAGCCGAGGAAGAAGTAGTGTGAACAAGTTTCATGTCTCACAAAGTCACAATCTGATAACCTTAAAATGAAAAATTAAAGCCTAGTGCAAAAGGAAGCGCCTTTGTCCCTTTCTTGTTAAAATTCCTTTACATTTTCTGTACACTTCAAGTTTTACAAGTATGACTAGAAGCTGTTACTAAAACCGGATATTTGTGTAACACAAATGCCTCTCTTCAGAAGTTTAGTAAGTTGGATTGACCTCTGTTTGCAACCAAGTCTTGAGATCTCAAAACAAATAAAATTCTTTTCATTAAATATTATTATTAGTAAAAGCATTGTGAACATGCCTCCTCCCTTTTAAAACATTCTAAAAGACAGGCTTTCTTCTTTTAACAGCACAGGAAATGTAACTTTATTTTTAAAGGCAAAAGAGCAACACAATACATGACACTGCTGATAAGGTTCAAGCAAGGAGGAGTTACAAAAATGGGTTTTAAGAAGCAATATGAAAGGAAGAATGGCTTGGTCTAAACATAAGCACGGGGCTTAAATAGTCTTCCTGAAACATGTTTCTATTATCAGCTGAATCTGTCATGTTGAACAAGCTCGTACAAAAATTACTCATAGGTAAAATGATGAATTGATGAAAGTGCTGCTTTTATCAGTGCAGGCCAGGATACCAGAAATAGTATAATATTTTTCCTTGAGTTTAATAGATTCCTACAGTTCATGTTTACATATTTAGCAAATTAGCGAGCAATGTCAGCTACAGATGTCTAAGGGAAATCATGATCTGCAGCTAACTACTCATTTAAGATTTTATGCTAAGGGGCTTAGTTAAGACTTCTAAATTCTAACTGCTCTTAAAAAACCTGCAAGGAAGAAAACTTGTGAGCACCAATCAGCTAAAAACAGAGACAGTCTGACCAAGACAAGAGATGCAATTATAATTAGGCAATGGGCTGCCCACATCTCCTTTGTGTTCTGTTAAATAAATCTTGGACTTGACATATGAAATACCGTTCTCTTGCAATAGAACACATCATGCCAGTGCTCTTAATCAGGGGCAAATAAAATTACAAGAAAGGAAAAAGGCTGCTAGAAGAGTTATGAAATGGAAAAGAGTGAGAACAGTATGTAGAAAGATTCCTGATGAGGAGAAAAAGGAGACATGCCTGCAAAAAGCATATCAACAGGAATAAAGTGAAACACAGAAAACCAGCCACCTTTATTTCAAAAATATATGTAAAACTAATTATTTACCTTCTACTGTAGATAAAGTGTGAATGAGGGCAGCTTTTTCTCTCTCAGAGTCCGTTCTTGTTATGATTAGTATCTGGAAGAAAACAAGGTAAAAGAAATTCTAGTACGGTAAAAAAAAGTTCTTTCAGCCTGCACACATCTTTCCCTCTTCTTTGCATAGAAAGCATGAGATTGACTAAGCAGGTGACAAAAACGGAAACCTCAGAACTTTCCAGAATGACAATCATAGAATATCTCAAGTTAGACGGGACCCATAAGGGTCACTGAGCCCAACTCCCTGCTCCTCACAGAACTACCTAAAACTAAACCATGTGACTAAGAGCATCAGCCAGACGCTCCTTGAACTCTGACAGGCTTGGTGCCGTGACCTTTCCCTGGGGAGCCTATTCCAGTGACTGACCACCCTCTCAGTGAAGAACCTTTTCCTAATGTCCTGAACTTCCCCTGATGCAGCTTGATTCCATTTCCTTGTGTCCTACTGCTGGTCACCAGAGAGAGGAGATCAGCGCCACCCCCTCTGCTGCCCGCCTTGAGGAAGTTGTCACCCCTCAGCCTTCTCTTCTCCAAGCTGAACAAACCAAGCCACCTCACCCAGTCCTCCAAAGTCTGGCCCTTGAGGCCTTTCACGGTCTTTGTCACCCTCCTCTGGACACGCTCTGATAGTTTGATGTCCATCTTACATTGAGGCACCCAAAACTGCACACAAGACTCAAGGTGGGGCTGCACCAGTGCAGTGTAGAGTGGGCCAACCACCTCCCTTGCCTGGCTAGCTCTGCTGTGCTTGATGCACCCCAGGACACAGTTGGCCCTTTTGGCTGACAGTTACCGTCTCCCAGCACAGGTTCCAGCTGTCCCAGGGCCTATCATTGGTGTAGAAGACAGAGGCAAAGAAGGCATAAAACATCTCCACTTGGTCTCTGTCCCTATTTGTGAGGTGACTGATCTCGTCAAGCAACAACCCTGTTATCTCTGATTCTCCTTTTGCTATGAACATATTTTTAAAAGTCCTTTTTTTTGTCCTTCACAGTGATGGCCAGCTTAAACTCTAATTGAGCTTTGGCCACACGGATTTTCTCCCTACTCTGGTGAACAGCATCTTTGTAGTCCTCTCAAGAAAGCCTGTCCTTGCTTCTAATGTCCATACACTTTACCGCCTAAGTTCGAGAAGAGAATCCCTGCTCAGTTGGACCCCAATACCTTCAAAAGCAGATTCCCAGGGTGGGAAAGTAATGGAAGATTGGCGAGGAGGACTGTAAACACACTCAAATGACTCTCACATGGGGTGCTGGAAAATACATCTATCACACTAATTGTTGCCTAGTCTTGTGTGCTCAACACGTAGAACATCTGCACTTAGATAACACAGGCCTAGGATGGACTCAGGGGCACCTTACTGAACATGCCCGAGACTCCTGCCCTGCTGTTGAAGAGATCAAAGCACAGCTAAAAACTCTGCCTGCCAGAATCCTTGAAATACAGTTCAGAACAGCCAGTGTGAGCTCTCACTCTATCACTCCCTTTCTAACAAGGACTATCTTGCTAATAAAAACTCTCTCTCACTCCGCGGTGCCTGCGTCCCCTGCTTGCCTGCCTCTGCCTGGGTGCTGCTTCAGAGATTCCCCCATCTATGAGGTATCGAGATTAAATTTGTTCTTTGCCTTTCATCCGTGGTTTTGTGGTTGTTTCTCCTGTCACCAATGACTTGAAACTCAGGCGTATGTGGGCATTATTACAAGAGTTGGAGAAACAACATTACAGAAGACATCAGTATCAGAATTCAGTCTTATGAACAAGGCTGTTCTAGATGAAATCTTAAACTGGAATATTTGATTCAAAGTGAAAGTGCTCGTGAAAGATACTATCATCTTAGACATTATACCACATTACTACTGTTGCACTGGACAGGTGATTACTGTCACGCTAGAGGCACCATCCCTGAGGAGGCAAAACTTAAAACTGAAGATATCTGGAACTCAGTCTGCAAGATGGTGATGTACTGGAAGGAGGTACTAGATGTACTGCTGAACTAATTAGAAAGATTTTCCAGACCATAGATGGAGTACACTGAAGTGTTCCTGCCAGAGATCGCTTATCTCTGAGACACATTAAATACTGCTTAAGGAGAAAAAGTTGAAAAGTATTAGAATGTACCAACCTGACACAGTTTTCAACTACCAGATAAGGTGTTTATCTTGTCCACCATTTCAACTGATACAAACGGAACATGTGCTACCTGCTTGCTACCTGTGTGCTGAACGTGTGCTCCTCATTACATGCTGTTGTGAGCTAGATGACATTTTTAGTCTTTTTCTGTCTAATCATGAGTACAAAAGAGTAAAGTTCAGTTTATTCTATTCCATTCACATCTTGTCACTTACAGTGGAAATGTCCCATTATAATTCTGCATCAATAACAATTTTTGCCTAATAAAAGGACAATCAGATTATCAACTTTCATATCATATTAGCTGATGCTGATGTGACATGATATGATAGAACAGGAAATGGCTTATTCAATAAAACTTTTACTTCTTATTAAAACCAGAGTCTCCTTCTGCCTATTCTGGCCCATTGAAACCCATCTCCGATTCTAGTAAACAGTCTTCGAATTGTAAATAAAATCATATCTACTCTTACATTGCATGGGTATGTCTGCATGCCCTTAAGTTTAAGTCAAGAAAGCAAGTGAAAACTTAGGAGAGTCATAGTTAAAAATTTAAAAAATAATATCTAGTGGAATTCAGAAGAAAAGCTAAATTGTCACTAAGCTGACATTTAGATGACAAAGTTGTCATATGTCTCCCAGTACAGCATAATCCTAATATCACAAAGCAAAATGTGTTACTCTTAAGAAGAAAACGAGGCTGAAAACAAGCTTAGAGTATCTATTGAAGGACAGATGCCAAGACAATCAACACCATTCCATTTTGGTTGCTTCATTTTCATTTTAAATTCTAAACGGATGTAAATAAGCTAGTATATTTTTCTTCTCAGGAAAATTTACTCAAAAGATGTCTAGAGCTCTTAGTGCAATTCTTAACAGAAACAAAAGAAGAAAGCTCCAAGAAAGAAGTATGGAAAGAAGTTCAAATAAATGAAAGTAAGCTGGAAGATTCGGTTTTTTGGCTGTGTTCAGCAACATAAATTCTATTCCAAACAGTCAGAACATTAAAAAAATGACATATTTTACCCCTTCTGTTTCATTATGTGATAAGTATTCTGTAAATAAAAAATAAATATTCTTCAAGGGACAATGGTGTTTTGCACTGCATGGTATTACCCAAAATATTCACATATCCACAAAAAAAATCACCTTTGGATAACTTCTATCTCCTCCACAACCTTGTTCTGCATGCCATAACTATCATTTATGCATTTTTGCTTCTTATATAATGATAATTCCAGGAGATTGACCTGATACATGGGTTAAGCAGAGGTCGTCTATGGATAACGATGCCCATATACCCCATGTGTGTGCTGAGCCATACGGTACAATCCTGACTTGCGCTATGATTCTCTTTGCACCAGAAGAGTGAGGGCTTCAAATAAAAGGTTGTAACATTATTTTCAGTAAGTGATGTGGCACAATATACTTGCCAGGGAAACCACCTGCAACAGGAAGCAACTGGCAATGTTAAAACTCCTGCGCATGTTATTTCAGTCATGCAACATGGGGAGATTTGGTCAAACAGAAACCTGTACTGATCCTGATAGAGGACTTAAACTTTATGTTACCCTTATTTAACTGATGGTGTGAGTTGGAAGGTAACTGGTAAGACTTTCTTCCATAAACCAATCATTGTTGAAAGGTGATTTTATCATTATTCACATAGTTTGGAGAAGTTCTGTTTGCTTAGAGAAATAGTTTACATCGTTAACCTTAACACTGTGCTCCCTTCCATATCTTTGCATCCAATTTAAAATTTGACACTGAAGCTCTGTAATTTTGGGATTTATTTCATGCTTTTTCTGGCTGCTGTACTGCACAATCTTCAACTGCCTCCAGATGTTATTCAAACAGGATTCTAAGATGTTTTTATAGATATCCTTTGCCTTGGATAAATAACCTGTTAATAAAGCAACAAAAGAAGTACTTGCAGTGACAAAAGATAATTTCCAAGGATTGTGCTGAATCTACACATTAAAAATTATGTGAAGGTATCTTGCACAAAAAGAGATGAAAGTTTAATGGCTCACCAATACTATTATTGGAAGGATACTATTATTACTAATCAGTGGCCATTATAAAACTGCTATATCTCATGTAGTACCTGCCATATGACTCCAGCTAGAAACACAGAATCACAGAATGATACAGCGTTGGAAGGGACCTCTGGAGATCATCTAGTCCAACCCCCCTGCCAGAGCAGGTCACACAGGAACTTGTCCAGGTGGGTTTTGAACGTCTCCAGAGACAGAGACTCCACCACCTCTCTGGGCAGCCTGTTCCAGGGCTCTGCCACCCTCAAAATGAAGAAGTTCCTCCTCATGTTTAGATGGAACTTCTTATGTTCAAGTTTGTGCCCATTTCCTCTTGTCCTGTCAGACAATTGTAGAACATCGCATTCTATAGCTACAGATACAAGGAGCAGCACCATTTAACTAGTACATATAGTTTATACTAACTACTTTATTTATATTCCTACTGTCCAAAGCTTTATGTGTTCTGTGCTTCCACCACTCTTCATATTATCACAACTATTTCTCAACTTGCAGCTACACTGGTGGTATTCTGATGGTGAAGAATCCCAGCCTTCATACAAGAACAGTCTGCAGAACATACACAAAGCATTGGGTTTCTGGGTATCATTATTCACTACTGAAAACAAACCTACTGCGGTGTCCAAGCCACATGTCAACAGAAGATCTCGAACTGTCACCAGCAGGTGCACCAGAGCAGCGTGTCTGAACAGCATGATGTCTTTCTCATCTACTTTACCTTTACAAATAGAAGAAATGGACACGGTCTGCATAAAATTGCAGAAATCATGCAATACACATGTAATCAATTTAAAAGATGCTGGTACCTCAGAATTTTCATTAAACACACTTAGACAGACATAATCTTGAAAGGTCAGACCTCGTGATCTTGGCAAATAGCTTATGATACAGCATAACTTTTCCCATGTCACCTGACCCAGAGCAAGTAGCACATAGGGAAGTCTTTTTGAAAGGTGGGTAGGGATAGATGATGCTGGAGAAGGGGATAACAGTCTCTCTAGGTGTGCCATTAAATCCACACTGCCTCACTGATTTTAGTAAGGCAATCTTTAAATATATACAGAAGTTTTTAAATTTCCCATCTTCGGTCTGTCATACAAGCCTAGCTGTTCACATTACTCATCTGATCAGTCAAATCACTATATTTTTTAACAGCACTGTAACTCCTCCTAACCCAAGTATAAAATCAAAATATTTCCAGGGTGGAACACAGCGGCAGCTGGTATGCAAGGAATCCGGTCCATCTGCTATTCTCTGAACAATATTGCTTGCAAAGCAACACGGAGGATGGAGTGGAGTGAAGATTCCACGGTCAAGCTCTGTGATCATACAGCAGATACAGGAATGAGATGGTCCTATGGAACTGATAAGCTGCAAATTTGCTACCCTGAGCCAACAGTCTGTCAAATTTTGATGAAATGCTGTCCTTTGTGCGAACTTTGCTCATTGTAATGTCATTATAATACCAAAACACACCTCCATCCCAAAGGCTACCTGCCTCCAAGGTGCGATCATTCCTTCTTGAGTCTGCGCTCTGAATTTTTCGTAAACTATACCTTTAAATGCGAGGCAAGAGAATTTTACACCAATGATAATAAAGGTATTTATGACTAGACTCACTCAAACTCCACCTTGAAGGTAAAAAATAGTATAAAAATAACCCAAGCAAGGGGAGATACTAGGGAAGACACCATTGGGAACAAGTCAAGGAGGACTCTATCACAGACTGCCTTTGACTTCTGGGACTTAGATTACACTGAGTGCTTCCTTGGGAAACTTAGAAATCTCTCTAGAGGGTTACTTTTTCACATTTATAGCCAGGCTGTATTGTTTGTAACTCCGTTGCGTGCTTAGTACCATTAACAATATTTTAACTTGCATGTGCAGACAGTGTATTTATCACCAGCAATCCATACGAACCTTTGTACCTGTTGCTTAAATACACTGCACTATTTAAGTAGCTAGTCGTTTCGATTTCTCATTGAACGTGACCAAACACTAGAGAGTGGCCATGCTAGTTCATGAGCACGACTAGACTGAAGGTGCAGTGCACTATAAGTGTATCTGGTGTACCTGGACTACACTATTAGTGTATCTGGAATCGTGATACATTGATAGTGGTGAATTGGGCATCACTCAGAACTTAAACCGAGCTGCACCTAGCATCCCACCTCAGAGAGGAGTGTTGGAACACAAGGGGGTTTATTTTCTGCCAAAATTGCTTTGTCTCTTAACGCAACAAGTAGTTCTCTGTACACTTTTTTCAGCAGTGCTTTTCCTTTCTGATACAGATATAGATACTGATATTCTCCTTCATTTTTGTAAAGATGGAGTTTGTTTTTTTTGTAAGCTCCCTCAAATTACGAGAACCCTGCTGCCAACAATTTTAAGATGCTAATTCTATAGATCACAGACTATCATTCTGCAGAGACACTAAAACTTCTTTTTTATTTACCTTCTCATTTACAATTTCATTATCTTTATTTTGGAAAAACTACATTCAGCATAGAAAGCAATAAAGTTGAGATAGCTAAAGTTCATCGCATAACTTGTAGCATAATATAAAAACTTGGCAGGTAGTAGATGGCCTGCTATGTTATCCTTACAACTAGTTTTCAACTATGAGCGGTACAACTCAAAAAATAATCCAGAATACCCAATAGCTTTCTAAATCTCCCTGAAACACAGCCTGCATTTTGCTGTGAGGTCTTCCTGACCCTCTCTTTATCTATAACCAAAAATCTTTGTAAAGGGTCACTGATTTTGCTGGCTTTTTTAGTAATTTTTCTGGTTTTATAGGGTTTTCACATGCCACGTAAGAGAGAAAAGGAGTGAGAAAGAAAACAAATTAACATAATATTTTTTTCTCCTGATTTCTAACATGGGTTTAACATTTTGAATCATGCAGGCATGACAAATAATAGCTACTAAAAGGAGAGAAACAACAAAAACACATGCTTTTAATTTTAAAATCTAGCATAAAAAAACCCACATTGTTTAATATAGAAGCAATATTTCTGAAGCATATCTAAATATTTTAAAATTCAATCCAACTAGAATATTTTTTGTATTACAATATTCAGGTTAATGTGATGCTGATTAACTAATAATAACTCCATTATTTTGGAAATAAAAGAGTAAATCAATTACTATAACTCTTGGAGACAAACTGCTGAAAGTCTTATCATTAATTTATTAAACATCTTAAAACTTGTATCAACAATTAAGCCTGTATTAATATTAAAGAAAAAAACAATTTTTTTAAAAATACATACCTTCTTTAAAACGATCGCATATCACCTTCTCTTGCTGTTTTAAGAAAAACCTTGTATGATCAAATTTAACGCTGTCAAAGCTCCAGTTTACAGAAGCAAGTACACGCAGATGTGTCAAATCCTTTAGAACAGGAGTGGCTGCTTCTTCCAAGAGGCAGTATGCCTGGCATTGACTTTCTGGATACACAATAAACAAAACATAATAATAAAGTTTGGTCTCATGTACTACCACTGGACAAGAATATTCAAAAGACCTAGCAAAACACAAACACCACTGACTTCTTCATGGAAGCTGTAACATTAATAGCAAAAGCAGTTGCTTGCCAGCGAGCCTCCTAGGTGGTAGAATTAAGTTGATCCTCACAGCAGGTAACCACATTATCATGTGCATTTCAAAACGTGATCAAACTCCATGATGAAACGTTAGGATTTTCTACTCCTGTGACTCCCATTAAGATTGTACTATTATTCCATTGCTCCACAGCTGCCTTCTATTTCATAGTCTTTTGGTATTTTCATAGTCTATTTCATAGTCTATTTCACTCTTTTGGACAAGATGATCTTTAAGGTCCCTTCCAACCTAGAAGATTCTGTGATTGATAGTCGAAACTTAGACTTAGTCCCTTTAAATACACTTGTTACTACAACTTCAAACATCCCTTCTCTTCCCTGGTATTTAACTTCTAATGTCTTTGTCTAGCAAAGCTAAAGGAGCCAACCTGTTAGTCTCTTTGTGTTTTCATACTAACAGTTCTTAATAGCTTCTGAGTGGCTGTTTTACAATTCTTTCCAAGTTATAACTGAGTTTCTTGCTATTAGCATCTATGACAGAGCTGTCAATCTCTGAATGAGTTGAAAGGGATGTCCTTTTCCTCAGGTAGGAAGGTAAAACTCTCCATACCCATTATTTAAAAATCATAGTTGAGTTGATCACATCAACAAGACCAGAACTCTGTGGTTCTTCATTTTCAAAGATTTATTATTAATTTTCAAAAATATTTTCAACTGATCTATACGAATTATTTAATTTGACTAGCAGATGACTTCACTTGGTCAATGCACTATTTCATAAGCAATTAATGACTCCATATTTTTAAGCATTCAAAAAAAGGTATATTATTATGTCCAGTTTTTCAGCCTTTAGGGAAATAGCTCAAATACAATATATTTTGGATGGTAGTTATATAATTTCATTCGGGAGTTCCTCTATTAATGCATAATTTTCTTTAAAAAATACGTTTCTAATCATGTACCTTCAATGTTCCGCTGCTAAGATAAATGCTTGTGTGAATCCTTCTAATCTCTGGTTTGGCTATCACTTGTTTTTTGAGAGAGATTTGTTTTCTTCATTTGCAAGGCCACCATGGTGAAACATTGTGAAACTTTATTTCAAGGACAGTAATAGGACATTTAGTCCCAACAAATACTACCTTTGCAAAATGATAATTTTTGATTTGACTTCAGAAAAGCTTCAAATTTATTTCAGCTCCATTAAAAGACTCTTGCTTCAAAATTTATTAAATAATTTAAAAATAAGCTAATAGCTGTTACGTGATTCCTGTCTCAGATGGGAACAAATCGAAATAGTGCTCTACTCTTTCACTCTGGTTCTGTGAAAGAGACTCCCATTAGGCACAGGGTTTGAGTGAATGCATTTCCATGGAAGACCAACTAATCTGTGCTAGGGCTACAACTTCCCAGCACTGCATGCTCTTAATTTGAGGGTGTAAAAATCTTGGATAAATATCTTCCAGGTTCTTCTCCACCATTTCTACTGCGTGACAAAATTGCTATCAGTGCATGTTCTTTGATACAATGAAACATGCAACAGCAAGAGCTCACAGGGAAATGCTCAGTCATGTCTGAGATAAATCCATAGTGGATTACTACTGTGTTAAAGACATTTCCTACCAAAATGACTGCCAATGCTTTCCACCTCCCACTGTCTCATTTACTTTTCAGAGAAAAAAATGCAGAATGGTAATTTGAGGGTACTGATTGGCATTAAGTGATCTCCTGTCTGCTGATTTAGATCAGATACAACTCAAAGTCTGTGCTTCTTAGTTTGCATGCAACTGGTTTTTCTTAACTGGCTTTAGTCTTAAAACAGAATTCCATAGCCTGTTCTCACACCTGTATCAAAATAAATATGCATCTATTTGGAATCTTTTCAGTCACAAGGAACAACAACTAAGCCTAATAATTTCCATATTTTCTGAGTAGTACTATTTAATATAAAATGATATTGCAAAGCTATACAAAATGAAGAATATCCAAAAAAAAGCATACCTGATGCTTTAATATTGACTGTGACACTGTCCTCATTCTCTGGTTCTTTTTCTTCTATTTTTGCAGTCTCACAAATAGAACTGTCCTCTTCATGAACTTGCATATGTTGTTCTTCAGGCTGTGGCACTAAATCATTAAACCATGAGGGAACATTTAGATACAAATATCACAAAGCCAGCTCAATGAATAAGAAAACTGTTCTATAAATGACTCTACATGCAAAAATACTATCAAGTAGTTTCTATGACACATACATTTTCTATTAATGAACTTCCTTATTTTTTTCCTGACCTGGGAAAATTCAGGAGGTGGTATTATAGCTCTATAATGTATCTCCATAGGAAAGCTCATATGCCTTTATATGGAGAAAAAGCATGTGTGAGAGGATAGATGCTGCTGGCTCTGAGGAGCTCAAATTATTAAAAATATCTCAGTGAGTGCAAGTAGAGAAGGTTAGATACTGTAAGGGAACATGGAAGCTGCAAATGGCAGGGGGAAGAAGCCCCCAAAAAATTGTTTATTGGAAAGAATTTTTTTCTCCTGTCTTATAGCTATCTTCTCTTAACATGTTAGTATTTCTAAATCTCCTTCCCTTCTTCTTTATAAATACTGATGCAGGAGCTACAGCTTCTGTCCACAAAGCTTCCTTTGGTGGCTCTACCTCTTTATTTCTGTGAGGAGTTCTGCCTGAATAGTGTCTCCTAAATATTGCTGTTTTTTTCTAGTTAAGAGTGTCAGAAAACAGACTGATCTTACATAGACAGAACAAAAAGAAAGAACATTTTTTTTAAAAAAAGAAGCACCTTTCTGATTTTGAAAGCTATACAGGGCTCAAAATTGGATCAATAAAGTGTTACTACTAATTCCCTCCTGTGTGTTTTCTGAACTAAATATTATACACAATGACATCTTTAAATAATAAGACAAACAACAAAGACAGTAGAGAAAGAGCCCTACAAGCAGTGCTGGCATTACTCATTTCCAGTTAAATTTAGAATGACCCTTGATAAAAACTTTTCACTATTACAAAAGCATACAATAATTTACATAAATTATACATGAAAGTGGTAAAACCTACAAATTTTAATGGGCTCTCTATAGATAAGACATAATTGATCTGCAACATTGGGGTCTACCAGTAAACATATTCTAAACTGCATTTAACTTACATAAACCTACACAAGCCTATTTGTAAACGCAACATAGCTTGTCTTTCAATACATCGGGATTTCTTGCTAGGAGATGCAGTTCTGGACATAGTTCACTAGATGGTAGCATAAAACTTCAGTTCAGGTACTGTGCTCTCCTACTGTTAAAATCGGGATTGTTACTTTCTGAGGTGTTTTGCGCATGTCTACCAGTGTCAGTAACAGACGAATTTTACCAAGAAATAATTTCCTCCACAAGATTACCTAAGCTTGCGATTAAGTCCCAATTCTATTGTATAGAAGTTATTGCTGAAAGGTTTTAAGCAACAATTGTAATTTTTCCTTTTTTAATGCTGGGACATATAACTGAAACACAGATAAAGGTGATTGTCAAAATTCTACCATACAAATCCCTAAAAGAAAATTTATTTTTTTAAATACAATTTTATCCTGAAAAGTGAATCTGGAAATATGTCAGTGTCTCCCAATATTTTGTGTCATAATATTTCTTTTTTAAAACAAATAAGGACTTTCTTCTACTTCTTTTCCCTCTCTGCTATTTTGCATTTCTGCCATGCTCAATGCATAGTCTGTGATTCTTTCATAAGCATTGTCATCAACAAGAACAATGCTATCAACAACTTCCTGTTTTCCCTAAGACCTGTTTGGCCTCATTGTTTGATGCGGTTTGCACAAAGGTAACTGGCACAAATGGTTCTTTCCAGAGAATAACTTTAACTCTTGTTTATTGTCTAGGCTATGTTGGTTTTACAAAAGTAAAAGTATTGATAATTACTATTTGATAGCTACAATTTATTTGATAACTACAACAGATAAGTACTATTTCTACAAAGAGAATATATGGATAGAAGAGATCTTCTTGAATAAGTACCATTCAGAGTTACTTTGTCAGAATAGGAATAAAGTCATATGTTTATTTTATTAAAAACCACTTCCACAACCAACAAAAAACACCAAACCCAAAACCAAAGCACCCCTCCAAACAAAACAAACAAACAAAATCCCCTGAGATATCTAAAGGAAAAACAAGAGGTAAGATCCTTAGCTGAAAATTCAGCTACGTAAAGATCATAAAAATGTTACTTCAAAGGATATTTTTACCCATAGATCTACTTAGAGGAGCTAGCATTTATTGTAACTGGAATAAGAGACCAGATTTAAACCTGGAAAATGGCATGCTAATCTGGTTCACATACCTTTTCTAGGACTATTTATATCATTTTCTTCTTCTCTGTGGGTGAGTGTGTGTTTAGATCTCAGCATGATAAAGTTGCTCAGATCAGAATCATCATTGTCCCATTTTGTAGCAAGTGCAAGTGATGCAGGCTTTTGACTACTGGATGAGTTGTCTCGTTTAGAAGACACATCTTTACAGCTGATTGATTCAGATGTTTTGGTGGGTTTCTTTTCTTGGTTTAAGGAATAAATGGCTTCTTCTACCTTACTCTTTCTTATGCTTCCTCCAGTGAGCTCTTCCACAGATGTATTTGTACTGTGAATTTTGGCAGATGGTGCAGCACTCACGTGCAGGGCAAAGCACTGCCTTTGAGTCTGTGGTGACACGGAAGGATTAATTACTTTGTCCAACTGATGTCTTTCAGCAGAAAGAAGCTCCTGGTTTGTCATGGAATTCTTCTCTTCAAGCCATCCTAAAAAATAACATTTAATTTATTCACTGCAACAGAGATTTTTTCTTTTCTTTCTCCAGGCTGGAGTTAAATATTTTGGGTAAGTATAGAGAAGGAATTTTTTAATTTCTGCTTTCTGCTTTCCCAGGTCATTAGAATCTGCTTTTAGAAAATTTTTACTGATCATTCCTAAGTAAAAATGTACCACGTTGAGAAACAGAAGACCATGCTACTGCTTGGAAAAGTTCTCACCATCTGCATGGTGCTTAATGGTGTTAGATTTCTAGGAAGTGGGAAGCAACACATTTCATTAGGAGGAAAGATTAGAAGATTAATGGATTTTCTTTTCAGAGGAAAAAAAAAAAGTGAAGCATGCAATTAGCTCCCTTTAAAGATGTGCTTTCCTTGAACTGCAAGTTTTTGCATTGCTCCTGCACATCAATGTTAAACACAGTAGCTAAACACTTTATGAAGTGGAAATGTTCTTTCATGAGATGTGTCTGTTTGTTTCACAATAAATCCTGTTACACAATCCTAGATGAAGAGTATATAGTTAGTAGAAATCCTTGGAGTTCTACAACCACAACTGATACCTTGCAGTCAGGATATAGTTATATAATAAAATCTAAATAAATTCTTGCATATTCTGTTACAGTTTGATTATAAGTATGCAAAATGGTCCATGTGTAAATCTGAAGTTTATGAGTGGTGCATGTTTGAAACCACAGCCAGCATACAAAACCCCCTCTGAAGAGCACCATCACAAAATAAAGAATTTTCACTGTAACATACTGTCCCCACTGATCTTCTGCAGATAGGACTATATGTATACCTGCTTTGTTAAAATACTGCAATGTAAAATTACTATTTGTTAAGAAATTCTCCTGTATTAAAAAATAGTATGGGTGGTGGAGGCTATTTTTCATATACACATTAATAGAAAAGATAACTTCGTGTAGTTTAACACTTTTGTTCCTACAATTTGTTCTGAGGTTGTGAAAGTACACCTTAATTGTTGTAGTTTTGCTACTTCATATGGCTATAAACATTTTGTTCTTGAGAATAAGAAATCTTCCATTTCTTTTCTTGGAGGTATGTAACTGTCACTGTGTGATTCTCTGTTAAAGTATCTATCTTTGCTTTTTTATCACTTTTTAAAAAAAATATACTTACTTTCTAACTGGTATGATGTAAATTGTGTGAATGTTTCTACTTCTGTGAGAAGCAAATGGTTTGCATTACTGGCATCCATATTTAATTGCTCCAAAGGTTCTATGGAGACTGGATTTAAACCCAAATGAAGCCACCAGCCCTTCTCAAGTGAGCTAAGCACTGGTGCTTCTACCTCAACTGGTAACATTTCCTTCAATTCTGTAAGTGAATAACGCTGATATGCAAGTTTAACAGCCTGATGCTCTAGAAAAAAACAGAAATAAACACATAACATTAATAATCTAGAAACATGAAAATAGAAGGTCATCTTGGAAATGAAAGCTCCCAAGTACTGATGACCTACTACATATATCCTTTGTCTGTAACTCCATTTGTAACTCAGTGTCCATTAATAGACTTGAGAGCAAAGCAGTTGAGTGTTATCAGACTAAGTATGCTTTTTAATTGTTGAGTATACAAGTAAACATTTTTCAGATCTTATAATGTGTAGATTCATTACTCAAGTTACAAATGATCTTGCTCATTATTTGTGGGTTTACTTGCCATGCTTACACAGACTTAACATAATCCTTACCTGAAAAAAAATGAACTTAAATAGTAATGAGCCTGCCATGAATTATTTTCAACTATAGATGAATGTACAAATGAACTGGACAACATAATAAGTCAATATACATAACTTAATCCTGAGACTTGTAAAATGAAGGCAAATAAAATTAAATGAAAGAACAGTGGTAATAAGTATTCTGGCCTGGTCAGAATTAATCTGCACCTTATTTTGGTTTTGTGTATTTGGCTTCCTAACAGGAACTCTGTTCATGTGAAGCTATTGTTTTCCATTAACAGTACTTTTCTATTGATTGATAACATATTTTGAAACATGACTTAAGGAAAAATAGGATACAGAAAGAGTTCAACAGATTATGAAATGTCAATTACCACAGCTACTGAATATAATTAGTAGTGAACTGAGCATTTTCACCATGAAATAAAACTCTTCCTTCATTCAAATTGCTTCCATAGAAGGATACATGGCATACCAACTTCTATGTTACCATACTGTAACTTTTCATATGTACTAAAAGAATCACATAATCCAAACTTCAGAGCTTAGTTACATTAGTTGGATAAATTTCAATGGCTCAAAAGATGTGCTCTGTAATACAACATCAACTTTTTTTGCTATATTTTCTCCATGTACATGGAACTCTTCAACATCAATTAAAAATTGTTCATCAATTAGAAATCCTTACCAACAAGCAAAAGAGAGTTCATATTATCCCGATACTTCTCTGATTGCCATGCCAAACATTCTAAGTATTTCCTAGAGGACTCTGTAATCAAAATACTAAGAACATAAAACAAGAGTTGGAGGTACGAAGCTAAACAGCATTATCTATTGCATTTCAATTTGTAACAAAACTACCTTTTAAAGATCTACTTTCTCTCTAAATTTTCAGTTCATTCATTCATTTACTCATTCATTAAAATTTCTTCCTGTTCATATAGAGGGTCACTTCATGCAACATTGTGGTGAACAGGAAGGAGTGAGAGGAGCCACCAAGGCTGGTTCATGCAGTAAAGCAGCACTGAACAAGAATTCTACCTAGAAGGTGGTTCCCTCTTGAAAAGGATATTTAAATTCTTCATGCATATGTGAGAGAGATAGCAAGGCAAAAAAAGCTAGTCACAAATAAGACGAGAAGGGAAGGCTGAAGCAATCCTAATCCTATGTCAGCATGAAAAGGCTTAAAATCCATTGCTGGAAGGTTTCCCCAAAACACAGAAAATACTTTCCTCCTGCACCTCTTCTGGAGATTATTTAGGTGATACTTGTTCAACATAAGTGTTTGCCGTATTCATAAATATATGCATGTACACACATACGTACTTGATATACATAGGTATTTACTGTTGCCTACTCCAAAAAGGAGATTGGATTTTCAGGCTATTAAGTCCCCCCGAAGAAAGAGGTCTATGATAGTGACTGTCATTTCCTTTTTCAAACTCCCTTGAAAATCACAGCTATGGACCATGCACTCTGTTCACTCTTTCATGCAAAATACAAAATGTATGCAGCTGTCTCAAAGAACATAACCACTGGTTCCAAATAGACTATAGTTATTTTTGGAATGATTTTGAGGATTTATGATGTAGATGATTTATGACAGGACTTATTACTACAAAATTTTCATTACCTGTTACCAGAAAGAGGAATAGGTTCTTCTTGAAGTCCTGTGCACAGAAAATTAACCCATGATCTTTGTTGTCTGCATGGAGGGGTTAAAGGTACATCCATTTCGCCTTTCAGATATGGAACAGATTTCGCTAGAAATTGCATAAAGCCTCACCCAAAACAAAAATAAAAAATCTAAATCACAAAGCTACTTGTGAATGAAATGCATACTTTCAAATTTTACACTAGTGAAGTTTTGGATTAAAATACAAAATCTTTTCATAGGACAATTCACTACTTAAGCAATAAAACCCAAATACTTCACATTTAATTTCCCAACAGTTTGAGAACAATAATGTGCAGATCACATTCCTTTACTCATTCTGTAATGTAGTTCTGGCTACATACTCTTCCCATGTAAGATTATTTTTATTATTAAATCACCAGGTACTGTGGCTGAGGTTTTGACATTAAGTGTTCATCCCTGTTGGCTGCCTTAGATAGTTCCTACATAAATTAAGTTAATTAGATGGGAGAGAGACTTCAGACAATATTGCAGTGGCTGTAACATTCGGATGAATGGACATAGGAACTTCAGAAATAGACAGGATTTTAAAGACAAAATTATTCTTCCAAGCAGAATTAGCACTCATTGTAATTTCTAGGGATTACCACTGAAATGAATTACAACACCAATTTTTTTAAAGCAGTACACAAACAAACCTGGCATGTTATAACTCCCTTCAAAGTCAGTTTTCACATCCTTTTTTTTTGGCTAATCATATTAAATATGGACATTTTAATGGGTTATTGCTTTTTATTCTAATAAGGAATTTGCAGTTTCATTGATTTTGGTGCATTCCATAAAAACTGGCAGTTTGCAAAATTTGCTGGTATTCATCTCTCTGTGATTCTTCTAATAATATTTCTTGTTAGGCTTAACCAGAAAGTAAGTGTCACAAAAAGTACAGTTCCTCCATGTTCTGTGAAAACTAACAGCCAGAAAAATTGTAATTAAGTGCCTCCATAAGGAAAAACACTTGTAATAAATTCCCTATTCATTCCAACAGGCAGTAAGCAGCTGCAATCACCATACACACATTGTTTGGCCAGTTGGCACACAGCAGGCAATGGACCAGCCACCTGCCCAGCTGCTCATAGCTCTCCATCTGACCTAACAAGCAGGTTGTATGGCAGGAAGGGCAGGAAGGATAAAGGCCAGTGTTAGAAAGTCAGAGAACGTACAGTACACACAAGGTAAGAAATAAGAGTGGTTACAAAAGAAAGAAACAGATTTCCACTCAGTGTAATTTCTTTCCCATTTACTTAGAACAAAAAAAGCTCAGTGAACTTCAGCTCACAAATGCTTTTTTGCAATGAGAAACCATTTTAGGACTTTTCTTTGAATAGGGCAGGAGTTGATCTCAGGACAGCAAAAGTTCCTGACATATCTAAAATGAACAATTATTTCTCTCTGAGCAATACTGTTCCTATTAGTTCTTGTCTAGTTATTTTTGCCTTTGAGACTGGAACACTTTGACCAGCTACATTATTTAAACTCTGCCTACACTCAGGGTGCCATTCCCCTTCTCAGAGCATTAATGACTGAGTGAATTCTCTTGTCCCTCAACCCCTTTTACCAATAAACCATGCCATTGTTTTATGACTGTTTCTTCTCTTCAAGCAAACTTATTTCACGTCTGGTAACTCATAAATAACAAGATTAATTAGAAGGAGAAGACTGTAGGGTATCGCTGCTGAAATTTTACACCCGATACGGGAACTTCCATAGTTAACAGTGCCTTAGCTGTGCATGTACAGGTTTGCAGGTCTCCATCCTACAGATCTGAGTATATTTGGAAAAAAAAAAAAAAAGACATTGAAGCTGTCTGTGCACCAATGACTGACTTTTCCCTGATTCAATGGCAGAAAGAGCTAAGCCAGTGAACTGGCAATAAAGATTAATGCCATCACTTTCTTTTAAAAACAATTCAAGATGGTTTGACTACTCACCTACTCCAGAAGAGTGCACAATATCGTGGATAAGATCATAGTCAACCTGTTATTACTGTAATCAGGAGGAGGGTCCCAGACTGCTCAGATTTACTGCACTTAAGCTCCTCCTGCTTATCATAAGCTTTAGAAGTAAAGAGCAGTTAGATAGCTCGCTAGATTCAGATTACAGTTAGTCATGCTAGGCAATAATCTCCAGACGGAAACTAACTTTAACTTTGTCTTGGTGGGACAACATGTGGTGGGTTTGCCCTGAGCTTTCATATCAGACAGTATGAGCGGATATAGGATTGCTCCTACCAAAAGCCCACTACAACACAATATTAGGACAGTGGTTCTACTAGCCGGAAGGGGACAACCATCAGTCCAGTTTAAATCATATTGAAACTAAGACAGGAACAGGGATCTTGGTCTGGAGAAAACTCAGAATTTCTCAAGGATTTGAGCAATTGCTGGATGGAAAACTATGGAGTGAACAGGCACTGGAGCATAATATTGCTGCTGTTCAATGCAATAATGGATAGACTTTTTCCAAGATGATAGGTTATACATTATGAAGAGAGGTATATGTTCATTCAAGTATTGCCACTCTGCCCAGATCACGTCCATTTGTAAATGTCACTCTTTGCATAGGCTTTTCTACATGAAATTAAAGGTGATTACTCCTGGAACCTGAAGAAATTTTAACTGAGGCTGGATAGTTAGTTTGAACAGTCAGACACCAAACCTGTCCAGCATTGATATGCATTGTGACCAGCATACCTGACTGAGTTTTCAAGGTATTAAATGTGGGTACATGTAAAGGATTTCCTGATGCCAGTGTAGGGGAAGCCAGGATTCAACACCAGCATTAGCAAATATCCAACACTTCCAGCTTATTTCTGTGGAAAACAGCTCTGGTGACTACGTGACTTAATTTCTTGACCACACAGCATTACTGAACCACCTACAAACCAAAATGTCTGCACAAGAGTTTTGAACCTCAAGAAGATATAAACTTAGTACTTCTCTCTGGATCTTCCTCCATCACCTCCATCACCTCCATTTTTTGAAAGCATTTGTGTAAGATTTTAACAAACTGTGCTCTTTGACTCCCTGATTTTAATCAATCTGCCTTAACTTTCCTCTGCCCTCTCTGGGTAGATTAGTTGCTAGATAAAAAAAATCTGAAAAGCTAATCAAGTGCAAAAGATATAGACACCACTTGCAGCCAAAAGCAACATGAAGGCGCTGTGAAGTTGGTTGTAGTATTTAGCTTTCAAAAACTTTGAAGGGGGTATGGCACTTCCACCTGCTTCCAGTGCAGGTACAAAATAGTAGATTCCACAGGGGAAACATCTTAAATCCATATGACACATACAGTCCCAAGAACAGAATATGGGAACAATCACTTGAAGAATTTATTTTAAGTATCATCCTTCGATTTATGTAGATTTTCCTACCTGACTCACAGAATTCCAACATACTTCTGCTATTAGTGGAGCAAACCTCTTCTGGTTTGGGACAGTACTTCGAAATTTCTATTGCATATGCAATTTCTGAAAACAGATTTTAAAAGGTGCCATAAATGAACCATTTATTCTTTTTTTCTGTCAGAGCAATCTTTTTCTTTCAATCTTTTTATTGAATCTCCAAAAGATATTGTTCTGAGAAATTACAGTTATGCTTAGTAACCCAAATGCCATAGCTGATCAGTGTAGTGCTCAGTCTCATCCCTTAAAGGTGCCAGAAAAAAAATCCAATATATAGTCACTGTCTGAACTATTCAAAGTTATTATGATTACTGTGCTGTGATTTCTGAAGTAGGTAGTCTAAATGTAGTTTACCAGGAGTTTGTGTATGTAGATTCTCTTGCTACTAAAACGGACTAAAAAAGAACAAAAAAGAGTAGTAGTTGGATGTATACGTACAAATCCTCAAACCTCTGCAGTGGAGATCATGTCATTCAGCTTGGAGCATGGCATGTAGGTTGTGATGTACTAAATGTATCAGGAATGCACACGAAACTGCCTTAGCCAAACACACACTTTTAAAAGTTTTGTTCCTTTCCTCAATAAGAGACTTCAAAGTGCTGCCCTCTCAGAAACAGAATTTGGCACACACCCTCAACACTCAGAAGCACAAATCTTGCCTCTTTGATACGCTTCCTATCCACCAAAAGGGTGGTTTTCCTCAATTGTTTGCCAAAACCAATGCAAACTGTTTTTAGTCAAAATTAAAAAAAAATCTCAGGCACTCTCTTTTTCTTTTAACTACACAAAATACTATCATAGATACTAATCTGATAGCCAATTACTGCCATTAAAATTGTGCTTATCTGTAGTACAGAAGCATTTAGTAACATTTCTTAAGTTCCTTTAAAGAAATTACTACTGCCATATAGAATATTTCTGTTACCCATGGAAATATTTAACCCCTCTTTCCCCAGAAATCTGCTTTTGTGTTTGCAGTTACAATGTAACACAAGCAATTTTTACAATATGACTGCACTGCATATAATCCTCTTAAAGATGTCTCTGAAAGTAGATGTAATTACAGATAAGAAAAAAATAACACTAAATTATTATATTTATGGCAGACTGGATATCATGAGTCACGGCTTATGTTACATTTGTTTCCAAGATTACAACACAACCATGGATTGATCTAAACGGTGAATAGTTTACTTCCCCTTGACTACTTGGGGGGGCATTTCTAATACTCAGAAATTTGAGTATAGTCTCATACAGAGAGATTGTCATTTGATAGGCTATGAGGTAATCCACAAGCGAACCGAATATAAAAGAGCTAGATTGCATCAAATGGGTGCAAACAAAAGGAAAATTAGGTGTAGTATTTAAGAAAACCAATCCTCACCTTCTTCGATCACTTCTTTGAACGTGTCTTCATCAGCCATAGTTTCTGGAACTAAATTCAACAACTCTTTCACTTCCACATATGACGGAATCTTAACAGAATCTGATCTGCCATTGCTGGGTTTGCAGAATTCTAACTCAACAGGCAACATGAAATACTGAAAAATATTAATCACAACAGAACAGTAAGTAATTTTCCTTTGATGTTACTGTACAGTCAAAGCTTTTTCAAAATCTCAAAATAGCTTAATTCTAAACGAATCTTAGAGCTTTTAAGAAAGAATTCATACAACTTTTACACAGCATGCACAAAGATTTGCTCAATACAAAGAAAAAAATAGTGTTACAGTATTTCACATTGAGTCAGTGGAGTTGCAGTTACAAATCATGTAAAATCCTCATTTATTTAATTGAAAGTTTGTTTTTTAGAATTTTGAAAAGTGGAGGAAAAAGTAGATTTTACTTCTTTTAAAAAAGTAGCCAAGCTGGACATTTTCTAATTATGGAAATATGAAGGCTACAAATACTTAGTGAGTACGAAAAGAATTCAGTAAAATGACTTGCAGATGAACAAACACTTATGCATAACACAATAGCTAATATAGTGTTTAGTAAGAAACAACATGATGATACCTCTTCGTCTTTTACAGATATGGTACAGAAGTTCTCTTTAATCCCCTGCAACTCTTTTTTAACCTCTTCCATCTCCATTTCATTTTGGAAAGTCAAACATTCCCTTTAAAAGATTATAAAATAAAGCAAGTGACTTCTTTGTATTATTTCATATCTAAGACTAAAAGTTTTAGCAGTTGCTTTGATAGCCCTATGTGTGACAAAAGTTATTTTTTTCTAAATACATGCCTTTTTAAGAAAGCAATTCCAAGGGATGTTGTACCAATCTGTGTAATTAACAGAAATTATTTTTCAAGAAATAGTATGCTACGTGCAGAGTAGAACCACTTAATATTCGGATCTGCCTTGAAAAAATTACAGAAAAAAGCCATATTCAAATTTTTCATCATCCCAACACATAAGGCCTGTCATGTAAAAATGCTTTCTGCAAAATTTTATTCTAATGACAAGTGTTTTTGCTCTATACAAAATTTCTGTAATCAATAATATTGACTTTATTTATCTTTTAGTTCACGGTAGCATTTTTTTTCTCCTCTGACTGGCATTTCTGAAAGTCATTGCAAGATTTGGATCGTGTTCTCTTTGCTGGATATCTACAGTACTCACATGTGCATATAATTTTATGTCCAGAACTCATTGAGAGATCAGGGCTCATGTTTGCAAAAACAGGCAAACAACCCCACTCTTCGCTGTTCTGTTGTTATATAAGTTTATTTAAAGAATTTAAAATCTGTTTTGCCTTGCTTGTGAATCATGCAACCTTATCAAGTGCAAAGGAAGCTGCACAAGTGATGCAGACATGGAGTAAACAGGTGCAAAATTTAAACAGGCTTTATGAATGTGTGTATACAGATGAATACAATTACAAAATACTAGGCACATTCTGGATATAACTTACATACTTCTTTTAATGTACCAGTTTGTTCAAATTCCTGACAATCAACTGAGCAACATGAAAGTGAAAAAAAAACCCATGAAATTTACACTTGAAGACACACAGTTCAGCAGGGTAAGAACATGGATTTACTGACAACATGACTGAGAGGAGAGAGAAAAGGAACATGGGAACATGTGTAAAATCCTGGCCCAACTAAATTTAGTGCCATTTTACTTAAAGGAAATCCATCAGTCTGAGGGAGAATCAGGTCGCTTAAAGATGGACATTTTTTCAATATCCCAAAACTAAAATCCTGAGCACATTTCACACTTACAGAGTGTGGAAATGACATAATTTCATTTATCCAGTTTTCTTAAATAATGCATATACATTTCATCCTACTGATTTTTCATAAGCAAGAAAAAAAGCTGAAGTCTTTACTGTTGCAAATACAAATCAGTTAAAAAGTTAACATACAATAGATTTAAAATGTTAATGGCATTACACACAGACTATTATTTATGTTTAATATTATACAACAATTTGTAGATACCTGAAAATGTTCTCTTCTGTTAAATTCTGTCCTTCAGAATCTAAAAGGGGATCTTTAACTAGAAAATACTGTAGTCTGCTCAGAAGTACAGATGAAGAAGGCAGTTTTTTACGAAAATTTTCTAGATTATCAATAAAAACAAGTTCCTCTTCCATACATAAATCTGAAGAAAAATAAGAAAAAATACATTAACAAACAATATAAATATAACAAGAATTATCAGAATAAAGAGAATTTTTGAGCAACTGCTAGAATGTTGTAAATGCCAGCAAAACAATAACTGCTTTTTACTTTATATATTTTAAGATTTTTAAGCTTTAAGTGTAACAAAGTCTATACTTCCAATGTTCTACATGATAAGCTTTGGTTTCTTTTGCTTTTTCTTTTGTCTTACATAATACCTGTTACAAAGAAAAGGCACTTTCTTTTCATTCCCTTGTTTGCATTGTAACGTATGATAAAGGAACTTTTCAGATAGATAGGTTTTGGCTGAGAAACTTAGTCCAGTGTAATTTTTAATGTAGAAATGAGGCAGTCTCTCCATACACATTTAAACCCAATCACGATTTTCTAATTCTGAAGCAAGAAAAATTTATGTACAAAACGAGCAGGCAGAAAATATAGGCTATAAATTATTCCTATTTCAAGAAAGATGACATTATAGTCCTTAATTTCTTTACAATTTACACTACTGCTCTCCAAGAGACAGAATTCATGCAGTAATCACAACTCTAATTGATGTAGTCCCTTATATTTGCAATATAATGTACACACATATATAAAGAAGGGCAAAAGGAACTCTTCGTTCTTCTTTCTTATTTTCTTTCTTATTTTTTAACAACATGAAAGCCTCCTCATTTCCACATCCTCCTTTCACTGCCTGTATGATTCCCTATCTGCAGGAGCTTTCCTTTCCTTCTTGGTGGCTGGGAATGTCACAATGTTCCACATATGTTCCACTGAAATTGTTTTATGCTGCTAACAAAAAAAGATCTCCATAAAGTGAAAAAAAAAAAAAGTATCTTGTTATAAAATGGCTCTGTTTAATGAGACAAACAATTCAGGAGAGGCTACTAAAGCTTCTCTTAGCCTACAAAGTTTAAAGTATCTCCAATTAAACAATTGACATTTTCTGATACATAATCCCTGATCTATTCTTCTTCCCTCAGGCAACCAGGAAAACAAAGTAGGAAGCACCTCAATATTTCAGCATATAGTGGTCGCAAAATTAGGTACTAAAATCAATCAGAAAATAAAGACTGCTTCAATGACATAAACTTGATCATGCTGTCCACAAATAATAACTCGTTTAGTTTTTGTTAATTCACTTAAAACAGGATAACTCCTAATATCCTAACACTATATCCAGTCAAATGAGGCACAACTTGATCTGCATTTATTATCCCAAGTTAGCTATACTTTTAATTATATTTATTATATTAATTTGTATTGTATCTTTTTATTATAAGTGGCTCTATTACTTAAATCATATGAAAAAAAAAGTTTTTTTCAATTAATCTCATTATGCTGCTGTGATACGAATATTTTAATTAGTGCACTTCCTTGTTAATTTTAACCTCTTACTCTCCACCTCAGGAAAGCATGCCTATGCAAGAATGTATTTACACATTTACTGAAGTGCTCTCCTCACCTGGAACAGATGCAACCGCATACCTAACTACTTTCACAATACAGAGTTTTGCAACTGGAGCAATAGATACAGCTTGAAGTTCACAAGTGCCAGTGTCTGAAATCCATACAAAACCAAATCAAATTGCCACTTTGTGATTTTAAGAAGTGAAGTTCCACATTTTTAATAGGCTTATTTTTCAGAATTGTAACTTGAATGCAGTATCATCGCTTTCTTTGATTCAGTAACTTCTGATCATCAAAGGACTTTATCATCAAATGAACTTTAATAGTTTAAGCATGCGCTCAAGTACTTTATCAATCAGGGAGCAAATATTGAGTTCATGTTTGAATGGGGTTTTTACTGCCAGTGCTGTCACGTGCTAGACTGTTAGCACTCCTCAGGCTAATGGTACAAAGATGTCTGTCGTTCCACTGTGACCTCTTTCTCATAACAGACTGCCTATGCAAAACACAAAAGCTCTTAACGGCATGCTAAATACTGAAAACTTGTTTGTAAGTATTGTAAAACTTGTAAGATTACTGTCTTTCAATTATTAACTGTAATGCACTTCCATTGTTGATACTATGTTCCTGGTAAATGTTATCTTATACAATATTGTATCAAGATGCCTCCTCTGTGAGACTGTGGAAAAAAGTTCTTACTAAATGATTACATTACTTTTCTTTTCTAAAGTTATGTATTTGACAGAGAGACACAAACCCCTGTATTGAAAAAATAAACCTGGTAGTTCAAAATAATAAATTGTAATACTGTTGAGTCAAACACTTTCTCAACATTTTGCATTGTGTGATCAGAATTCATTATACCTATTAGGGCGCTTCTAATCACAAAATTTCAGAAAACACATAGGAATACTACCCAATTTGAACTGTCTTCATCCCAGCAACAAAGTAGAAAAAGTTTACTACTTTCCTTCCTTGACATGGTAAAGGCACATGCCACAAGGATCTAATTTTATTGAGGTACAACGCATCATTAACATTGTGATTAATGCCTGGTAAGAACTAGTTATTGTGATACTTTTTGTAACCTTCTGCCATATATTTGATGAGTTTGAAACTTCTTTTAGCTTGCATCTATCTTGAACTGTTAAGACAAGCCCTGCTTCTCCAGGTAATAAATGTCTCTAAAATGTTTAAAACTTCTGCAATTACAAAGGCTGTGATCACCCAAATGATCTCTTCAATGTCTATGGATCACACACAAAAGATTATGGAAGTTAACAAGCTTTAACACTTTACCTTGCCATTGTTCTCTAAATTCAGTGGTATAGTTAATCTTCAAATATTTGTCATGGGTGCATTCTTCTGAAAAAACATTCTTCATAAGTAAAAAAAGTTCTTCTATGTCAGTCTGAGAGCAGGGATTTGAACTTGGAATAACTTCTATTAATTCATTATCAACATAGAAAACTACAGAAGAGACAGGTTTCCTAAAAAGCAGCCAAAAAAAAAATTAAATAAAAAAAATCTTATACTTAAGCTGTTGTAAAAGCACTGTCATATCTGCCCTGACTGCTCAGTGAATCAACAGCACTCAAAAAGATACTCTAAGAACTTTGATAACCACTGTATTCACCGGAAAAGATTGGAAATTGCAGACTTGTTATCGCTATTTACTAGATCCATGGTCAAATTATATTTTTAATTCTTCCCCCCAGAAAAGTCTTTTAACTTTACCCCCAACATTAAACTTAACAAAAGGATAATGTCTAGAAAAAGCATGAAACCTGTCGATGTCCTAAGATCTATGACAAAAAATTGCTGCTGGGTTAAATGTACGGTTGCAAAAATCATGCAGAAACTGCACGACAGCAATAACCACAATAGTGAAAAAAGAGAGTAAATGAAGAAACAAAATCACTTCATTTTCCTGTCACTTTTCTTACTAATCTCAATACTACTACTAGCAGGAAAAAAAACCTGCTTGCCAAAAATATAGTAAAATCATTTGACTACAGAAAAAAACCATCATAGTCTTGAGGTAATCATGCATCTGAACAAAAAATTTGAATTGTTAATTAAAATATGATCATGTTAATGCTGTTATCCATGTAAACTGACTGGAACAATAAACTGACTCTGCTGAGTGCTGACGTTTCTGAATAACCGAAATTATCTCTCCTCTATATCTATTGAACTTAATATTCTATTTTCAGACAATTGATTTCTCAACTGTGTATCCTATTGATTAAATCAGTTTTTAAATGGTCCTTTGCATTACACAATCTTGCTGTATGATAGCCATCTGGAGACAAATCTCATAAATGGAATCAGTATACAAATGCACCTCTGAATTTCATATAGACCTTAATGTTTAGGCAGCAATAGGGAGGAATCTGTACTACACATCTTAAAAAAAAAATCAACTATTTTACAACACAATATAGCTCACAATTTAATTTTGAAACTACAAGTGGTATAGCACAAGCAATAAGTATGCAGTATTGATAATAATTAATGTCCAAAATTTAACATGGCATAAGCTACTCTATGCGCATGATTATTTCCGTACCATGAATAAGCAGAGGATTATGCCAAAAAAACAGTATGAAGCAACACAATTAAAGATTGTATCATAGTGAAATCACAGAAGAGTGCCACTGTAAGGTACCAGCAAGCCTGGTGCCGGCATTTTCCGTACATGATTACTTAATTCCACAACCACAGGTTTTCTTCACAACCATTTTTTAAATGCAGATTTGAAGATAAAACAGATTTTAGACTGGGCTGTAAAATCAAAATTGTAATTTCTCTATTTCTTTCATACTGACAGTTGTTTGAGGGCAGAAACACATGCAATTTACTGGCTTGAAGAACTATGATTTTCTTTCCTGTTTTATGTATGCTGTAAAGACTGTGTTGCAAATCTGTTTTTAAAATTAACTCTATTTCAGAGTCCATCTGATATATTTTCACTTTATATATGTAATTTCAAAATAAATACATCTGTCTTCAATTGCTATAATGCAAATTTGACTTTTTATAGATGCTTTTTACACCTTTTCAAAGATTTATAAATGCAATTCTTCAAATAGCTTAATCTGCAGTTATGAGAGATAGCTGTCTTAGAGAGGAAGGGGAAAAAATGTCCCCATGGTTTACTTTCATGTTCCTGCATTGATTTCAGAGACTTCTTCCAATCAGTCATAAGTAAGATAAAAGAAGGAGCTACAAAAATGAGATAAAGAAGCAGAGAACTCCATAAAACCACAATACTATTAGGGAAAACAGCAACTTTAAGCTGTCCGCTACAGTGCACTATTCCAGTGCTCTCTACACTTGGTACTGTTGACAACATTTCCATATCATGTTATCATCAGTAGTTTACGTGCCTGAATGATATCAAAGGAATCATATATGTTTTTAACTTAATGTTACTGACTTTTCCAGGAAATCCTCCACAGATAAACTTTGCTTCCATTGATCCAATACTGAAATAGTGATCATGTTTTGTGTTGAAGTAACTGAGACAAGAAGAGACAAAAATAATCATGAAGAAAATATTAAAATTAATTTTTGTTTTTATATACTGATCAAACCATTGCAGAGGCTAACCATACTTTACACAGGACATACAGAAGAAACAATGCTTCCAGTTTCCTTTAGCGAAAGTAAATGCAAATACACCAGAAAGATGCAAATACATTTATATATATTTTTACCTCTATACTTGGAAATCCCCATTTTTTTCAGCATCTCAAAACCTCAACGACACCTTTCAAACCTCTCCCAACTAATCAGATTTGGTACTTTACTTATCCCCGATAATTGCTTTTCTTCCATAACCACATGGCCAGACAGAATGTCTACAAACTAATCAAATATAATCCTCATTTATGGTGCTATATACAAATAAATATCCATACGCATTTGTTTCTACTTAGGCAATGAATATGTTTTACCTTCAAGAGCTATATGAACTGACACACTGTTACTGCTGGAAATTACTTCTTTTTTACCAGATTTACTATATTATGGACCAACACAAGTTTTTCCTTTAATCCACATTAAATCTAAACTGAAACTTAAGGACTGTATAACCTACTTCTAGTCCATGGCTTTCTATACTTATCATCAGCAAAGAGTCCAGTGAGATGATACTTTTCATCTTGATGTAAACAAGGGGGCAAGCAAAGTGATAATCTCCAGATGGAAAACTTCTGCCTTGCCATGCTCTGCACAAAAAAAAAAAAGCACGTGATAAAATTATGAGAGAGACAGTTCGATTCTTTTTCTTTTTGTGCATTGCCTTTCCAGTTGAACTGAACAGTTCCACTGTTTTCATGTGTTTTCTGCCAGCATATGGTATTTTGTATTTAAACCTCATTTCTGTAAAACTGACACAGTCAAAACTAAAAGAAGATACTAACATTCACCTCACTTGATATTTAACTTTTGATGTACACTTCTGCATATGCAAAACTGCACATATGCTTAGCTACACTTACCTAAACTTTGCATGTGTTTATCTTAACACTCGCATTGGTCTTCTGAATTGATGTGTATAAGCTGGCCAGAAACAATTTTAAATCATTCCCACTATTGCTGTTTTAAGAGCTTATAAGATTCTAAAGCTTCTCAGCTTTCATGGGCCATTATAAGCTAACAAAACCCCTATATAAAATCTTTTATCTTCAAGAAAAACAACACGGAAACATGGTAATAATCAATTTAATTCTAGAATTAAATAGTCAACATGGCAAATTCAGTAACTCTTCACTAAAGACCAACTTCAAAAAACTATCCAACAGTTATTTTGTCACACAAGCCCATGTGCAGTACTGTATAAACAGCACAGAATCACAGAATAAACAGTGAGCTTAGGAAGTAGAGAAAAATTATTCTTACACAGGGGTTTGGATTTAACAAGTTTATACCTTGGAAAGAAGTTGTTCTCAAATATTTTGGGAGGTAAAGGTATATTGGAAAAGGCAACTAACTATACAAATGGGGACAACATCATGAATGACACCAGAAACTTTTGTCTAGTTCTAGGTCCATCGCCTGACTTCAGCTCTGTTGCTTCAAGGTCCTAGAAATGTCCACCCACTGCAGCATATACAGTCAATCCAGTTATAGCTTGTACCATTAGACATCTCAGGTGACAAACTAGAAATGGTTCACTGACTTGGATTTCTACCAGAACAGCAGTGCTGTTGGTGCACGTGTTGAACCTTCCTGTATAGGCAGTGAGAAAATGGGGGAGAAAAAAAAAAAAAAGAAAGACAAAAAAAGATGTGGGAAGCAATGTGAGCACTGTCACATCTGTGAGAGGTCACTATTACAGATTCTTTTTTCCTTTTCAGTTTAATCCTTTGTGGGATAGTTACAAATCTGTAAATGCCAGTTAATTTTAACAAAAAAGGCAAAAACTACTGCCATCATAACATGTTTTCTTTAGAAGGGTCTTGCAAAAAATTGATAAACACCATATTGATCCAATGCATTCCCTCTTGCCTGAGTCAAAGCGTGACATTTCCTCGGTGATCTTCTTTGCAAATTCTGAACAAAGAAGGTAAAACCAGACAGGTACAGGCAATTGGATATGTTTTCTACATGTTACTGGACAGACACCACTTTAAGTAATCTGTATTGAAGTTACTGCTAAAACAACTGCATTTATCATAAAATATAGTACAGCTAGTGAAGTTCCTGGTAGAGATCACAGGAACAGAAAGAGCTGATGATAACCTTTCTCTTCATTAAAACAAGCCTCAAGGATTGTGACATAAGAGCTCTCAAAGTACTCTTACATAAGCATGACCTGCTGGAGTTTCAGTAGAAACTACTGAACAAGTAAGTACAAGAAATAATATGACACAGACCAAAAAGAAATTAGAAAGAAATTGGAAAGAACTGTCTGTCATGTTGGACAGGGCTCTGAGCCCCTGTTCATTACAGGGGGGTTGGACTAGATGACCTTTAAAGGTCCCTTCCAACCCAAACCATTCTATGATTAAGAGGATTCCACATCCAGCTGAGCCAGATGTAAAGGGGAATCAGAACTTGACATACTCATCGAATCCCAGCATTTCCCAAGAATTGGAGGCCTTCGGCAAGTGCACTTGATATATCAGAGGCCTGAAAAGTCATTTTAACTCCCATGTACTTTCTAGCAGGAGGGAAGAAGTTAGGCACATAGCATTTCTCCAGCTGCTGGCCAGGACAAATGGTGTATGGGCTTACTCTCTCCCTGAACTCTTGCAGGCATCACGTCCCACTACCTCATTCTTCTGCTCACGCATTGGCAGTATCCCCTCTTTGCAAAGCACCACTCCACTCTGCCAGAGAGGTTTTTTATTTGGCTTATGGCTTTTCTTTGAAAACATAAATAAGTAAAAACTCAATTAAGTAAGATTGTGTGCTTGAGTGATAAGCAGTTGGTAACATCAGGCAGCTGTAGACAGCAAGGAAAACAAGACTTCATAACATTTCTATGTCTTAACTGATCAACATCTATCAAGCCAAAATAGTCAGTGTAGGTGTGAAAAAACCATCTACTCTCCATGAATTTAATCTAAAACATTGTAAAAACTCTTCCCTATCATCAGGAGGGAATACTGATGTATGTGTATCACTATCCTAATACATATTGAAGTAGCTAGAAAATTGGATTCATTCTCCAAAAAAGCAATTGAATTTTATGCATTAGAAGTCACAGTGCATTCTCCAAAGAGGTCTCTACACGGGAAACTGGCTATAAAACATAATTATAAGTGCAACAGACACTAAAAAAAAATAAATATTGATGCTCTTTAGTTTTGGCAAAATTGTACTTCAATTTTTTGCTTGAAGAACCTGTAATCACTTAACTACGTTATCCCAGCAAATGCAGTACAGCCTCACTGAAACAGAATTCCTAAGAAAGTAGTGCTCTATATCTTTTTTAATGTGCACTCAATCTTTTCTTCAGTTACTGACATATTTATTTCGGAATATTAAGAGAAATAATAAAACTATACCTCATATAAATAGTCTGTTGAATGATACTTCAAAGCTGCAAACATCTTGTTTTGTGATTTTTTCAACACTTCATCTGTCTAGAAGATATACAGAATATGGATTAGTTAAAAACTTCCTATATCATGAAAAATTATGAAAGAGAATGTTGAAATCAAGGTTCAACAATAATAACTTTCTAATTTCTGCACATGCACCTTGGAGTTGATTTCCTATAGAGGAAAGATACCCAAAGTATTCAGAATTCTTCCTTTGGGAGGTTGCTAACAGAGACTAATTACAGACCACAGGCACTTGAACTTGATTTTTTTCCAAAAGAACTGGGCTTTTGGTTTGGTGGGGTTTTTTTGGTTTGGATTGGGGTTTTTTTGAGTGGTTTTTTGTTCATTTGTTTGTTTGGGGTTTTTTTGTTTGAGGGTTTTGTTTGTTGGTTTTTTTTTTTAGCTTGGCCTTTTGCTGTTTGTTTCACAGAAAACCTTTCAAACCATTAAATGAATGTTAAGCAATACAAATTACCTCCCCTAAGCACTAATTTTGAGAAACGAACTGATTCAATTAATTTTTATGGATTCTAAATTAGCTCTTAAAGATAGCACTTCAGCTTTCTACACCATTAACTTTTCACTGCCCCACATATTTATGAGGGGACTTTTTTTCTGTCCTTCAGTTTTACAAGGGAAAAGGTGATTGTGTAGGCTAGTTGTGAGGAAGACGTCCTGCTGGAACATCAGGTCTCTAAATTAGTTGATGCTTCTGATGGGAACCAGGAGTGAGATGAAAACTATACATGGACAGAGATAAAGTGTGAGTGCAAAACAGGATATATTGTTGCTCAGGTTTGTATGCATAAGGTAAGAGAATACTTCGTCTTAATTAGAATTGTCCTGAGAGTCAGGGCTAAAGCAAAATAATTCTAACCAAAAAGCATCCAATGTAAATGAAACGTAACCAACATGAATTGTAGGGCCATAAGGGAAACTTGTGACAGAAGGCTGTTTTGGTATACGCATCAGTAGGTATCAGTAACATGGTATTAGGCTAAAATTGCCTAGGTAACAGTGTTGGGAATACCAAATTTGGGTATGGATATAACAGAATTAGGACCAATGAGGAAAATAAGGTCCTCCAATGAGGACCAATAAGAGGCTGATTGCTTACTTGAGAGGAGTCTGTGCAGAGAAAAGGAAGCACAGTGGAAATATAAAAGTAGGTTCAGGAAAAGAATCAGAGGATAAAGTGTAAAATCGGATGGAGAATGAAGCTTAGGGGAACCTTCTGATGGAAAGAGTGTGGATGGTTAGAGAGGGGAGTGAACCCAACCCATAGACCAAAAATGCTGGGAATGCGCAGGAAAACCCTTTGGACAACCTGCTGGCCCTTCCATCAGGTCTATGTCCAACAGACTTGGCATGGGAGGGTAGAGCAAGAAGGGATGCATTTGTAAGGAGGGACAGATTTGTGCTTTAATACTAACTGCAGGAGGAGTAATTCTATCCAAGGGAATTGATGCAGGGAATAGAACTGCAACTTAATATTATTGATACTATCACTTTATAACATCTTTTTATAGCAATATAACCATGCATTCATACAAATACTAAGCAATAGAATTACAACTAATACTCGCAGTGATATAATTGTGAATTAATACAGCTAATAGTAGTGAACTTACAGTAGCTACTTCAGGTACTAGCAGTTTCTTAAGGCTGTGTCAATCATCAAAACTGATCAAAACCACGTCAATCAGGTGTGTTCGAAGTTTCCAATACAAAATGGGAAAGTGGGACTTAGAAATACTACTCTGTGAGAACACAAGGAAATCCAAACATACTTAAAAACTTTTAAGTTTTTTTAAGAAGAAACAATAAAACTGCAGAACGACGTTACGCCCTTCCATTCTCCAAGAACTCCAGGGGAACACCGCTTTAAGCAGGTGAAATGCACAGTTCTCAGGCACGGAAGGTTTTTAAACCCGCAGTTTTCAAAATCGGTGACAAACCGGCAGGGACCGAGTGGCGATGTGCGACGGACAGGGAGAGCGGCGAAGACACAAACTAACCCGGGGTCCAGCACCACACGACGGCCGCCGCCGCCGCCGCCGCCGCCTTTACCTCAGGGCGACCGCCGCCGGCCCCGCCCCGCCCTCCGCCCGCGCGGGAAGCCCCACCGGCGCCCCTGATTGGTTGCCGCCTTCCCGCCCTTGGCCCCCGCGGCCGGACGGGGCTTCCCGCCCTTGAGGCCGCCGATGGCCGCCGCCCTCAGACCGTACTGCGGAGCTGCCAGGGGGCGGAGCAGGAAGGGACCGGCTTCCCGGTAGTTGTGTGCCTCGTCCCTGGCTTCTGAGGGTACCCGGGCAGACATTTTACCTCAGGGAAAGGGCTATTTACTCGGAGTTGGCCCAGGGCGATCCGCGGGAGGCCCCTGGAAACCGACCGTGGGTGCTGCGTTAGTCTTAAATACTGCACTCTTGCCTCTACAGGCAGCATCACCAAGGGGTTAGAAGCAGATAGTCCCTAATCTCTAAATAAAAGAAAAATTGTCAGGAGGAGCAGATAGGAAAACTTACGTGCTCCTCAAAGCAGAGCTGAAAATACTTTCAAAGCAGCAAATGCAATTAAGTAAATAAGTTTCATCTTTTGTCCACCGGTAGCAGCTTGTATGGGAGAAGAAAGAGAAGAAAGAAAGAGATAAGGCTGTTTTTTAAAGCGATTCTATCTAGAACTTCTGCTGACGTGCTGTCTGTTTCCAGGGGAGCAGAGATCGAACGAGGCCAGAATTTAATATCCAGAAATTCTTCCGCTTCATGTGCCCAGCAAGCGTATGAAATGTCAATTTATACAAATAGCTGTCAACTTTGGGAAAAAGGCTTTTTTCCTCCCTCCTCCCCCCTCCCCCCTGCTTTTAATTGGCTGCATAGATTGCTCCCCCAGGCTGCTGTCTGTTGAACAAATCGCTATGTTTCTCAGCAGGCAGTTTAGCATGGGATTTCTGCTGTGGCCCAGGCTCTGACTAATCCCTGGACTGACAGAAGTTTCAAGACGAGTTGTGAGAATGTTCCTTCTTCTCCCGCCCTTGACTTTGCACACATCCCAGGTACAGTTAGGCTTCTGATGCGGTTCTGCGTGCTGGAATGGCACCATCTTACTGTGGCTGGCACCACAAAGTCAGTATATTGAGTGTCCTTACCTCCTCCTTTTACCTCACAAGTGCATACCCACAGGGGGTACATCAGAAGTGCAGAAATCTTTGGTAATGCTGCAGCAGGTGCATTCAGCCTGTCGCTACCATAGCCTGGGGAGTCTGGAAAACGTAGCCCCTCCAAGAGCTCCTTGCAGGCTGAGTCCCAGGTGGGAATAGATTTCTGTGGGGAAAACAAAAGTTACACTTTTCACTCTGGTTTTAAGTGCTCTGTTAGCTTTTGTACATCCCAGTGAGTGAAAAAGTAAGTAAAAAGCAGTCTAGTGCTGTCTTTACCACTACAAAGTATGGGGGTTTTTTTTGTTATTTTAAACTGAGAGGATGGGTTTAGCCCAGCTTTAGCACAGAGGTTTTTTTCCAAGCACAGGCATATTGCAAATATTTTCCAGACAGTTGTCCCTATGAAAAGTGCAAATGCCAATACTTTATTATTATCTCAGTATTTATATTTTAAAAAAGTATTTATCTTCTGATCTATAAGAATTAGAAAACAAATTGTTGGGCCAAGTAGGCATGATGCACAAAGCACAGGAACTTCCAATTAAAGTGTTTCATAAGCACTCCTTTCCCAGTTGGAATATGGAGAAAGGCATGTTTTTATCCTAAACCAGGAAATAAAATAACAGTATATGATGGGTAACTGAACAGGATGTTACAGCAGAGAAATGCCCCTTAATAGCAAAGCCTCTGAAGTACCTTGAAAAGGTAAAAGTAATGACAACCACTACAGCAGATCAAGCACTTACGCAGCTACTCCAAGAAACAAGGCAGCAACATGTACTCTGAGTAACGTGATAGACATATTCTGTGAAGATTACAATATTTCCAGTTTTTCTTCATCAGACTGAAGGGTTAATGGGGTACACATCCCGCAGGAAAAAAAAATGGCAACAATTCAAAGTTACATCCATGACTTTTTTCCTCAGATGTATCTGTAGATCTGGATGTCTGTACATACAACTTTTAAACAGATGCATGGGGATTGTTTGTATGGCTGACAAAAGGTGGCAAGTGATATACACTAGTTATATTGCTGCTGTTACAATTAAGATCATGAATAGAAGAAGCCTTTCCAGCCCACTACCCGAACCCAGGCAAAGCCTTCCTCCATGCAGGATGCCAGTGGGGGCTGTGTGAAATCCAAGTGGTAGCTTTGTTACTCACAGGGCAAGCACACACTTTCCTCATAAGACAGCATGCTGCATCTTAGTTGGATTTCTTGTGAGTAAAACTGAGAATGTTAAGGAGGAGAATAACATGAGTGCCAATTAGCATTTAGAGACAAGGATGTTGTGTTGGGACAGTATCATATGCTTTGCACAAGTCCACGTAGATGACATTAATCGTTCTCCCTGTATCCACCAATGCTATAATGCTGTCGTAGAAGGCCACCAGATTTGTCAGGCATGATTTTCCCTTTGTGAAGCCACATTGGCTGTCACCAATCACCTCTCTGTTTTCCATGTGCCTTAACAGAGTTTCCAGCAGGATCCGCTCCATGACCTTTGCTGGGCACAGGGGTGAGACTGACCAGCCTGTAGTTTTCCAGGTCTTTTTAAAAATGGGGATTATTTCCCCTTTTTCCAGTCACTAGGAACTTCACCAGACTGTCACAACTCTCAAATATGGTGAATGGTGGCTTAGCAACTTCATCTGCTGGTTCCCTTGGGACCCTCGAATGCATCTCATCAAGTCCCATGGACTTGTGCACATTCAGGTTCTTTAGATGGTCTTGAACCTGATCTCCTCCTACGGTGAGCAGCAAGTACTTCATTGTCCCAGTCCTTGCTTTGGAGTCTGTGAATTGGGTGGCACAGGTCTTATTGACAGAACTGTTATATCTGTTGTAAATATGGTTATATAAATACAATCAGTCATGCCAGTTATAGAACAGCAGCTGAGAAAAATCTTGTTTATACCTATGTGCTTATCTAGCAGAAGAAAAGAATGCAGAAAAATCACTAATATGAAGGAACACACAGCTTCTAAAAATACCTCTGTGGTGGTCTAATTGCCTCATATCCTACTTAGGACTGGTTCTGTAAAGTATGCGACTGAGTCTTTAATGAGCTACCTTGTGAATCAGGTAATTAAATTAGTTGCAAGGTAAAATACTGTTCTGTGAAGGAGGAGGAATGAAGACGGGAGGGAGAGCAGGGAGAATCCATCTTACGAAGAGGTCTGTGTCACAGTACCGTGGAAGTGGCAAGAATCACAGGTAAGTATGCATTTCAGGATGAAAACTACTCTGAAGCCAATCTTTTATGTCCTGCTGCTTCTCTCTTACTCATGTTGCAGACTCCTGCGGTGATTGAGAGACGGGACACAGGTCGATGCAAGCAAAATGTTCAGTTTATTGTGTGAAATTATTCATTTATGTATGTTTACATTAGCTGCGTGTTTTAAACAGATTGGTCCTTTGTACATCCACTACTCGCGCGGCTATACCTAATTGGTCAGCGATGCACTAGCAACCATATCTTATCTCAAGGACACATTCTTGGGGCCTCCTTATGTAGGGGCCTGAAACTTGCTTACCTCAGTGCTATTTTTTTTTTTGCCAGGTTTCTGGTATCAGGCCCTCATTTTGCCCTTTTATGGTGATGGCCATCTTCAGTTTCCCATGGTTTATGGCCTACAAGTTCCAGCACATCCTCGCGAATTAGTTGAGCGGTACTCGGGGTTCTGCTCTTCAGGCCTCGTCCCACATCTCCCCCTTCCTGTTGCACAAAAAGAACCTTCTTCATCGAGCGTGCTATTATTTTTTGCAAGCATTGCAACAGACAGGGCAAGAAAAGCAATAAAAGAATAAAAGCGGCTAAAGCATACACGATCACCTTTACCAAACTTCTTAACCATCTTGACAGACCCCATCCCCGAAAAAGTTTATCTAACCAATCCCAACTATCGTCTTGTCGGAGTTTAAAGACCCCGGCCGTAAGCTGTCGAATGCTGGCATGGATGGATTCCGAGTGGTCGGAGAGATTCATACAACACATGCCTTCAAAATCCTCACAGCCACGGCCTTGCGCTAAAAGCAAAAAGTCTACAGCAGCTCTATTTTGCAATGCAGCATGGCGAACACTATCAACATGGAATAAAAGGCCAGACACTGCATTACTAGTAGCATTGGTCTGTTTAGCAAGCCAGCAGCCAAGCTTATCTAAAGTCGCTAATGCTCTCCCAGCGGCAACTCCAGGTAACAAAAGAGAGGCAGGAAAGCGTCGACTAAAAGACCAAAACTCCACGTTATCATTACAATTGGGGGTATATGCATGGATGCCACGCTTCACCCTATGAGAAAGACAGTTTTGTAAAATCAGAGATGTATTAGGAGTCAGGACAGAAAGATGTCCGAGGCTACACGGACCTCCTTTTATGTGAGAAGGGATAATTGGCCATGCCCTATCCCCACAGATCAAAAATATCCCTGATGGTAATTGAAGGGGAACATGACTAGACTGAGATAAATTTCTTGCTGTGTAATTGCACCAAGCACTTGCATTTTTAAAAGAGGGATGGGCAGGAGAGATATCCCATGCCCTAGACTGATTTTTTCCTGTATAGTTATACTTAACACAAAAGTCCATTTTTACTGATCCGAGGAGCTCAATCTCTTGTGGCTCTAGGGTGGAGGGTGGGAGATAGGGGGTCCACCTGTCCCAATTATCGGTCACATTTTTGAACACGTTTCTGGATGGAAAGACGAATCGGAGTCCCGTAGGTATCGGCCACTTGTCCAGCAGCAAACCCACGAGGCACGTAGAAAAGGGGTTATTAGGAGAGGCAGTAGCAAGACACAAAGTGTCTTCTCCGGTCACATTTGCCAATGTGACCCACACATTTACTTTAGGAAGAGGAGGGGGAAAAGGGTTGCCCCAAAGAGGTAAGGGTCCTACGCCTATTCTTATCAGAACCAGAAACCCAGTCGTGTTCTTTCAAAGCAACAAGAGTCAAAGTCTGGATCTATCCAGACGCTCTGAGGCTCCCTCAGCGTCTTAGTTGTCAGCGTCTCCATTGTTCGCGATCCCAGAGGGCTCAGGAGTTTGTTGATCAAAGAGATGATCGGAGTCGTCACTCGATGATTGTGGCAGGGATTCACGAAAGGGTCGCACGTTCCTTGCCGGAATCCACCTGGGGCCTTTTTCTGTGGAGACACAAGCAAAACCTCTTCCCCATATAAAAAGAGGATACAGTCCCATGGTCTTACCTGTTTCTGGATGACGAACCAACACCGGGGCTTTAATTCATGCTTCAAGTGAAGCATGCTTCACATTAAAATGCCGAACTGTCGGAGGATTATTATCTATTAAAGAACAATTCAAAAAGTTAAAAACATCCAAAGCTTTCTGTAGTCATTCCCCAGGGGTGGCAGTCCCCATTCCCCCTTTCTGTTGTTGCAGTAAGCTCTTCAAAGACTGGTGGGAGCGTTCAATCAGAGACTGACCTGTCGGGGAATGAGGAATACCGGTAATGTGGGTTTTACCCCAGGAGTCAAGAAAGGCTTTCGTTGCAGTTGAGACATATGCAGGGCCGTTGTCCATTTTTATTTGAGAGGGTATGCCTGAGGGGGCAAAAGCATGCATCCAGTGGTTGCGGACGTCACATGCCTTTTCCCCTGTGTGGCAAGAAGCAAATAAAGCACCTGAAAATGTGTCAATAGAGGAATGTACATATTTCAGTTTACTAAACTTTGGACAGTGCGTAACATCCGTTTGCCACAGCTGTAAGCTCTACAGTCCTCTAGGATTGACCCTTCCTGCTATCGACGGGAAAGAATGCCTTTGACAGTCAGGACATACGGACGCAATATTGGACGCTTGTCAGGAGGTAAGCCCATACTGCCATTTGAGACCTCCAGCATTCTGGGGAAAGAAAGAATGGCTGAGTTTAGCCTGTGCTATACGATCCGGCAATACTTGTACTGGTAATGTCAGCAAATCAGCTCGTCAGTTCCCTTCTGCAATAAAACCAGGTAGAGAAGTATGTGACCTGACATGCATAACAAAATAGGGGTGAGGACGAGAGTCCAAGAGAAAGATAAGTTCCTGTAATAAAGCAAATAGTTCGGAATGTGAGACATTACGTAATACAGATGCCTCAGCTCGCTCAACAATCCCTGCAACTTAGGCTGAATCAGTGACAAGGTTAAACGGCATAGACCATTTTCAAAAAACTTGAACAACTCCAGTTAGCTCCACTATCTGGGGAGAACCAGGAACGGTTTCTATGTCTGATTCCCATCGTTCATTCTGGTCGTCCCACCATAGAATGACTGATGTGTGCGATTTTCCAGACCCTTCTGTGAATACAGTAAGGGCTTGTAATGGCTGATCGCTCCTTTTCGGCCTGGATATCAAGTGAAAGTCAATGTTAAGCAGCTTATGTGAAGGTGGGTGGGATGTGAGTTGACCCGTGTAGTCTGCCAATGCCATAGTAAAGGCGTCTGACTGCTGATAAAGCCATTGTAAATACATGTTTGTCACAGGCAAGCAAATGCGAGCAAAGTCTATTCCTGACAATGTTAACAAGCGTTGCCTGGCTTTAATTATCAAGGAAGCAAATATCTCATGCTGCGTCGAAATGTTTTTTGTAGATTGATTTGGCAAGAAAACCCATTCGATAATCAGCAGTGGGTCTTATTTCTGAGGGTCCCATTGAAATATTAATGCATGAGGTTGTCGAGCGGGGTTCAAAATGATTAGATAAAAAGGTAATTCGGGAGCCCATCGGTGTGCTTGTCTGAGAGTAATTGCCGTTGCAACCTTCTGTAATGATGACATAGCTTCTGGGCCAAGGCTACGAGGGGAACACAGATTTGTATCCCCTTTAAGTAATTCAAATAAAGGACACAATTCCACATTAGAAATTCCTAACAGCGGTCGAACCCAATTGATTGTTCCCAACAATTTCTGTACATCATGCAAATTCTTCACGTCTGTGTCAATCTGTAAGGGTTGAGGAACTACAGTCTGGGCCCTTATGTGGCAACCTAAATATTTCCATGGGGGTATTTTTTGAACCTTCTCTGGCGCAATACAGAGGCCTGCTGAGTTGACAGCAGATGTGACAAGGGCTACAGCTTCCTCCATGACCTTGTGATGTTGTGCGGCCACTAGGATGTCATCCATGTAATGGTACAACAAGACATCGGACATTGCGGTCCTAACAGGACTAAGTACTTTAGCTACATACCACTGACAGATTGTAGGGCTGTTCTTCATTCCTTGTGGCAGCACAACCCACTGGTATCTTTGCAATGGGGCTTGCATGTTGACGCTTGGAACTGAAAAAGCAAATTTAGGAGCATCATTTGGGTGTAATGGGATATTAAAAAAGCAGTCCTTGAGGTCAATAACAGTCAAATGCCAATGTCGAGGAATCATAGTGGGGGACGGGAGTCCTGGTTGGAGGGCTCCCATGTCTTCCATAGCATCATTAATTTTCCTGAGGTCATGGAGCAAGCGCCACTTGCCAGTTTTTTTCTTAATAAGAAAAACAGGTGAATTCCAAGGACTAGTGGAAGGCACAATAAGCCCTTTCATGAACCGTTCCATGACTAATTCTTGGAGGGTGTGAAGCTTTTCCAGTGGTAGAGGCCATTGATCTACCCAAATAGGGGAATCAGTTTTCCATGTCAACTTTAGGGTGTTTCGCACTTCAATGGCCCTGTCTAAAAATGGGTCCGAATGGACATTCCCCACTGTGATAGCACATCATGCCCCCACAGAATCATAGGAATGGGTAACACAAAGGGTTTAACAGAGGCTATATGCCCCTCCGGACCTTTTATTTTGGATTAATTCCACACTTTGGTGGCTGTTACCTGTTCCCCCAATTCCAGCCAATGCTTGGGAAACGTTAGCCAGAGGCTATTGCGGGGGCCACTTAGCCTGAGAGGTTACCGTAACATCAGCTCCATTATCAATAATTCCATTTAGCACTACTTGCTGTCCTCCGTGGATAAGGGTACATTGACATACAGGTCGCTTTTGAGAAATAGATTGTACCCATAGAATTTGCGGATTCCCTGTAGATCCAAACCCTCCCCTCCTTTGTTGAGGTTGACTAGAAACGGGGGAGTTCGTCCCCGCTGGAATCAATATTAATTGCACTATACGGCTATCTTTAGGTATTGTACAGGGAGGAAATGGGGTCCATACCACAATCTTAATTTCATCAGTACTGTCAGAGTCAACGACCCCTGGTAATACAAAATTACCCCCAAACCAGGATATAAAGACTGATGAAGTATTCTATCGGCAGCTGACAGAGGCCTCACGATCACTCTCCCTTGTACTCATGGGGGACTTGCAACTTCCCTGATATCTGCTGGCAATATAACACAGCAGAGAGGCAACAGTCCTGGAGATTCTTGGAGTGCGTGGAAGACAACTTCCTAACACAGCTGGTGAGGAAACCGACCAGGGAAAGTGCCTGCTGATAGTTAACTCAGAAGGTCTTGTGGGGTATGTAAACGTTGGAGGCTGTCTTGGACAGAGTGATCATGAAATGATAAAATTTTTGATTCTTGCTGAAGCAAGGCGGGGGGCCAGCAGGACCGCCACCCTGGACTTCCGAAGGGCAGACTTTGGCCTCTTCAGGAGCATGGTTGAGGGTGTCCCTTGGGAGACAGTCCTTGAGGGCAAGGGCACCCAGGAGGGCTGGTTGTACTTCAAGGAGGCACTCTTAAAGGCGCAGGATAAAGCCATTCCCAAGTCCCAAAAATCAAGCAGGAAGGGAAGAAGACCAGCCTGGCTAAATAGAGAGCTTCGGCTGGAACTCAGGAACAAAAAGAAGGTTTATAATCTTTGGAAAAGGGGCCTGCAGGCAAGGAGAAATACCAGGAAGCGGTGAGGATATGCAGGGGGAAAATTAGAAGGGCCAAGACTCAAGTGGAGCTCATCTTGGCCACTAAAGTTAACAATAACAAAAAGGTTTTTTTCGGTATGTTAACAGTAAGAGAAAGATTAGGGATAATGTGGGTCCACTGATGGATGAGGTGGGCACCCTAGTAGTGGAAGACATGGAGAAAGCAGAGTTGCTGAATGCCTTCTTTTCTTCAGTCTTCACTGTTAGGACTGCCCCTCATGAATCTGTGGCCTTGGAGGCAAGGGGGACGGTATGGAGAGAGGAAATTTTTCCTCTAGTAGAGGAGGACCATGTTCGGGACCACTTGGCCAAACTGGACATTCGTAAGTCCACGGGCCCTGATGGGATGCACCCGTGAGTACTGAGGGAGCTGGCAGATGTTATCGCTGGGCCACTCTCTATCATCTTTGAAAAGTCATGGAGAACAGGAAAGGTGCCTGAGGACTGGAGGAAGGCCAACATCACTCCAGTCTTCGAAAAGGGCAAGAAGGAGGACCCTGGGAACTACAGACCAGTTAGTCTCACTTCTGTCCCTGGGAAGGTAATGGAGAGACTCATTCTAGATGTCATCTCCAAACAAGTTGAAGAGCGGGGGGGTTATTGGAAGTGGGCAACCTGGGTTTACCAAGGGTAAATCATGTTTGACCAATCTGATAGCCTTCTATGATGCTAAACCGGTTGGTTGGATGAGGGGAGGGCAGCAGATGTCATCTACCTTGACTTCAGCAAGGCTTTTGACACTGTCTCCCATAACATCCTCATTGGGAAACTAAGGCAGTATGGGCTGGATGAGGGGACAGTGAGGTGGATTGAGAACTGGCTGTGTGACAGGACTCAAAGGGTAATGATTAATGGAGCAGGTTCAAGTGGAAGCCTGTAACCAGTGGTGTCCCCCAGGGGTCAATACTTGGTCCAGTGCTGTTCAATATATTCATCAGTGACCTGGACGAGGGGACAGAGTGTATCCTCAGCAAGTTTGCTGATGATACCAAACTGGGAGGGGCTGGCTGACACCCCGGAGGGCTGTGCTGCCATCCAGCGAGACTTGGACAGGCTGGAGAGCTGGGCAAGGAAGAACCTCATGAGGTTCAACAGAGAAAAGCGTAGGGTCCTGCACCTGGGGAAGAAAAATGTCAGGTACCAGTACAGGTTAGGGGTGGACCTGCTGGAGGCAACTTCTGAAGAGAAAGATCTATGGGTCCTGGTGGACAGCAAAATGACAATGAGCAAGCAGTGTGCTCTTGTGGCCAGGAAGGCCAAGGGAATCCTGGGCTGCATAGGGAAGAGTGTGGCCAGCAGGTCAAGGGAAGTCATTCTCCCCCTCTACTCTGCACTGGTGAGGCCACATCTGGAATACTGCGTCCAGTTCTGGGCTCCCCAGTTCAAGAGGGACAGGGAACTACCAGAGAGAGTCCAGCAAAGGGCAACAAAGATGATTCAAGGATTGGAGCATCTCCCTTATGAGGAAGGACTGAGAGAGCTGGGACTCTTTAGTCTGGAGAAGAGAAGGCTGAGGGGAGACCTTATTAATGCTTACAAGTATCTAAAGGGTGGGTTGAAGGAGGAGGGAGCCAGACTCTCTTCAGTGGTTGCCAGTGAGGGGACAAGGGGCAACGGGCACAAGTTGGAACATAAGAGGTTCCACTCAAATATGAGGAAAAACTTCTTCACAGTAAGGGTGCCAGAGCCCTGGAACAGGCTGCCCAGGGAGGTTGTGGAGTCCCCTTCTTTGGAGATTTTCAAGACCCGCCTGGATGCCGTCCTGAGTAACAGGCTCTGACAAGCTCTAGGCAATCCTGCTTCAGCAGGGGATTTGGACTACATGATCTCTATGGTCCCTTCCAACTCTAAAAATTCAGTGAAATTCAGTGAAAAAGACCTGACAATGTTGCAGATGATCTTCCTAACAATAGCGCTTGTGTTCTAGGGGGTAAGGGCCCCGAGATATTTCCTGACAATAGGTGAACCGAGGAATCGAGTAACGTTTCTGTGCGGGAGGTTGCCAGGTCCAATCCGGCGCTACCGGCTGTTGCTGGACAAAGGCTTGAGGCACTGCTGCTTCCCTCCGTGGGGGTTGGGACGTCGGCTGCGGTACTTGTGTCTGCGCGCGTCGCTGCCTTGTGCTCCGTGATCGCTTTCCCTGTATCGGTTGGCCCTGGAAATCATACTTAGACCGGCATTGATTAGCATAATTACATCCTTTTTGGCATTTAGGGCAAATCCCAGGGGCTTGAGACTTAGCCCCTCCATTCGTGACCAGGCAATTCTTTTTCAAATGGCCTGGCTTACCACAACCATAACAATTCCCCACGCCTGATGGACCTTTCATGGTTGCAAAGGCGGCAGCCATAACCTTGAATTTATGATCCACAGTTCCGATCCAATTACAAGCTTCCACCATTTCAATCAATGTGGGATTCGGATTAGGAAGAGATTTCAATAGCTTTCTAAAATCAACATTAGCATTTTCAACCGCCAGCTTCAACAACAGTATTTCCCGAGCCTCCGTATTGTCTATTTACGTTCCAAAGCCCGTTTCAGTCTATCGATAAACTGCATGCAAGGCTCTCGGGGTCCCTGAGTGATAGTGTTAAAGGCTTTCTGCGGTTTCTGTGAGTCGGGGATTTTAAGAGAAGCCTTTTTCGCTTCTTCACGGACCGCCTGGAGAGCTTCCCGGGGGCAGTCTTGAGCTTGAGCTGCCGGGTCTGAGTGCTGACCTGTGCCGGTAAGGTGCTCCATGGTCAGTGCAGCCAACGCAGTGTTATTACGACTCGCATATGTAAGAAGGAGTGCCTGAAGTCCCCTTCTCCAACGTGACTCCCATAGCGAGTATTAAGTCCGAGTCAATAACAATTGCACTAGAGACTTTAGATCATGAGGAGTCATAACATATGTGTCGAGCACGGAAGACAACAGACTCGCAAAATAGGGTGAAGAAAGCCCGTGCTCGGTAACGGTACGGCGCATTTCCTTAATAACAGGAAAAGATAGGGCTTCCCATTGTGCTCCCCGGCCCTGATAAATCACCGGACCCACTATTGTCCTAGCAACCTCCAGATGCCCCTCTTTCAGGGCTTGCCGTCTTATGTTAGCCCACACACCGTGTGGGTTGGGGGGGTATAAGTCTGGTTCCTTGTCCGGATCGACTGGAGTCGGACCGAAAGGCTCTTCCTCCGAGGGGTAACTGGCAGGGTATGCGCCTAAAGGTCCGGGACGCGGTGGCCCAGAAGGTGGCGCCTCTCCCCCTTCTTTGGCTTTTAGAGTCTCAGAAATGCTCCTCCACCACGGGAGCATACGCTGAGCCTCAGCATTTCCCGTTGCTGCCGCGTCTCATAATTTCATCCCCACGTCATCCCAGAGTTCCCGTGTAAAAATACTTGATGCAGTTACAGTGGGCATTTTCATCTGCACCCGTTTAAGCATTGCCTTGAGGTCACGCCCGGAAATATTTTTCCCATGCTTTTCAAGAAGACCTTTCAGAAGTTCATATACGTCTCTTTCCGGGAAGACGCTTGGTTCCCCATGTTTCCCACAGCTCACCTCTCTACTCCGGAGGGATTTCAGGCCGGCCAGCTCCTGCTTCCTTTCAGTGGCTCATTCAACGTTCTGAGGGACTTGCAGCAAGCTGCTCAGCTAGGCGGTTCATAAACCCATCACATCAGGGTCACCAATTCGCAGCGATTGAGAGACGGGACACAGGTTGATGCAAGCAAAATGTTCCGTTTATTGCGTGAAATTATTCATTTATATATGTTTACATCAGCCGCGTGTTTTAAACAGACTGGTCCTTTGTACATCCACTACTCGTGCGGCTATACCTAATTGGTCAGCGATGCACTAGCAACCATATCTTATCTCAAGGACACATTCTTGGGCCTTCTTAGGTAGGGGCCTGAAACTTGCTTACCTCGGTGCTGCACCAGTTGCCAGGTTTCTGGTATCAGGCCCTCATTTTGCCCTTTTTTGGTGATGGCCATCTTCAGTTTCCCATGGTTTATGGCCTACAAGTTCCAGCACATCCTCGCTAATGAGTTGAGCAGTATTTGGGGTTCTGCTCTTCAGGCCTCGATCCACAGACTCCTACTGAATTCAGTGGAAGGAATTCTTTCTTATGAGTGGGGCGAGTGCCATCTGACCTCTGATTGTGTGAGCAGACCCAGTGTGTGGTCTCACTGCCTTCTGACTCCAAAAGTTTCATGTGAGTAAAGCTTTGTTCCTGTGATAAATACACTTAATCTGGGTGTGACTCCATTACTGGACTATTAAGAGAGAAAATGCTGCTAATGTGTACTCCAGTTAAAGACACCTGACTCCGTCATGGGTGAGTGTCTTAATGCAAAGTCATTCACAATTTTAACACATGAATATGACATTAAAGTTGCTTTTGCAACTCTACTTCCAGTGAGTCCAGTGAAACCAATGTTTCTACTGGATTTTAAATGCAGGGGGAGTGGAAAGCCTTTTGATGCTTCATAATTTCACAGAACTAACAGAAGCAACTTGAAGCAGCTATGTTAATTGCAACCCGTGGTAGTCTTTTTTCAAATACTGCGTCAGAAAACAAAATTTTTATGGATCTTTTGGGTTGATTCTCTGAAAAGTAGAATAAAACAGTATAAGTTACTAACTATAAAGTAGACATGCAGGGTAGGGTAAAGCATTGAAATGACTGAGCTAATCATTTTTAATCATGAGTTAAACATGATTAAACAGGTAAACATGTTTTAAATAAACTAAATCATGTTGAGTTATGCAAGTGGCCAGCCCTGATCTGTGGTATGTGAACAAGCCAAGAACATGAGAAATTGCAGATCCTTACAGATAGGAAAAGGTGAATAATATTTATGTAGCTGGCCAGCTTTCACCAGTGGATACAGCAACAAGATGTCAACATAAAAGATGACAGAAATGAGAAACTCTGTACTTAAAAAAACAAAACAAAACAATGGAGTCCAGTGGGGCAAGACTAACCAGTAGTAAAAGCAAAGCATTAAATGAGGGACTATTTGGAGCTGTCTTCCAAACATCGATAAGGCCAAACAACAGTACTGTCGCTTCGTCTCT